>OX376663.1:12405000-13005000 GCA_947386135.1 Melanchra persicariae | reverse complement strand
AACTCGCACTTGACCGGTTTCCCTCGCGACTTCGCGTCGCGTCTGTTATTATTGAAGGCGTCCATTAAATAATGAAACGTTTCTTAAAAGCCATTACGTAGATTATTGGAAACATGAAAAAGTACGGTAAGCAAGAAAAATAAAGAAACAAAAATGTTAAGACGGCTTAGCAGGAAACGTCGGTACATTAATGTTAGGAGAAAGACGAAATCAGTAAATTTTGAGGAGATGTTTCGTTTACATTATGTATAAGGCATTTAGGAAGCTTTTTAGGACCCAATTGTAAATACTGGTTGCCAGCACACGACAGTGAGCTAAGTATAAAGTTTAGCACCAGTTCTTGAAACTCATCAGTCATCTCTTTTCATCGAAGTCTAGATACTATCTACAGACTCGCGTTGAACTAAGATTTACGTAAAAGTTAGACAAGACTGTTTTAAGACAGAGCACTGACATTCTAATACACAACTACTATTCTTGGTGCATCTACACTGACCTACGGCTTTCTAAGCTAGTCTAAACAATGAACACATAATTCATCGAATAGAATAACTAAATGAAAAAACACTACTCACAAGAGTCCCTGAGGATTCTCCATCCACTTGTTCACCCGTCAGTTCTAAATGAACTGGCTTCGCTTATTAGAAGCCCGACGTGCAATGCATAATACGTACGATTTATTGCACATCTGTTTTAACGGGACAGTGCAAGTTCCAAGGAAAGATTGAAACTTTCACCTTCACAAAGGGATCTAGACCAAACAGTTCTAAGTGAAACCGCGAGAAAAAGATTATTAAGAGTTTACCAGCAAAAAGTATGACTCATTCAATTTGCCTTTTAAATAAAGAAGCTACATAAGACTTGGGACAGTCTTTAAACTTCACTTGGATGCGGTTTATTAACGAAGTCTCCGTAGAGAGAGAGCATGAAACTTCCGAACAGCTTGCCACAGCTTACTCGACGATCGAAATGACTATCCCGTGGAAATGTCCGTCGATTTCAAAACTTTTGAAACTGACGATCGTGTTAAATCCAAAATTGGAATTTATATTGAAACTTTGGGAGAACGTGTAATTTCAAAGAACGAGGAACTTCATATATTGTAGGAATTTCGCATTACTTACTTAAACTTGGAATGGAAAGAAAACACCTAGCAGGGAATTTTCTTTTTGAAGTCGAACACTGCGAGCTTATTTTAATCGACTTGGGTAAAACGAGCCTTACTATAGAGTAAACAAAGGGAATACGAAATAATCTGAAATACCATTTTCAGCAGCTAACAAGTTAAAAAAAGCTTTGACCACCTGATGAAAAATAAATAAATGGAAATATATTCTGCAAGCTTTACATAGACCAATGGGAAAAATAAAAGCATACGCATGTAAACTTCGACCTACAGCATCCAAAGTCATTGATATGCAACAGGAGTACTTTGAGGATACTAACAGCTGTTGACAATGAATTGTGTGAACACACTGGGGACCAACCGGTGTAAAGTTGCAAATTCGCAATCTTGAAGCGATTGGCGGTGTCCGGAACTAAACTAAATGAAGGACCAACTTGGAACTCGAAAGCAGGATAACTTGGTACGGAATGCCAGAGTCGCGGGATGAGCTAAGTTAAATAGGAGGGGTACTGAGAGCGCCGAGTCAACGCATTTCGGAGCCAGTAATCAGGACATTTGCCGAGAACAAGGCAGCTGTATTTTTTCACCCCAAAAGATTTTCAAACTTTATCGACGACGCTGATGAGTTCGAACTTCGTAATACGGTTTACATATTGATGTTAAATTTTCTGCGATTGGAAAGCTCGATGAATATTTCAGTATCTCTTCTTATGCCTACATAAATCAAAAGTTTAGTATTTGCCTAAGTGAAACAGGACTAGGTAATGTGGGAACCAAACTAAACAATCTATTTGCAAGTTTCTTAAGTATGCTAAATTCGTAACTCGATGTGGCTGCTCGCTATTTTAATTCAGCATTGTGGCTGCAAAGCGCTGATATTGCTTTTTTACTTATTTTCATTATAATTTCATTTAACTGTTCATCTACTGCTACATACATTGATTCTATATTATTACTTATTAGGTCATTTTTTGCTGCGACCTGCGACTTCTTTGCTTCCATTTCCAAATTCTTTTTTTTTTTTCAAAATAGTATAGGTATTAACACTCAGAGTTTCAAATCTCTATGAAAGGCTGTTTCCTTTATTAAATGGGGAGGTGACGTAGTGTAAGGAAGCAGTAATATCAGTACAGACAAGTAAAGTCGCGAGCGACACGATCGCAGATGTTCGCAGGATTAATTGGGTCACAGTCGAGCTGCACTAAGCGGTGCATAATTAATAGCACCATCCATTCGCAATCTCTTAAACCTCTCGGATATCGCTTACAATCGCCCACCAGCATAAATTAATATATGTGTCAACACTCAAACTGGGCCTGGAAATATTTCTAGAGTGCCAGTTACAAGACATTCACGAAGTGTAGAATAGTGAAAAATATCCACGAACCCCGACCCCGATTCATAATAGCCCAGACTGCTAAAGACGAGATAGAAATTGAAAGAATGAAGGGCAACCTTTGCCTGGAGTGGGACACATCAGGTATCATAAATTATATCTACCAACCCCAACATACACAGATAGAAAAAACTAAGCAGGTGCTAATGATAATCTAGCAAAGGCTGTTTAATTAGCCCAACATTATAAACCAGTTCTAATACTAGCACCACTTGGCAAATTGCCAAAGTTAATTTAATTCAAAAGTTTATCAACAATCACTTGGAACTCTGAAACCGTTCAACTGAAAGCCTTACAAATTAGGTCAGCATGTTTCATGAGAAAATGAATAAACAATTCTTGAATTTCACTATTCCTTGAATTAAACTAATTGCCAGTTTTTTTGCTGTTCACCTTATCTGTGTAATGAGAATGATACAACATTTATAATTGTGAAAATACAGACAGGTTTGCATGTTTTAAGTATAAAGGCACAAATATACCACAGCTACTTGGAAGCAGGTCCAGTAAGTCATGTGTCGTTGAAGAAAATTCCAGTATCCTTGCATCGACATCAATATTCCTTAGAATAGGAATCTCTTCGCAGAACGTCACATATTTTACAAACATGTAGCTACATACTCTGCGTTACGGTCTTGTGTCAGAAACTTTTCGAATAATTTCAATACACAAGACATTTTTACGATATTCGGAATTTATTTCTATAGGAATACAACCTACATGAATATGTATTGGAATATATCTCGATCGTCTCATTGACCTATTCACTCAAGCGTGGCTCTGGATCTCTACCGCCGCGTTCGAATTCGAACTACAAGGCTTAATATAAAAAAGTTTTATTCATTAGATTCAAATAAAGCTCTTACATATAGCCGAAAACTCGTAACTCCACATTCCGTTCCCCAGGTCGGGTGAAGTTTAATTGGGTTTTTCTATTATTCGTACACATGTGCAGCCTGAGGTTTAAACTTTGGCTCTGGTTGCTGTTGGCTTTGCTCATTAATGGTATTACAGAACAAGTGTTGTGGCTGACAACTTGGTAGTTCATCAGAGACTGTTAAATTAATTATGGTTAGCAAAAATATTGGATAGAGCAGACATTTGGGCCAGGGTTGTCACACAGTGGGAGCCACAAGGCCGCATCGATGCAAACCTAGAAATCGGTGACTTGTCAGCTTGGATTAACTTTGGATGCCTTCTTAAGAGTGTTTACGCCGTACGACATTTCATACAAACTTTCAAGTCTTTATTTTTCGAAAATACGCCATCCAACCAGGTCTAAAAAGTAGGTTGAGAACATTTTCGAAAAAGGGTTTAGAGGGAGAGAGAGAGTGATTTTAAGTTTTCTATAGAAAGTGAAAAATCACTATCTTTCCTCCTGGAAGGACTAAGGACTTCAAAGTTTGTATGAAAAGCCGTACGGCGTAAGCGCTCTCAACTGATTTACCAGAAGGTAAAAAAGACTGAAGTGGGTGATAATTATGGAAGAGAGCTTTTTATAAATAAACGTAATATGCGCTAAATGCTTGTAGGTGTTAGAGCTGTAGCACAACATACTTGCAAAGTACTCATTACTATCGATCTCGTTTTTGCGCCGCGCGCCGTTCGCTATGTAAAAAGGCTTAAGTATAAAGTTATTCTTTTATGTGTCCTATAAAATCAATCATCATAAAAGAAACAAAGTAACTATAAGTGCCAGCCAGCTACCGTTTACGTACAAAAATAAACAATTTTATGGTATACGGTCACACTACGTAAACTAGAGTAGATGCTGAGATTCGGTCGGCGACATCGCTCTGAGCGGCTCATTAGTTGCGTATCGACCGAAACAGTCCCATCTCGGGAGCCATTTACCGGCCAAAGCTTAAAGCTGGCAACGCAACCTGTGGCTAAGCTACGGAGGCGACAAGCTTCGTTTTGTATGAAACTGTCGAAATTGTCAACGGCTACGAAACGCGCAAATGCTTGTCTGAGAAACAAATGATCCCAATAGCTACTGTAGCAAAACTCTCCGTGGATATACGTTGTAGCAGTGGACGGTCGACATAATACCATCACGCCACCATGCCAGAATTCTCAAAAGCGGCATAACGTAGGATCGCAATTACAGTGTCGAGCCAAAGATTGCAGGGTTAACGATTATTCATATACCACCAATTAAGCTCTACATCTCAATTATATTGACGTGTCGGTTAAATATGTGTGTTCACCAATTGTCAGCCCAAGAACTGGGTCACAAACGTCCCAGTACGCCGCATACTTAATTTCATTGCACACGACTCTAGAACCGTGAGTGAGATTTAATTTTTCTGAAGTTGGGACTTCAGATTCCTGGGTTTTGTTTTGTGTGCATGTTAAACATTATGGCCCAATGTTGTTGTTTATTTTAGGGGTCTTTGCTGCCCATGTAATTAATTTGAACTTGCTTTGTTTGTTTTCTGAAATTGTTTAATTTGTTATTCATAAGTTCGAGAGTGTTGTTCGAGCTGCTGTATTTTGGTCAGAAATAAAAGAGACTGTAAAAATCTTCGCTATTTTGTGCAAATACTGATTCAAAGAAATATACCCAGATCAAGTTGCCACATTTAAAACTAGACAGTTGGAAGTGTTTGGGTTTTTTAAGTTTTTGTCCTTATCCTATTGTCATCATCTAGCAGACTACGTTCACATGTTGGTGTTCAAAGATAACATCTTCAGTTACTTAGTTGAAGGTGTACCAGAAGGCCTTAGCACGAGGGCTACCACATATCCACTCTATTTATAAACACCACGATATTATTCATCAGCAACAAAGCAGAATTTGAAGTTTGACAGTGAAACTTTAAATTGAGTTTAACACGGTGACGTTATCCACGACAGGTAGCCTCCCAGCCAAGTGAAGCAATACAAAGTTTATTCATCAGACTTTGCCAAGTTTACAACGGAAATAGAAAAAGAAATTGAGATGCTTTTATCTTTTTAGCTGCATACTTGAATTTCATTTCTTGTGTTGGTGGTGGATTGCCTGTATTTTATAAGATGTCTTCTTCTTTGTATGCAAAATCTCTTAAGGTCCAGACCAGAGGCATTAGTTAGTCAGGTAAGCTTAACTGACTGAGATTTTGTAAAAACAAACAAATTTTGCTTTTATGAAAACACTTTTGAGAGATTAAATGAAACGTTAACGTTTAAAACTATGCTTATAAAAATTGATCGGCTTATGAGTGATAGGTTTAATAGAATACAGATAAATGGTAAGACATTAGCAATCACGCAATAATCAATTACTCAATTTCCATTAAAACTTACATCAATAGAAATTATAAACAAGAGAAGAAAGAATCGAAACCAATAAAGCACTACAAACCTCAGATATTTTTATAAAGCGCATTAATTTCTTTATAATCGCTGAAAAAATTGAGGTTACGATCATAAACAGCGACACAGGCGTTCCAGTTCACGTGAAATTGAAAGATTTCGTATGAAGTAGGTCACTATTGACTTTGAAGCATACTACCTACCCAGCATTGTGAGGAAAAAAGATTTCAGCGGAACTGCTATTCGACTTTGAGAAATACTCTAAGAGAAAGAGATGCATAAAACATTTATAGTTGCAATGGGGAGAACAGCTAAATGTTTGCTTGAAAGAAAAGTTTAGCGACGAAGAGGAGCGATATTGCGGTTAGGATTTTTATAAGCTTTTTAGTTTAGATTGATTTTGTTATGGTTGGAAGAAATAACTTATAGAGATGATGCTTCTAGCTCTCATTTTCAACCTTATCAATAAAAACCTAACTGTCCATATTGAATATTGAGCTCTAATGCCATACACTTTAAAGAGTGTTCCCCCCTAGTAATAATCTTCATATTTTTAGCAAAGAACTGGATAAGAGATTTTCTATTCCGCAGCTAACACCCACGTCCTCAACAAACTTCAATAACTTAATCCATTTTCAATTAGATAATGGATATCTAATATTAACATAGGATCCAAATAAAGATGTAGATTACTATCTCGAAACAGACTCTTTAAAGTAGGCAGAAAATTCAAACCCCGCTGTTATGTCGGAAATTAAGGCATCAAATATTTATGGGTGTTCATTTAATGAAAAATGAACTCGTGGCTAAATAATAAAAGAAGAACGAACGGGTCGGACTTCGAAGTTGAGCTACGCGTCCCTAGTCAGGACCCTGGATTGGAGAAAGCACTTTGAAGTCGTTGGTCCCGGCTGTCATTTGAACATTTCTGACAGTCGTCACGGGTCGTTAGAAGCCAGAAAATCTGACCCCAAACTTGTAAAATACCGGTATTCAGCTGCATTCAGTTAGACTGGAAGCCGTCCCCAACATAGATAAAGGCTAGGCAGATTTAATAAAAAAACGACATGTTAATATTCTACAGGGCAATAATATTGCTGCTAGCATTTCAAACAGTGTTGTTTATGTTTTCACATTTTGAGATAATCGCCTAAGCGTCGTGTGTTTATCTTACAAAGTGGCGCATCTGTTAACTCATATCTACGGATATAAACTCGTATTGAGTATGTTTGTTGATGTTATCTCTTGATTTGTATATTCTGCCATGAGGGGAATACTCACAGTTAAGTTACTTGGTTAAAGGCGTTGGATGAGTTTAAGTCTCTTTATCCCCATTAAAAGCTTAAGCATTTATTTCGTTCATGTTCCTACTGACAAAAAATACAGAAAGTTTTATTCGGTAAAAAACATCTCTTTGTTTTACAATTTCATTTTATACAGTTCCTCCATCTAGATTACGTACACCGCCAGCTTCATTGTCGTCTGCAACCCAATTCTCAACAACAGATTTAAAGAACAACAAGATTTCAGTACATTTGTATAATTAAATGTAAATTAAAGACAGCTTCTAACTTCTATTTACTAATTAGAATGAAGCTTAACTCGAGAGCGGAGGTTTAATAACCTTACATATGTAACGTTATAGTAATGCAACCCGTATGCACTTTGAAAGTTGACTGTGTGCCATTTTGATGTCATTTGCCTTTAAACCTACACAAACAGGTACAAAGATATATAATTCAACGTAAGATTGCGTTCTTCAGAAATCCCAGAATGCATCGTGCAATACTGCTTTAGCTTTAATGCTAATTGAGAGAAAAATGGAAAAACTTCCAACAAAGATGCAAAAATTAATTTGCAAGCATTCCTTTGTTTAGCCTCTTGGCAATGACCTCGGCAAAATATAATCCGCCGTCTTTCATTTCGAGTATCATAAAACACGCCTAACGGATTACGCCAAGGGGATTGGCAGCCTCCGTCAGAATACTGATCATACTGCTATCGCTAATCTGCCTGCCAAACGTGGTGATTAAGAAATGATCCTCCTAAGATTGCTCGGGCCAAAGACGTGTTATAGGCCGTTAAGACTAAATTACCCATCATTACGATAGAACTACGTGATTTTTTCGAGTAAAATTAGTATTTCGAAATACTATTTGGCTACCTTTGATCCCTTATTGACATTCGGCGTTCTCTTTAGTTCGTTTTGCTCTTAATTCGCTTCTAAAAGATTATAGGGGACGACAAACAACTGCCCAAATTCGCATTACTTAGGATTACTTAACGTTCTCTCTTAAACTTTTAAGACAATCCTACTGTCGTACATAATAGTCAATCCGCGGAAATAAAAGGTATCAGAGTCTCAAAGGACTGGAGAAATAGGATTAAAAGAACAAATGCTTTGACGGTATCGGGTAGAATGGCCACAGTAGCCGCGTTGGTCCTTATTTTTCCTATAATATTATTCGCTACAATTCAGTGTAAAATTTTATGCAGTTCGGTACCGATTTGTGGATAAAGTTAATAATTGAAAATTTCCTTGACGGTGTTATTGAGAAAGTTTAGCGAGTCGATCCACAATTTCTTGATAGTGAACTGAGAGGCGGCAGCCGACACTGCGAAAATTGGTTTTTGAAATTATGTTTTTATTGAGTTGTCTATAGGTAGGTTCCTTATAGGAACTTTATTCAGCAACTTCGCGTAAGGTAATCTCTCGCTAAGCTATTAAGGCGAGGTTTTTAGAGGATCTTGAAAGGGTTTTGTTTTCCCTTTCAAAGTGCCTACGGGGGTGGTGCCTAGACCTTAATATATTCGTGGAATATATTACCAAGAAAGATAAGCGTTTTTATCACATATTCTTACGTGTTACTTAGAAGCTCAATGAAATAATAAGAAAACGAATACTTACGGACGCCATCTATACGAGTATTAAACTAAACAAGACATTAAAATTATATATCAATAACAAGCTAAAGGAAACACAATTTAATTAAAAGGCTGGTCTAAGGAGGCTTTCTCCGCTCGTAGTGGAACTCAACTCATTTACGTGCGAAAATGCAAATTCTTGTAAATTCCAAATTGAAATGAACTTTTTGCAGCGTTGCTGTAACTACAGTTATTCAACTTGATTTATTTTACGGGGTTGCCATGTCAGTGGGGCTGGTCCCTTTTACCTAAGTGAGGGGTCCATTTTACCCCCGGGGAAAAAATTGCACCTTTACCGTGTACAAAATATATGTATGGTGTGTTTCTCCCAGTTCCTGCGAGCTAAAGTAATCCTTAAATATTGATGCAACATAAAGCGAGCACGGGGAAAATGGGAATGAACGGCTGAATGATAAATTGCTGAACAATGCTTTGTTTAGGGGAAACGTTTTGTTTATGTTCATGCATGTGGTCCTTGCAACGTTTTTCACGTGACTATATGAACACAACACCAAGCGGTGTGTACGCTACGTAAATATGGCGGCATTTCAACCAAAAAGTAATAAAAAAAACAATTGTTTATGACAAGCAACCATAATTATTAAACATTTTAATTAAAGTTGCACACCCAAAACAGCATATTGTGTGAAATAGAGATACCCAACCACTTCTGGTTAGCCGGGAAGCCGACCACAGCATAGTTGGGGTAAAAGCTAAGAAAGTCGGGCACCCTATCTTTTCCCGAGGGTGTCGTAAAAGCAACTAAAGGACTATACTCGTATCAAGGACATTACATCTAATTACAAACTGCGAAAACATAATTTCTCTTGGGACGGTAGTTAAAACAAGAAAGACCTTGGAAAAGTAACTAAAGGTTGAAAGTGAGAACACCCAAAGACATGTGAGTCCACCAAAACCTTTTAGTTTGAACTGTCGAAAATAGAAAATAGCGTGGGATAATAACTCTCTGTTTATCTAGCCCAAAAAACATAGTAATATTTCTAATAAAAGCTAATTACCATTCAGTATGATCAAATGAAAGAACGAGGCTAATATAATGTTAAGAAATGAAACACTCATTCATGTTAAACTCGAGATAATATCTAACGAAATGAAAGGAAAGAAAAGATTTGCAAATGATCATTCCAATATTCATAAGCCCGTGATAAATCAAAAGAATTGAATTAAGTCCGAACATTAATCCAATTAAAACCAATCCAACATCTGTGGTTAAGAGAACAGGCGAACACTTGGATTCAATTATTCTGAACGATAAAAAGTATTAACGAGCATATTCAAGCCACAAAGAACATTTTCAGGGGAACGTATTACCTCCACGTGGCCCATTAATCTATCTTTGTTTACGTCATTAATAACAAGAAGAACAATAAAATTCCTTCACCCTGTGTAAAATATCTACAAAAAGCAATAATGCTCAAATTGTTGGATCCGTCGAAGACGACGGTCGTGGCACGCGGGGTCCATACAAACATTTATTTTGTCCTGGCAACACCTCCCGAAACAATATGGAGGCTATAAAGAAAGGCGGGAGAAGACGAGGGTGCCTCGACGAATAATGAGAAATATTCCCCCACACATAAAACTTGCACCTACCGTTAATTTGAAAAACATTCCGCAATGCAAACAGTTTTTTTTTCGGAAGGCGGAATTAATTCCGCTAAATAAATTCTTGGTACAAATTGTTTGATTAAAATTCCAGTATCTTGGTACGTTCAGATAAATGTACGTCTTATTTTTATTATTTCTGAAGAAGCATTTGTCTACGATTATTCAAGGGGATCGTGGTTTCAAAGGAAATCTTATAGGTACATCAAATTTCCTGTAACGGTCGTCGTCTTCGACCTGACGAAGAATGTCAACATGATACTAATCAAAAATAAAATCTTGATGCAACAGATTACGGTCAATATTTTGAAACGATTTCAGAGGAATTTCAATAAATTAAATGGCAACTCAGTGTTCGGTCAACGCTCCGCAGCCAGTTATTTATACCATGTGCGACATCTCTGAATATCATATATCAAACCACTGGACATCCACGATCTCATCACAAAGTATAAAGTAACGACCACTCTTAAGCTGTTTACACACTTTCATTCAATCCATAATGACGAAATTCCAAAGCACGCTATGTAAATAAACTCACGACAGACTTCATAAGCAACAGCTTCACAAAATATCTGCATATTTTATGACCAAGCTGTCCTAGAGGAAATTTACGCACGAATAGAAACAAGGAAGTACAAAATTGGCCAAGTTTGACATTAAACGTCAGACCATTTAATATAAAAGTTATCTCATTTACTTTCTTGGTTCTATTTAATAGAGTAACGGAACCCAGACTAAATTTAGTTGAAGCGAAAGTAAAAATATCGAAGTTTCTTAATGAACTGGCATCAGATTTCGTTCTTGAATTACAAACTTTGGTTGGGTTATAAACTCAAGGAAGTTTTGCGTTTAAATTGCACTCTGATACACAATCTGTATCAGTGAAAAAAATCTGGGGAATAGCAATGGTTAATGTTGGCGTTTTAACTAACACATTGTGCAGGGTCCGCGCTGCAAACCGGCGTGACTTGCATTTCACGCTTGACTGACAGCTTGACATCATATTAATAAATTGTGTTAACATTTGCTGTTTTGTCAGCCTCTGCAGACACACATTTATAGCTGCAGGTTTATATTTCCACATTATAAGGATCCCTGTTGAGATAGCCAACGCTTCTATCGTAGAGTATTCGCCATATTGGTCCCAAGGTGACGAGGGACGAGCCTATCTCCATTTATCAGGCATAGTTCTAATCCCGGGCTGTAGCAACACATCTTCTTGGTAAAAAACCAATTCCATTTCATTCGAAATCGAACCGAAGGACCAAAAGCTGGGCTTATATCCCCAAAGACCGAGCTATTAAGTGCAAAGCTTTCTGATTGTGACCCAAAGGGCTCAGAAAATACGTAATTAGCTATCTGCAATTAAGACCAGTAGGTAATGATGAAGCCTGACCAAACATTGTTAACATTCCCTGTTTACCCTGAATCTATTTGGATAAAGTTGTATTAGACTGAACCAGTGCACTGTATGCAAACAAAACTTAGACTTAGACATCTGGGTGCACAGAGATTCATGCTGATTTTTGTTAGCTCTTCTATAAAGACTAGATTCGATGGTTATCATTGTTTTAATTGACTTTTTTTGTCCACTTCGGACCAGCTGTTGGTCCCGGCTGTTATTTGTAGATCTTTGGTAGTCGCTATGCGAACTAGAACTAGAAGCCAGAATATCTGACATCAGTCCTGCCAAGGGGTAAAATACTGGTGGTATTCAGTCGGATCCGTTTAGACGCCGATCTCAAGAGTGTTGGGAAAAGGCTAGGAAGATTGTTTTTCGGATAAATTCATCAGAAAGTAACAGCTTAAAACTTCATCAAATCATACAATGTCTTCAAGGCAATACTCGTGGCAAGATAAAAATAATAACAATAAGTTAAGTAACTAATGATAATACCAAAAATAAACTGCCATTTATATGACAAATAAAAAGTTACGCGCTCGATCATTTCTAAGAAATCTAAAATAAATAAAACGCTGGCAAACAACAATAAAATAAATATAAGTAGATACATTAAGTTTATTAGACCTTTTTTATAACAGCTGTCTATTTAGTTTGTAACTGGGACCAACGACTTTCTTTGAAATGGATCGAATTCCCAATAGGTTCAAAGAGAGGATTTTTTTCTTTTAAACAAGTCTGGCGTATAATTGTAAAATGTATCGAGGCTTAAGGGAATTAAAGAAAAACATTGGTAACAACAATGGCACTCGGTGGTCATGAAACGACAGAGCGAGACAGTATGAGATTAATAATAGAGTTTTGGCAAATCCCGTTTCCTTATTTCACCGTTCTGCTCTCACTTTTTGTGACCGCAAATGTTAAAAAGTAATGGCACTCGGTGGTCATGAAACGACTGAGCGAGACAGTATGAGATTATTCTTAGAGTTTTGGCAAATCCCGTGTCCTTATTTCACCGTTCTGCGAGCACTTTTTGTGACCGTAAAGCCACGAGTCCTTGTTAGGGTTAGAAAAAAGTTGCTTGTCTTCAATTAAAAGCGACACGGTGTTTGTGACAGGAAAGTAATTCATCTTGGTTTGTTTGCTGTTAAATTGTTTCCGTATAATGTGGTTGAACACGCAAGTTATTATCGGATCGGGTATTAGGGTCAGTCCTTGAAACGGTTAGTTATTATCGCTTACACCCTGTTTTATGTAATAGTACCTACCTTGGCTTTATGTTGGTGTGCCGTAACGCCCGCCCTTCTTGCAAATACCTAAGGAGTTCAAACTTGTAGTTTAGGTCAAACCAAGCACGTGTGATGTGTGATGGTGTACTTTGAGCATGAAGTCTTGGGTTCGATCCCCGGGTCGGTAAAAGTGTTAAGTGTTTTCCCAGCCCGTAGTTTTAGTATTTTATTCTGTTATTACCTACTCTAAGAAGTAATTTTGTCTATTTGTGGAAACAAAGAATACCAATATCTACTTGTAATTTACTGATTACACATTTAAAATTCGATTATTGAATCACATCTGCCACCAATTTGATTGCCCACAACATATCCCTCTATGTACACTCACACGCAAAATACTAATTTGCGAACTATTGTCCGCTAAGTCATTGCAATAGACAGTTAGACACATCCTTTAAACGACCGCCTGTACATGACAATAGCATCGTGACTCCGATATATCGTAGGAATAACTTCGACCACAGAATAACTAAACCTAACAGAAGGTGATTGTGTGAACTCATGTGATTTTTAGTGTGCATACGCTAAATATGCTTGGAGTTTCCCTGCATGATGGAATAAGAAATGAAGAGATCCGCCGATTGGCCATTCAAAACACAGGGCCGCGCACACTGCCTGCTGAACGGATGGCCGATGAGGCTGTAAGGTCCTGGAGTAGCGTGAGACGCAGGGAAGGGGGGTCTTGCTGAAGGTAGACCGATCACCTGGTGAAGGCTGAGTGTCCGCTTGATACGAGAAGCACAGGAAAGATTCGATTTGGAGAACTTTAGGGAAATCTTATGTTCAGCTATGCACGTCTTTAAACTGAAATGATGATGATGGTGGAGGTAAGTACGAAAAAATAATCTTTCATCGGCGACTACCCTGGTTTTGGATTTGGTGAACGTGGGTGTCACGATTTTTGCCGTGGCTATGGACCACAGAAGGTGACAGAGAACTATGGGCGTCTACCTAATACAAGTGATAATCTCACGAATACGCGATCCGGTACGCCGGACAAATGATCGAAGTTCTAGACATGTAGAACAATCTTGGAGCAAGATTTTCTCTTCTACAAATGCTTATTCTATGCCTCGACATAGTTATGTTCAGCAGTTCATGTGAATAGGCAAGTAATTAAACGATACAATAGAGAAAGGTGGGGGAATGACGACGAAATATCCAAGTTAGCCAAGTTTACACAAAACTATGGGAGGTTTAGTAATTACCGTATTTAACCTATGACCGCAGATTATTAAACAATCTTGTCACAGTTCCGTTCTAAGAAGACTGAAGTTTGGTGTTGGCAAACGGTGATTAAATGTTGGGTATACGCGTTTGTCTTTATAGTTATTGAATCTATACATATACAACGTGTAACATTATAAACGCAATACCTCTTCAGGGGTCATTGTACTCATCATTATGATCAACATTCAATATGAGACAAACCACGAAATCGCGAAAAAAAATCAGCTGTTTATTAGATTTTGTCGAGATGTATGGAGCAGTCATTATTTTTTCGCGATTTCAGTGTTGTTCCCTAGATAGTAAAAGTTGTTCATAATGATGACAATGACCCCTTTTCAGGCATTGCGTTTATTCTGTTACACGTTGTAGATACCGCATGAAGACTTCCGATAAATTGTAACAGACAGGACTTTACTAAAGATTGCTGTTAATGGGCAGTATAACTTATAGACAACTTTAATTAGTGAAGTTCAATAACTGCTGAATGAAAACATTATTTTACAGAGTAACTTTAGAGATAAATTGAAAAATGTTCAAAGGTTGTTATCGAGTTTCCAATAAAATCAAATCGGTTATTATTTCAGAAACCAATGAATCAACAAAAAGTTACAAAACTTTTAATTATTATTGAAAAAGTCAACAGACAACTCATCAAATTTAATGTAATAATGAACGTAATTTTGTGAAAACACATTGGTTTTATTGAATTCTGTATTCAAACAATTATTATTGTTGGCAACATAGTTTACCCTGAAATCACAGTGCTTCGTGGAAACCCAACAAAACAGAGTGGTTTCTATAGCAAGGAATTTTAGCAACAAAAATAAATTCTCATACAATTTCGTTCATGTACTGCAAATGCGGCTTTAAATGCATTAACGTTAGCTTTTGTCGTTGATAAAAGAATTTAAACCGAATAACGAAAAATTCTGCTCCGCAACGAACGAGCAATTATGAACAGACCGACATTTATACCTATGTAGAGAGATATATGTATTTTGATATGTCTGACAACTGAAAATTAAGCTGAAATATTAAAATAAACTTTATACATGACCGACGTTGGTTTATTTTTTTCTGTCGTAAAACGAGGTAGTTTAACTATGTTTACTTTTATGGTTTCGAGTTCATGACAATCACTTTTACAAGTTGATTTTAATTGCGATTGTTTTGGACAGCCATGCCTTTCTAATTTGACAAAGACTATACCCCGAAAGGTGAAAATGTTAAAAGGTGTTAAATAATGATAAGCTGTTACTTAACTGAAGTGCCTAAGTACTTAATTAACTTATACTTAGTAAATAGGAATTTAGAAATAAAGAATGTGAATGATTTTATATCTGAAATATTAGATACAAAATCGAGTAAGTACTTTAGAACAAAGAACAAACAAATAGGTACTAACTTACTTGAAATTCCGTTTACAAACAACAATAGCGGCGAAACAATATAAAGATAATGTCATGGCAACATATTTTCCGAAACGCTATCTAGTCTTATTTCAAGCACGATTCTTTGTACAAAGTAGCTAATATTGCACGGTAACACCCCCGGGGAGTTATCAAATGGGGTGAAAGCGACGACACACCTGGGGGACATTCGGGGTAATCACCGGTTTTAAAACGTATACGGTTTTACAGGTACAGTCACTTGAATCAAATTTAAAGGATACAGTTTATGAAAAACGATTTCGAAGTTGGTAGATTCATCACAGCGTTAATTCGTTTCTGTTAATAACGTTGTTGACATTTGGTTATGTGTATGTATGTATCTATGTATTTATAAATGTTTTTTTTCTCTCAGTTTGTCTTTCCTTTGTTGTACCTACCATGTTGTCCACCACCCTAAGGTCGACTGATAGAAAATGCCTAAGGCATTAAGTCCGCCTTTGTACAGTGTTGTTACTAGTGCATAACTTTTATTAACTAAATAAATTTTCTTCTCAAAGAATTCATTGAAATGATGGTAATGGTTCTGGAATTGCGATCGCGTACTGAAAGGCGCAGTGTTGGTAAGCATGCAACATGGTGGACCGAAGACCTGGTTAAAGTCTCGGGAATACGTTGGAATCAAGCACAGGGCCGATCAGAAGCTTGGAGGATACCTATGTCCAAGAAAAAAGGACGTAATTACACAAAACGAAGTAACCGATTTCCGATATTAAGATAATTACTTAAGGTCGGAAATCGGTTACTTCGTTTTGTTTAATTACGTCCTTTTTTCTTATGACGTGATGACGGCAGCAATATTCTATTCTGTTCGCTGTTTGTCACAGTCCCTAAGCAGCACTCAGAAAACCCAGTTTTCCGCTTTATTTTTTCTTGGAAATTGTACATACGTATCTACCATCATCTACTAATAAATTATATAATATTAAAACAACATCGTTTTTTGCATTTGACTGTACCTGAGGTTTTAAAACACACATCCTAAGAATAAAATGCAATTAGTTTCAGCAGGGACTCTGGTGATCATAAATTATTGTCAAGAACGAAATTTCGGGTGACACATGAAATGTGGTTGCAAATGAGTGTTTTTGCCACCTTTGAAAATGAGTAAGATTAGTTGGTTCTGTGGTCGTTTTTATGAAAATAATCGTCGCTTTTTATAAGGGTAAGCGTAAGCAATATCAACGAGCGTTTATTTTTATCACCCCCATTTTAAAGACACCCCTGTGCAAACATTACGTAAATGTTTTTATTTAATTCAACAATGGGACGACTGGCTTCCCAAACGTTATCTATCTCGCAGAAATACCATCGGTTTCTATGAAATCAAGAATTTTTTATTGGCTGTTGAGATTTTAGATACAAATCAAACATGAGGGCTAAGAAAACTGACATCAACATTTAGTCACATACCTATATAATATGTAACATATTTTGAACTTCGCCTTTAGTCATACATAGGGGAGCCGAATACACTATGATCATGTAAAATACTCAGAAGATTCAAATCCAATTTAGATTCCTGCATAGACATTAGGTTCAAATTCTTTGGCACCAACACCCTGCTGACAGTTTAAGATGCAGATTGTGAAATACGAACATCTATTTATCACCCAGACCTTGTCGAAAGACGAAGAAAAATATCTTTGAACTGCACCTTAGCTATAAATTCTAAACTTGTTCAATACACTTAGCGACAACTGGCAACTGTCACGACAGGCGTGAAGAACTAGCGTGAATAGTGAACTGAACATTTATGACAGGGAGTCACGCTAGATTTTGTACTGATAAGCTTAGGACATAAAATAACGCTTTTATTCCCTGAAAGGTACAGCAGAGATTATGGCTTAATTTCATGTTAACGAGGACGTATGTATCGAGAAAGAATAGAGAAAAAAAAGTTTATTTGCGCCAATTAGGTCCTACCTAAAATATAGGCATCAACCGGACACAATACATGTGCCTACACATATATTACTTGTACGTTTTTTTATCTACTAGTACGTAGGTACTAGTAGATAAAAAAACATACAAGTAGCCGAGTAAGTAGTTACTCGGCTGCTAGTAAATAGGTGTAGTACATTAGAAGTTTACGAAATAAAATACCTAAAATCAGTTCTTCTTAATTAAGGATCGAGAAGTTCTTGGCAAAGGGACAATCTATAATCAAGTCTATAATGTTTAGGATTGACCACGTGGCATTTCGGAATCGTATACAATTGGAACTTTTTGAGACTCGTTCACACTTACAGAATTTCACTTTGTGTGGTAACTCAGGTTCCATTGCTCCACATGCGTGCATGGCATCTAGATCAATGAAACAGTCAACCCGTAACTCACGATAACCTTAGAACCTGAACCAAAAATAGCACTAAATAATGATGCAATGGAAGCATGAGTAATACGCAATCAATTTCGTACGTCATTCATGTATGCTAAATAGGTACATTTGCGGTTGTAGCTGCAACACGTACCGATATTAATGGCGTTGAATAAATTACGGATTGGCACAAGAGAGGCCTTTGCTCAGGAGCTGGCGAAGGGTGATGATGATGGTGAAGTATCGAAAGGATCAAATCAGTCTGCCAAGCCTGGGTGGGAACTGGGTAAATCTGTAACCCCTTGACAAATTGGTGTTAGATTTTATATCTTCTACATGTAACGACTGTCAAAGATCTTTAAATGTTATCCAGAACCAATGGCTCACCGTGCTTTCCGAGGCACAGAGGAGTCTGAGATGTAATAGATGGTCACCCATCTGAATCTGAGGGCCGATCACGGCAAACGTTGCTTGTCCTCAAAGATCGACCCGTGGCTGTTACAAAACAAACAAACAAACATGTGGACTGGGTATTCTTTCTACTACTAACGCCTGATTTCAACTATGAAAATTATGAACCTATAAAAGAATATTATAGTTATATTAAGTTTCAGCTAAATTCGGTTTGACTGAGAGCCGACCCCAATATAGTTGGGAAAAGGCTAGGCAGATTTATAGTTATATTAAGTTTACTAGCATCTGCCAGCGTGATAGGCATAAAATACCCCTAGGGGTATAATTTCCGGGATACAAAGCATTCATGTCATATTCCAAAACATGGTCTACACGTGTGCAAAGTTTCATTCAAATCCGTTCAGCCGTTAAGACGAGGAGAAGTAACAAGTAGGTAGACATACAGACAGTTCATTTCACATTTATAATATTAGTACATATGGATAATATTGCATGGATATTGATAACCCACAAGAACCCTACAAAGTTTTAACACTCCGCTCCAGCGTGATTCGGATCTAATTTTTCAAGGAAATATGAATTTCCAGAGGAAATTGATTCTCAGATCACTGTCGAGATTCTCGGGAAAATATCCTGTACGTGTACGTCAGTAACTGTAAATTGAGAATATTTTAGCTTTTAGGCTTCCAAATATAGTGCGCTAATAAAATGACGCTACATGAAAAACACTATGACGTAAATCAAGAGATTTTCCCTTAGATGAGTTACGTTAACGATTAAAACAAATGACAACGTATTGGAATTACATATACCTACAGAGGTAGCAACAAGGCTAAAAGTGGTATAACATAAAACAACACAGACCAGATGAATATCAACACATTGCAACCGAATTCGCTAAAAGGTTAGGCAAAGGTGTACCAAATAACCAATAGGTTTTCCCCAGTTACACCTACGACCCATGTTCCATGTTAAAGTGGTATGATTCCATTGATCTAACATCTATACTCTATAGGTAAACACCGTCAAACAATGGATAATTCTACTATGGTAAGTGAAATTTAATTGCTGTATTAAAATACAATAACTCGAGTGATGACGCAGTGATTTGACATCACAGTTCCAAGATTTTCTAAACACATGTTCCTTCAACAGAAAGAGATCCGAACATGGAGTGAAGACAGAGAGAGCCGAACAAAGATGAATGAAAGACAGAGACAGAAAGAAATCTCAACATAAACATTTTTTTTTTGGATGGAAAGTCATCATCAAATGACTTCTTCCGCTCTGGGTGGGGCGGAAGGGAGTGTCAGACTCTTTCTGACTAAAACCCATCCGTGTCCCCTTTGCGTTCCAGGGCCGCGGTGAATCTTTCGAACAAATTCCGCAACCCTGGCAGGCTCTGGCCCTAACAGGCCCCTAGTTCACACCTACACCCATCATCAAAAATCCAAATCTCCGCCGATATAACTTCGATCACCACCTTTATTTCCGCAAATCCGTTGCACCAGCTAAAGGAAATAGTCAAGACGAGTTCGATATTTATCTTGTTACGCTGAAAATACGATTGAAGCTCGGATTTCTTTGCCGAGATTAAAGACTGTTGTAGTGCACGAATCGGTTTTCTAATAAGTCTGCTATTTGTTGCGGGATTAATGTTAAATTTTCATGAGAATGGATGAATATCTACCCTGAGCTGTAATCTGTTTGGAGTGGAAAGTAATATAAGTATAGGTTTTCTTCATCGTCTTCGTCCTTTTTGGGAATCTAAAGCCTTATTAGCGCTGGTCCTTTTTCTGAGTACTTCTATTCTTATTTTCTTTTAAAAGGACTTATAATGGCTACTCATATCGGCCCCTTAGTCTTTGTATATGAAGCTCAAACATTTATTTTCCATCACTGTTTTCTCACTGCTCTTGTTCCTTGTTACTTTGCTTACCACGTATACCCACCCGCTCCAGCCCCGATATGTGAAAATTCCAAATAATATAATATATCTTGCGTTATAGTAATAATAAAGATAAATATCGAGAAAATCAGGCGGCCCACCGGTGTGCCGGCAGTGCTCGAGCGGTTTTTATCTTTTAATAGGTGTTTACAACAAAACGGCCATTTGAAGATATTGTAATTAATCTTTCATATATATTGACTGTAACGTAAAAGTATTACTTGTACTTCATCATGATCATCATGGTCATCTTTCATCTGCGAAGTCAGTTATAGTCAGAATAAGGTTGCTAAGGGCCGCTCAGTAATGAAATATCCATTACTATTTATTATTCCTCTCTCTTAATGAGAATATTGCAAACCAATCAAGCGTTAATGGTTGCGTGCTTATCTGTGCAAATTGTTACAAGCCATGGAGAAGATATATTGCAGACATAAATAGCAAATAAGAATTAGATATCCGTTACATTACTGCGGGTACGCACGATATGTATAATTCTAGGATGCTAATGGTAGGATCTGGACTGGTTTATCCTAGAAAACTATAAGGACTAGCCTCTAAAATTGCATATCATTTAAGACTTCTTGCAATTGCATTTAACGGTTAATCTCATACACCCTGTAATAGACAAAAAAAAACGCAATTTATTTCCAGAATCTATGATACCGAATCGAATCTATCTTTTCTTATAGTCATTATAATGAAGTTTGTTAAGATGTTGGTAAAAAGGAATCTCTGGAAGTACTGATGCGAATTCAAAATTCTTTCTGCGATTGCCATACTACTCTATGACGATCCCACACATTAAGAAATTCCATGCTTTGATCTCTGATTAAATTATTCAAAGTGATTTCAAACTAGCTTTTACCCGCGACTTCGTACGCATTTTTCCCGTTGTTTTCTGTTCCCATTGGAATTTCCCGTTCCCGTATAGCCTTATAGCCTTCATCATTAATGTGGTAATCATGGTGGGTAATCATATACAAAAAGAATTTTCAAAATTGTTTCAGTGATCCAGAGATTACCCCCGTACAACCTCATAAACTCACAAACTTTACCTCTTTATAATATTAGTATAGGTGTGACTTCAAAGTAATTAGATAGATAAGTGGAACTGGTGAGAAATTAATCCCACCAAAGACCTCCAGACTTCTACTTATTGAAGAACACGTTACACAAGTCAGTGTAATAGTGAAAACACAGAATTTACTGAATTCCACAAGAGTAAACCCACAGCTAAGAGCTTACTTAAAATTACTAATATTACCAGTAGTTTTAGCTTACTACCTGGTAATTTTACCGGATAACTTATATTACAGTAGTCTCTAAGTTCTACTCGTGTGAAACTACTGGTATACCTTATGTAAGGCTTTTCACATACCTACACTTCGAGTTCCTTCAAAGCGAAACTTAAGATTAAAGACTTGATCGAAACATGGTTCAGTTAATCACTAACTTTGAAATTTAAAATTATTTACTCTTATAATGACTTATAATTTCTTACTGAAGGGCAATAAGGAATTTGCATGTTATTTTTATTATTTTAGAAGTTTATCTAGATACATACAAAAAATATAAATAGGTAGCTACTAACAGTGAAAATAGAATCAAAATTGACTGAAAAGCAAACAAGATATACTTAAATATTTTAAACAAATATACATATCTGTTTCTCTTGCGAAAACGTCGTTTTCTATAGCAGCTATTAGGCCTCTGCCTCGAATCTTGCGGGCAGCGGGGCGGCAGCGGCGGCGGCGCGGGAGCGGCGCGGGCAACGCAGACCCGTTCTCGAAACCAGCGGGCAGATCGCGCGGCATTATAGCGGCGTAGTGTTGTGTTTGTGTTTGTGTCGTCGTGATATTTGTTTTTATTCGCGAACGAAATGTCTGAACAACGGCGACAACAATATGTGTTTGATTCAAATTTATTCCTAACGCTCGATTTATTGTGGGCAAAAGAAGAAGTGAATCCCTACTATAGGGCAAGGAAAGGCGAGTTCTATCAAAATTATGAAGAACAGAGACAATGTCCTGACAAATTCTACGACTACACCAGAATGAGTGTAGAAACTTTTGACGATATTCTTGAAACTATCAAGGGCGATTTAGAGTCTGGAATTAATCCGAAACGATATAGAGGTATATCTTCAGCAGAAAAATTATACTTCACGCTAAAGCACGTCCGAGGACATTTCGATAGGTCACAAAAATAAACTGCACAACACTACAATGGACACGCGCGGGCGGTCACCGCTTGACTGGAGTGCACCGCTCGTTGCCCGCCCCCGCGCCGCTCCTGCACCGCTGTATTCGAGGGCCGGTCCATTTGATTATACGCGTAAGATCCTGCCGCTCCCGCGCCGCCGCCGCCGCCGCCCCGCTGCCCGCGAGATTCGAGGCAGAGGCCTTTTGGGCGTCATGTTATTTGACGTCAGAGTTGGTATCGGACATCTCTTTCTAATTGTCAACTTTGAAGCTTTATAACATCATCGCTGATGAATGTATTTTTAAAAAATAATTCATAACTATCTTTAGCCGGTGGCTGCGCCCGTATGGATGTCAGTTATAGCGTAAAAAACTTTTTCACAAAAAAAAAAACGACTTCCAAAAAAAACTTTGTAGTGTTTTTTTGGAAGTCGGTTTTTTTTGTGAAAAAGTTTTTTATTTTTCACTTATTAGTGGTACCCCACACCTAACAACACCACTGGAAAGTCACAGGAAAGCAAAAATATGCAATTTCGTATGACTTTTCCACATATTTTTTCCAGCAATTTGGATTTAAAAACCAAACTGCTGAACCGATTTTGATAAAATTTAAATGGGACCAATCGAGAAGTATATCCTTTCACATAAAACAAGAATTTTTCAAATCGGTTCATAAATGACGGAGATATGAGGTAACAAACACAAAAAAAAAGAAAAAAAAAATACAGTCGAATACCTCCTCCTTTTTGGGAAGTCGGTTAAAAAGTAGCCTATGTTCTTCTCCATATCCCAGGCTATAACGATCCATCAGCCGTTTAGTGTGGATGCGTAACAGACAGATTGTCAGAGTTACTTTCGCATTTATAACATTATAAACCAGGGAAATAGGGATGGTTTTCTGGAGCTAATAAGAGCTAATAATATTTTGAAAATTAAAAAAATGCATGCATGAGATGAAATTGAGAGTTGATTGTGAACGCTTTTTAACCGACTTCAAAAAAAGGAGGATAGTATGAGAGGTTTGTGGAATTGAATTTTTGTAATTTCGAACTAAGGTGACCATTATTGCCCGAAGAATTGCTAAACCTAAGTGAAAGTGGGCAGGGCACATTGCTCGTCGCGGATTTTGTTCGAAAGAGTTACCGCGGCCCTGGAACGCAAAAGGCACTAGGACGAGCATGGGTGGGTTTTAGTCAGTAAAAGTCTGACACTCCCTGCCGCTCCACCCAGAGCGGAACGGGGTCATTTGATGATTTCTCACCCTTAAAAAAAAAAAGGGCACATTGCTCGCAGCATGGAATGCCGCTGGGTCCGAACGGTCCTGGAGTGGCGATCGCGTGCTCGAAGGCGTTAACACCGACTCTATAACATACATAGGTATTGAATGTGATTTTATGATTATTATCGTATTCATTAAACTCTTACCTTTTTTCTCTCAATTGCACATTTTAGTCGTACACGTTACTAATAGTTAAACAGTAAAAAGTAATAAAAAATCGTAATAATGAACCTTATCTTATCTTATATTATGTAAATTTTCACGGTTTTTTCATAAAACATAGCCCGCGACACGTGACGACTGCATTGACTCATATTCTAGAAATAAGTCAAACTTTCATTCTGATAACAGCATCACCAAATGTAATTAGTATTCTTGTATCATTTTTATTTAAGGGAATGATCGAAAATACGTAAGTTGGTAATGTATTTATTTAGTTACTTGATGTAGGTATTATTTAACCTATTGTTAATTCAGCTGGCACAGATGCAGCCTAGACCTAACTAATTAGTAATAACTGACAATTGTGACTATGGGCAAAATTGAACATAGGCCATTTTCAATTTAGCCAATAAGAACATTTCCACTCACTTCAATATAGGCATTAAATAACGAACATAAGTTTTGCATCAGAGAACAGCTGCAGAGACGTGGTGACCGCTCGGAAAATAACTACTAACTGAAGATACGAGTAAAAACAACACGATTGCTGCGCCTGCGCAAGCGTATTGGGCGTGAAGAAGCACTAACACAAGGCAAACTCGTTAATACGTAAACTAGCTCAAGTCTTAGTACTGGATACACATTAAAAAGATTGATGTCCCATAGTTCTTGTTTATTGGAACATTGCTTGCCTACTAGGACGTACCATAGAAGACTAATTCAAGTATCTGCACTCTTCGTTGAATTAGCGTTGAGCACACCGAAGGTACCCCGAACTTTGAAACGTCAGGAAGTTGGTAGTAAGTATCAAGAAATTACAGGAAGCAGGTGCATAGAATTAATTAGGGGAAGAGCTAGAGTTGCTCGTACCCACACAAAGCAGTGCAAATATTTGAAATTTAGTTGACGATCAGTAGATAAATATTTACATATTTCAGGGATTACGTTGAAGTTTGATAAAGCGTAGGTTGTCATACCCGGCAATCGATTTCGGGATGCCAATCGCATATAAGTGCTTTCGCCTTGTCGTTGCAAGCGCTATCCCGCATTCGATGTGCCGAAATACTAAATGTATGCATTGAACATCGTGGAAAGCTTTCACCAATTTGTATGGACTTCAAAAGAGACTGTGACCTCTGAGTTTGTTTCGGTGTTTCTTCTCAGGGTAGTCAGCTAGGAAACACCGGCCTCATCTAGCTTAAAATGACCAAAAAATATTGACGTGTAAAAGTGTTATGTTTAACCTACTGACAAAATAAATATCATTTATCACACTAGACTGCACACCAAATTCTAACTTACCCAGGTATTCTTAGTTCCTTTGTCCACTCGACTCTACCTCGTCTCAGCATCAATCAATCATAATGACTGTTTGTTATCATCGACTCGAGACTTTTCGAAGTACAACATGTCCACACATGACAATCTTTTTATCATATACAAGTCAATTAGATTGAAGAAAGCCCAAGACAAGGTTGATGGCATAGATGAACAGGTTAAATGAGACTTTAATTTAATTTCTGCATCTTAGTTTATTCAAATAACATAACCCTTTCATACAAAGCGCAGGATTTCCTCCTAACGAAAGATGTGACGCTGCCAACTAATATTTCTCAGTGATTTAAACTATACAAGTTTCGCCACTTCCGCGTAACTGTGCCCCAAATTGCAGTTGTAAATGTGCAATGGAAACTTTAACGGTACGTTCACGATCTAAACTCGTTAATCCTAATTAGGGCTGCGACATTGGAAGCCAAAAAGCAGGGTAATAGCTGACAAATTATGGAGCTTCGGGAATTAGGAACTGGTGGATTGAGCTCATTGAGCGTAGCGGATATCTCATTCGTAGTATATTGAGGTAGAAGACATAGAAGGTTTGTGGTTTTGGAGACTTAATTGGCTTCTTAGATATGACATTTTAGGGGTGCATGAAGGAGCCTCCTCGTGTGGCGCAATTTGTTCCATCAGACACTCAATTGAACCGAGCGCTCGGCGCATCGTTGACAGTCTCACCTAACACCTTATTAGACTGGCCAATTCTTCCCTTGCGGTGGTAGGGCTAACACCCGCCAGGTTCGCCACCACCCTCCCACCGGAGTTCGGAGTCAAGCAGCCTGCTGTGTTTCGTCGACGCGTGGGAGTACCAGTGCCTCAAGGCACCTTCTGGGCACGCTCGCTTCATCATGGACCTCATCTATCGCTTTCCATAAGGCGTGATCGAGGTCAAGACCTAGCCCATTGATAAATAAAAAAAAAATTAAAAAAAACATGATAATTTACATAATTTATATTTATGGGGTAAATGTCAAAAATACACTCGTCAATCCTAATCAAGCCTTCGACATTTGAAGCCCAAAAACATTAGAAGTATGTAGAGGTAGAAGAGATATAAGGTTTGCAAAGTGGTTTCGGACACTTTGCTTCTGAGATGGCTAAGGGCGATCGGTGTTACGAGTATGTCTACCAATGAGAAAAATAGTGTTATGTCTACCAATGAGAAAAATAAACTATTAGATCCTAATCAAGCTGCAAATAATTGTGTTTCGAGAATAAGGATCCGGATTGAGCGCAGTATATATTTGGAGTATTTTGAGGTAGAAGGTAGTCCAAGGGGAGTGTAGCTACAGAAATGGTTTTGGAAACTTGGCTTCTGGGTTTATAACTAACGGCTTTACTACAAAACGCGTTCTAACTTTAAACCCAGGTTTAAACCAACAAACCATTTTTTAATTTCGAACTTTATTCCAATTGTCTTAAAGTTCTAGAATGCACATTGACAACATAGACCGGGATCTAAAATAGGTTTTTGTATTAATAACTTTAAGGTAGTCGGAATATAGTTAAAAATGCAATAATGGGCTTGAAAGTTTAGGCTTGGACTAAAGTTAGAACGCGTTTTGTAGTAAAGCCGTTGGTGTTTAAGGAAACGATGTTTAATCAAGCGATCTGTTTTGATCTACCAAGGAGTAAAAGTATGCTGACGAAAATTCAAATGCAGTCAATCATAACACCAAAAGCATCAAAAACTTAACTGAGCTTAATAAGTTCAAGTATCAGACATGTTTCGAATATGTGTATATGTCGCAGCCAATAATCTTAATCAACCGTTTAATTAGTAGCCTAGCCTTTTCATTTAAATGCGATGATTTTTCAGCGACCTAAGTGACATCTTTTGTTCAATATCGTTTAATGATTTGCCCATGTCACTTATGTCGCTGATTAAACGGCACAGTTCAATTAAATGGCTAGGCTTTTAATGAAACGGCTTATTGAGCTAGTTGGCTGCGACATATACAAAAGTTTGCACGTTTGAAGGCATGTATTTGATCGCTATTATGGGCACGTTTGTACCTAATTATATCTGAAAATCCCCCTACCACTTAAAGCTCACCACATTTTTCTACAAGAACTGTAAAATGAATCATGAAACGACGAACCGACTTCACAATAAAACGAAACGTAAATAGTCCCATTAAAAGGCATTGTTTCACAATCTCGCCTCAATGGCTCGCCGACGATACGAAAAATCGGCTTACAGAGGATTGCACGTCAAGCGATCGTTTCTTATTTATAGTTCCATTAAAAAATAGTTTAACAGCCTTATTTCCTGAGCATCGCCGGGTTCCGTCGTCTAGCGGAGCTACTAAATCTCATTTGCTCGGTTACACCGCCGGTGTGATAAATTTCCTGTAATTTATCTGTAATATAATTCCGTAAAAAATGTTTTACAAGCACTTTTAATATACGAAGATACTTATCTTTTAAGAGTACACTAGCAGAAGAGAAAAGTTTGAGTAAGTACTGTTGACTTCCATCCAAAATTCCTCGATACTGAAAGCATTAGGTACATAAAAAAATATTAACATTTTCCTCCGTGAATATTTCCACAAGATTGCAAACAAAAAGCAGCAGCGACAGCTTTTCAAATTAAAAAATCAGGTGGTGTTGTGTCGGGCTCGCTAATGACCCTCGTGCAAGTGAGAGCACTTGCGGGAATAACCGAGAATTACCGCCTTTAGCTCTAAGCAACGCACGCCCCCGTGTTACAGCGAATCAACTAGCTTGTTTTCATAATAATATATACGAGTATGTACGCATTCATTCCCATTCATTCTGCGCATATTATATCGCGCTAAAAAGTTTGTCGTTGTTTCTTTCATTTTTTCATGCGCCCTACTTTACGCAGCCTTTTCAATTATTCACTGTTTATTACGTGCCTATAATAAAGTCAAAACTATTATCCCATTCAATGAATTTTAATTGCAATTTACATATTCAGGGTTAACGCTTTCGACACTCGCACTACAAATTGTTTTACACATGAACTAATAGGGGATAAATCCCAATTGTTAATTTCCGACTTACGTTTATTTTCATTAGGCACGCTCCACTCGCTGCTCACATCTCCTCAGGGGAAAGAACGAATTACGGCTTCATCGATTCCCCACTAATTGTAATTATACCCTAACTTCGAGTACATTTACCGAACAACATAAATATTCATTGATACCGCATCTAATTCACGTGGAATGTGAATATATTACGAAAATAACTGCCCTATATTAAGCGAAGAACCATTAAGAAAATGGGGGAAATGGAGTTGTCAAAATTTATCGATGTCGTTACAACACGCTACCACAGGAACTAATAAAGATCCAGTCACCTCGAATGTAACTAATTAATTGTTCATAGGAAACAATCACTAAGAAGAGCTAACGAAGTTGCTTGATGGAACAAGACAAATGAAAGTTGCAAAGGTCAAACCAACCGGGGGGGAATTATAAACAGCGACGTCGGGGAGCGGAAGAACTTAGTCTGAACTTTGTAACTTGCTGCGTTATTACATGTTAACTACAGACTGCGTATCTATACACAACTTTAACACAACTGCCGTAATACACGGGGTATACAAACTTGGAATGTCAGCCTCCCAAACAAAATATACTTCAAACGAAATTTAAACAGCGAATTTCAATTCTTTTACATTTCTCCATGCTCCAGCGAAAACAGATTCATTGTCAGCAAAAGTATTAAAGACAGTAGCAGCGTAAACTTCCTCTGAATTGACTTAATCGGATTAACTACTCCGACTAGATTATACGACACTGAAGTTTTCATCGCCTCTGCAGTAGTTAGTGATTTTTCTGTTACATCACCGACTTCACAAAGACAATTGCAATAAAACTTGGAAAGAAGAACTGACTATATACGAGTAGTCTATGTACTAAGTCTTTGTTACGTAAGTAATCTGATTTTCAAGTAACCGAATACCCAGACATAAATAGGTCTACTTAGGGCGAAGTTGAAGGAAGGTCATAACTTTTATTGTGCCCGCTCTTAGTCACGTCGTAACTTTTATTCAGGTTTCATGTTACGTTGACTCTGATCTTGACATAAATGAAGTGGGCGATGTCCTAGCTACTGATATAGAAATAATAGTGCCATAATATTAAGAATTTGTTTTATCTGTAACATATTTTTGCACTGTTTTCGACGAATATGACAGTTAATATATTTTTATCTGAATCCTCATCTTATTGTTACAAAATTATATATCATATATTATGTAATATGGTTTATGGATTCGATTTATAATTGCATATACGCTTGCATATTGTACCTATTGATCAATTGTGGCAAAGTGATTAGTGAGTATTGCGCAGGTTACTAATATATTAGTGCAATTAAACGTATCCTGGTCATCGGCCAGGTCATAGCGAACGTAATTGTGGCGAATTAAGCTCATCAGTCTGTTACCCAGCTAAACGTTCCCCTCAATTGACTGAGTGGAATATTAAATGACTCCTACACGTAATAGTAATCAAACGTCTAGCGAGACACGTCTAAGTAGTCGCAATAAAATTTATCCAATTTATGTGGCAGCCGTCTGGAGCGATTTGCGCTTGGTCTTCATTGATTCGTGTACAACAAAAAAAATATTCGTCACCGACTTTTATGAATTCATAAATAAAATTGTTTTCACGAAACGCAAATGAACGATTCGAACTCAAAGCTCAAAGTCAAAGAAGTTGTTAAAAACTTAATCCCTTTGTGTTTTCACATCCACTTAAAACAGTGGCCTTAATGGCAAGCGACCCTCAAAATATAGTCAGCAAAAATATAAGGAAAACAAATCGAATTTCCCCCTGACAAAAATATTCAACCTCAATATTTTTCTTCAAGACAAACGAATGGTCCCCAACCACTCCTAAATACAATATTCTCGTCAGATATGAAACAGAAATAATTTGTATTTCCTTGGGAATTACAGCCAAATGGATTTATTGTAATATAAAAAACAAAAGATCGGTGCCGTAGAAGGAAATTCGCCAATATCACAGAAAATAAGCCAAGGGTGCAATTTCCTTTTGGAAACAATCACTCAAATTGGGTCAAGTATGTAGGTGAACATTTTACACCCGCTGCGTTTGATGCCAAGAATATAATTATTACGATGTAACCTAATTTTGCCATTTGGCATGACGAGGGACAAAGACATGGTTCTTGAGCCGAAACGGCGTCTTAATTTGGTGGAGATCACACGAATTATATTAAACAGACTTCAATGCCAGACAGCAAATTGACGAGAAAGATGGAATACACTTTGTATTACGAATGACATATTTGGAGAAGTTGTGTAAGGGAGCAGCCAATCAAGAACGGCGTAGCCTTTTGTCTTTTGTTCAGAGACCCAAACAGAGAGCGGTGCCAAAACGGCAAAACCCCCTTTATATGTAGGCATAATTACAGTTTACCTAAAGCCGATATCTTGCAGAAGCTTTAGACAATCGAAAACCCAACAAAATGCTTGCGGCCACCCCGAACTCACTACTGAGAGGCATAAAGCCACTCAGTGCTTCTAATATCTCGAACCGGGGTGGCTGAGCACATAGTCGTTACGAGCGAACTATGTTTACCATAGTTTTAGTAGGGAAATGGAATATAAAATGTATTAATAACTCTCTTGAAAATCGTCTATTTTTAATAGGTTTGGTTTTCCAATTTCATTTTTCATTTATTCGTACTATGTGTTTGCTTGAGCATTGAATACTATATATAAAGCTTGAGCATTGAATACATTGTGAAATTAGACAAATAATGCAAACATAATTACTTGGGAATGGACTATCAATCTAGTCATTAACATCATCATTATTTACACTAATCTGACAGGATTCAATTTCAATTTGAATATTAAACTAACATTTATCACGTGAGTAAATATTGTCTGGTTTTCTATTTTGAAATACAACGAACTAAAATCATATTGGTGAGATCTTATTGTTGGGTCAGTCGATATCAAATGTGGCGAGATGCCAACATCGCTTGCTACATCTCATAGAAGCTGAATTGTTACCCTTTAAGCGAAGCTGAAAAGACTCGAGCCTCAAGTCAGCTTCAAAAACAAAACTAAAAGATGTTACTCAGTGGATTTAGCGCGAAACAAAAAAAGTCCCGTTTCTTTGTAAATCCGTGGCCATTCTACATATCTGTGAAGAGTGAGGCAGGCTTGAGTGCTCTCTGGATCGCCCGCGTAGGATTTAACGATGTCAGACTTATCGATAAGCTCTATACGAGGACTTCCAACAGAAGTTTAACCATAGATACCTATATGGCCGTCGCCTACCTGTGTGAAGTTTCGAGTCCTTTTAGTTTAGCGAAGTTTGCAGACAACATTGCTGGCTTATGTTACCTTATGGCTCAGCGTAGTTACCTACTGATGCCTACCTTCAATTAATTGAAAATTAAATCGTACTCTAATATTGTGTGCACTGTCCTTTATGTTCAATTTACAATTTGATGAACAGTAGAATGAAGAGGGAAATTGCACATTTAAATTGGAACATATTTGTGGTTTGTGAATATTAATTGAAACCATCGAATATTACACTTATTTTATGGAACATGGACAATAGTGATAGCAGTAAAAATTAACGCTATTGCGTCTCTTTCGCGTGATATTTTCTTCTTTACTTTTTCAATTGAGGTTGTCTCTGTACAAGTCAGTATTCTGTCTTTCAACCAGTCAGAAGTGACATAAGGGAAACATTGCCCAGTTTTGACAACATGCCCAAAGGAATCATACAATATTGTTTGTTTGAAGAGATATTTTTGGAAACCACTTTACTAGCAGAGAACTTTGATCTTTTGTGAACCTGACTGATGTGTTTTCTTTTCCTTTGTTTCTATTTTCTTTATGTTTCTTTCGCATTAAAAAGATACTTACTTATAGGGATTGAACTTTCTACCTTTTATCACCACTAAGCCTGTTGAACGTTCTTTTTTGTTAACGTCCTTCGCAAATAGATTGTATTGCCACAAGCATAAACTAAATGTCAAAACAAAACTGCTTCTAATTTTCCGCTGTTCATTTGTTTCACAAGTTCATCAAATCTGTTACCGACACTAATTTTGAAAGAATGTTCAAAATTAGAACTAATTTTAACGGTTGTATTTTAGGAATGTAGCCTGGCAACACTGGCCGTTAAGTGTGTACACAGTGGGCCACAAGGCCACGCGGAACTGGTCGATTTGCAAGTGACATTAAACAGCCGATCGCCTTCGGATCGCGATCACTTACACTCACCGGCATACCAAGCCATCAGGAAGATGAATGCCAACTTGGTCTGATGCCCTTTGCAAAACTCGAACGTACCTGAAACAATAACAGATTCTGGTTATTTAAATGTCACAATAATAAACTTAAGGTACCTATTTTTGTAGATGTGTAACTGTTGACATATAAGGAAAAATAATATTTAACTTGCGCCAACAACTAACTTATAGCTAATTTTTTTTTCTACGAGCGTTGCGATCAATACAAAACATTCAGTAAGCACCTTACCAACAACTTTATCATCAGAAATCTTAAAAACAAATGGCTGTGTTTAATCTCCGATAAATCCAACATTTCCTGCACCACAAGTAACGGTTAAAATGCCAGACACAATAAAAAAACTAGGTCAGAACCATTAAAGGCTAAGGGTAACAATTTAATTTAAAATACCTGTGGAGCTATCAACGAAAACAAGAAATTCTATTCTGCAGAATGACCTAACGTCTATGATTTTGTCATGTGGTTCCGATCGTTCCTATGAAAACGGAACCCATATACGATCACTCGAGTTTCAGTATGTCTGGCTGGCTGGCTGTCCGTATGCCAATTATCTCCAAATCTACTGTACCGATTCAATTGAAATGTGGTACACATTTGTGACACAAAAACGGATGCGTAACGTAAATAAAGACATTTTGGGAAGGAAAGTTAAAGCAAATTTTTTTCAAATTATGCCCTGTAACCTATCAAATGGAAGGGTTTTTTGTGAGGTTCTAATGAAATACCTATATGTTCTGGCCTACAGCCACTTTGGCTTTACACACATCCCCAAATAATGGACTAACCCTAACTACCAAAACTTGAAGATAAATTGCAACTTTGTTAAACTTAAAACGAAGTTACTAGAGTTAGTTAAATCTTTTTGTCCGGTTTGTAAAACGTATTTACAACTCTATTTAGAAGTCAACTTTAATGGACGTCAGTTGAACTGTAAAATGCAATGCATTTACTTCGATACAATGGAATTAATGCCGATAGGAATTGGCGCTGAAACTTTATATATGCTTTAATGTTCTTACAACTGACAGAACTATATTCTGGTAAGTTTTTTGATATTGTATGTTTAACATTTAGAATAATTGTTAGAATGAACAGTTCATCATTAACTTCCTGTTAATAACGTTATCCACACTGATTTGAGGTCGGTGTAGTATGACTATGTCTCCCACAAATCTCTATTAGACGACACCCTTCGTCCAACTCCCTCCTCCCTTCTTTGACAAAGTAATCCAAAGGTTATCTGTAAAAGATTGCTTTTAGCTATAAGCCCATTCATTGTCACACCATAAGCTTCTGGTTGTAATTTGTTATGCACAATCACTACTAATATTATAAATGCGAAAATAACTCTTGTCTATCTGTTACGCTTTCACGCTAAAACGGATGAACGGATCGTCTTGAAATGTGGCAGATGTATAGCCTGGGATATGGAGAAAAACATAGGCTACTTTTTTATGCGATAACCGGCATCTACGCGGGCGGAGCCGCGGGCCAAATCTAGTAAAGTATATATCTACATAATCTTTATTTATGTCTGTAATAGCCATCCTCATTCATAATAGAAATACAAAATAAGTCCCTCATTCTTTATCACACACTTAAAGATGGACTTTAAAAAGCCTAAACCCAGCTAATATTGTAATAACATCGCCAATATTGATTCAAACTATCTAAATTTATGCTCACCCAGTTGTGCCAGTGTTTACTGGCACAACTGTGAACAAAAAACAATGGCTATAGCTCAAATACCAACAATCCACGCGGGAACCAGCATAGAGCGATCAATCAATAACCCATGAAAGGTAAAACTTCAAACTTCTGCTTCACCGCGGTAGCAGGAACTTTTAAATTGAACTTGTTGTTTTAAAAAAACCAATACAGTGTTTTCTGATGCCACACGAGACCCTCAATCGGTGAAAAGTTTGCTAATCACTATCGTCCCTCTGTGTAAGAAGTGTTTATAGGATTAGGTATTCGACGGTATTCATACTAATACGAGTATTAGTAGTAGATCATCAGAATGAAGCCTAATGGACCGATATTGCTACCCTGACTCACCCCATGTCCCAATGTCCCAATGCTGGGCAAAGGCTCCTCACTCCCGTTTCCACGCACATCTGTCCTCTGCCATTGCATGCCCGTGTTTTCGATAGGAGTCAAGTTCGTCTTTCCACCTGATAAAAACTTACTGGAGCTATTTCAGGGTCAGGAAAATGGCCAGTTGCGGCCATCCAGTAGATAATTACTGTTTACAGTTTTAATTGAACTAAATTTGTGATTAGCTCGGCGGACGTTTGCAGGGTCAATCTGAACAATGGTTAATCAAAGTGATCATAAAGTAGCATCCAAGAGTAGCGATAGTAAATTGTACGTCCATTGTGACCTGTGTTGTAAAACCCACTACAATGCACCTTGCTAACAAGATAGATAACAAGTATACCATAGCAAGAAATATTCTCATACTGGTCGTCAGTAAGTACCAAAATCGCGTAACCACATTGACGGTGTATTTTTAGCATAAAGGTACCGCACGCAATTAAAACCAACATTAGTGTCAAACGATGATGTCATACAATTCAATGGCACTGTTGCAACGCATGATACGCAGAACAAAAAACAAATGACACACGATTACTAAGAAACTTTCTAAATTAAGAATGAATTGCTAATTTTAACATTCAGTGAAGCAGTACGCAGTAATGGCCTAGATAAATCTACGGCCGTTATAGAGGTGGCACTAGATATAGCAATAAGACTTTGTCATGAATCAATCAATCTGCCTAGATTTTTCCCAACTATGGCGTATTGTTGTAATACCAGTATTTGGCCTCCAAAACCCAGTAACTGGACAGTATGATATCCGTTGACAAGACTTGTGTTAGATTTTCTGGCGTCTGACTATATCCATAACAACTGTGCTCCGAAGCACAGAGGATTCTCGATATGTATGTCAGAATGTGACAAATTCTGCATCATACATTATATTGCCCCAAGATCAAAGCGTCACAACACTGATACAGGTACATCGACTCAAGAATTAGAAGCAATATCATAGTTTCTGACACGTTCTTATTGTGTTAAACCTTTTCCTTTTTCTTCGAGTATTTGCTTTCCAAATGTCTCGGGGCGATACTTCCCACAAGGTCAGATTATATTATTATTGTTGGAACTCGATCGGTTTTCAGGATATTTACCCCAGGAGTACAGAAGAACTGCCTTGTAATGATACATTTTGTTTTAAAGAAGTTCCGATACATTTCGTTCTTCATCCTGGGTATTTTGATGTTATTAGGGATATATTGCTGTACTTATGTCTGCCTTTAAAACAGGCAAAGACGTTTAACCCTTACGCTCTAACTAAATCATGATCTCCACTCAACACCAACTCAAATCAACAAAATTTACACTTTATCTTGTCACTTATTTACATTAATCGAGGGTTTTTTTCCGTTGTCACCGTGACATTGTTGACTGGAGTTCCTATGCGGACTTGAAATATGGGCCTTTACCTTCAAAAGCTTACCCGCTTACTCAGGAACATGGTATGTTTTCCTTTCCAGAAAATATAGACATGAGAAACTTGAAAATACAACGTTTTATTACCAGGTTTTCGTTATTCTCATCACGATTTGCTTTATTCACTTACAATTTAGGTTTCAGTTCCTAAGTTGTACGTTCACCCTCACCATCGAAAATATTATTTTGACTGACAAACCATGGGACTTTCACCCTTAAATACTCGTACTATGCCATATTACCAGGCTACTGCGCTATATATCCACACATCTATGAACGAATATAACAAGTATCAATTTTCCTCGATTCGAAAGAACGTACAATTTGCGTGGGAAGATACCTTATTTGATTTATTTTTATAAACATCATAGCAACGCCTTTGACTTCACTTAACAACGGAATATCAATAAGAAAGATCTAGAGATCATTCGTCATTTTGAAATGTCTTTGATATATTTTTACGTAAGCACCTTCATATTTAAAATCATAACTTACAAAGAAATCTTATCATATTTTTAGAAGCAGCATAAATCGCCTCGAGTATTGTTTTAGGATTCCACACCCAAAAGGTAAAAGCCCTATTACTAAGACTCCGCTGTCCGTATGTCTGTCCGTCCGTCTTTCTATCTGTCTGTCACCAGGCTATATCTCATGAACCATGATAGCTAGACAGTTGAAAATTTCACAGATGATGTATGTATTTCTGTTGCCGCTATAACAACAAATACTAAAACAGAATAAAATAAACATTTAAGTGGGGCTCCCATAAAACAAACGTGATTTTTTTCCGTTTTTAAATACATAATGGAACGGAACCCTTAGTGCGCGAGTCCGACTCGCACTTGGCCGGTTTTTCTAATAAAATAAATCACTGTTTCATAGACGACAAGAACTGCAGTAGGTATAAGTCATAGCTGGAACCAGAAACTATGTATAAACACATAAGTATACAGAATAAAATGGAACTTGATAAAAAAACCTAGACACTGCTAAGATGGATTTCTCGAAGCAAGACAGTGTTCGAAAAAAAAACAACAAAACCACATCAAGCGCAGACGCGATTTAAAAATACACTGCATCCAAAGCCTTCAAATAGGAACGCACGTACATTTTCTTCGCGATATTATTCAACATCTGCGGTGAATATATCGAGAGAAAAGCTCCCCAAGTGCTCTCAAAGTACTAGAAGGTATTACTGGTATTACTATGGGCGGATTAGGGATAACTTGCGGTACGAATATGATACGTAACATATTGCTGAAGATGAGACGACGAAACTCAATGCTTGAAAGTTATAGGCAAATTATTAAGTCTTTAGTTGGGATATACAGGGAACTAGCTTTTGCCCGCGGCTTCGCCCGCGTGGATTGTTTTTATCGCGTAAAAAGTAGTATATGTCCTTCTCCATATCCCAGCCTATATATCTGCCAAATTTCATGACGATCCTATCAGCCGTTTTAGCGTGACTAACTTCTGCCAGCGGCTTCGCCCGCGTGAAAGTCGAAAGTTATCTCATGAGACCACCAGGATACAAAGAACCCTATGTCCTATTCCAGGGCATGGTCTACCCGCCATGCGTATGCCAAGTTTAACCAAATCCTTGGTAACAAGCAGACAGACAGAGTCACTTTTGCATTAAAATAGTAAGTATGGATCTTTGCAAGAGCTAAGCATGGAAATAGAAGGATTAGGAAGTCAGCCTCGCTGCCACGGTATTGAATGCCTAAAATTTTAACTACAGCAAGAGCTATTCTCATATTTGTACGTGCTAATGCTGATACGGATTAAAGAAGTGTATGAGCTACATTATACTTTGATAGTTCTCCATTAGGAGTCTAACAGGGCTCATAAGCGAAAAACAAGGCGAAAAGATTCCTTAGAACATGAACTAATTCAAAGTTCGCGGAGCCTGAATCATTCACGCTTTTCCTTTGAGGAAAACGATACTTGCAGGAAAACTTGCGATGAAAATGGCGTGTTTGAGACTAGTACGAGTACCTACTCGTGTACAAACATATCATTAGTACCCAGTACTTATGGTAGGTACTGGTGCTATTGAAAGCTTTAAGTGAAGAGTGACTAGGATACTACTAGACAAGTGTGCTCCATCTTCAACCACATCATCGCTTACCATCAGGTAAGATAGTATTCACTCGCGAGCATATTAATCAATTAAAAAAAACAATACTTTTGAAGCTTTTAATAGAATTTGGAAAATAAGCCCAGGAAGCCAGGATAGGGTTTTCGAGGTCAACTAGAGTCGCTCCTTGTTAAATACTTGTGTTCAGCTGCATTCAGTCAGACTGGAAAGGCCAAGCAGGAGGTCTACTCTCCAAGTTCTGTGAAGTGTCTCTTCAAGTGATACTAAATAGAAAACGGAAGACACTAAGGCCGAAACTACGGACTTCGGGCTTAGAGAGTAGACCCCCAGATTAGTCAGTGTACTTCACTAGTTACAAGACAAACGCAATCCTTGGTTCCACTATTAGTGTAGTGCGATAAAGGGGCAGCGACACACAACATTTGCCATGAATTCAGCACATGATTTTGGACACCTCAGCGTTGGAATTTACGTCGGTATTTTCCTGGTTTTTATGTTATTCTAAAAAAGGACTGTTAGTGAAGTCGATAAAAATATTATTTCTACTCTTGTGTTTCCCAATACGTCGTTACGATTTGTATTGTTAGACGACAAGGAAAAATATTTGATCACAGACATCGCTGGATTATCTTTATCTGGTAGAATGATTACAATTTGAAGATTGAATAGCAAATCGTATTAAGTATATGAAATACCAAATTGTTTCTGCTTGTTCTCAGTCATATAGGGCCTTATCTAAATATTTCTTGTATATTTTGTTGATTTTGGTTTCGGAAAATATTTGTATTATTTTCAATTATTAGAAGTTATTGATTTTCTTATCTGGCAACTTTGTCCAAGCAATAATAGAATTTATGAAGAACTAGTTTTATACTTCTGAATTAAATTTTCAAAAAGCAACTCTTTTAACAGCACCCAACAACTAAATCTAGAAACTTTATAGGTAGGTAGGTACCTATGTAACTCACCTTGCAATGTAATCTAGTCTTATGTTACCTAATCAATTAATTTATTTATTATAATATCCTGTTAAGAGGAAAATCTAACCAAGCACATATTTTCTATAGTCAGACTTCTAAATACCAAAGAATGTTAAAAGGAGAAAGTTCCATTGAATACAAAAATAAATCAGACCGATAAATACGCGTAACAACTTTAAATTTCAATACGATCTATTGAAAAGAACATTTTCTACTTGCGTCGTGTTTCTAAAGGCCATAAATTCCACTGGCAAAGGTACCTAAATTTACCTTAACATAGTGATATTAGACCTTACCTATACCCACAGGGTTTCTCTAAAAAGACTACTAGTAATTATAACCTGTTAAAGCTTCCACTAGGCAACATTTGACGCGCAACGCGTGACGCCCAACATGTTCAGCAACGTTGCACAACAACGCGCGACGTTGCCAGCAGGCGCGTAAAAGTGACAATGTTACTAAATAAAAGTTCCTCGTTGCCGTTCAACATGATGAACAACATGCTGTGCATCATGACGCGCATCAAATGTTGCCTAGTGGATACGCGGCTTAAAAGTAGCTTCTTAACGTCAAATTAACGTTTTGGGAAACGAAGCTACAACAATCTGTCAAATTTCTTTAATAAAATTTCAACTTTATCGCTAAAATATTAGGTTTAAAGTTGATTGGGAAAATTTGATAGTTTCGGGTTGCGTGATGTGCTGGTGTCTGTAACATGTAGCTAAGGTGTAGAATTCCCTGCCGAAATCTGTGCTTCCAGATAACTACAAACTGTGGGTATTTAAGTCAGCTCTCTTGAACAGGTTACTTCTAGGCAAGCGTGCTCCATCGTCGACCACATCATCGCTTCCCATCAGGTGAGATTGTGAGCCTATCAATATTATAAAAGAACAACATTGGTATTTGAAATTTACCCGGCCGATTCTGTCGACATCTCACGGTGTACACCTAGGCGGAGTGAACGATAATAGAGCTGTCATTCTATCTTATTTGTAAGGTTTGACAACTCACCCGTCGTTCGCCCCGCCCAAGTGTTCACTTCAACACGTTTACAGAATCGCACTGCAGGTTGGTTACCTAAGTTTCGCCAGTAAATTTAATTTTACCTACTTAGTACCTAATTTAACTTGAATTACGTTGGCTAATTACTATCAAACCTCACTGATGTAATGCGTTTTTCTGACAATGATAATGTCTTTTCTTCTTGTAGTCATTGTATAAACTGATTGTTCTTTTGTTCAAATCCAATGAAGTACAGCATTGTATCACATTAATGAATAATAATAGCTGAAACACTTTTTATTTTCAAAAAATCGTCATTAATTTGCAACATTTTAACGAACGCTAGACTTTTCAAAGTTACGATTCAAAAGTCAAAACTGCCGTTCAAAGTAAAGTGCTCTTAATTAAAAAAAGTAATTTATTTCAAGAAAACGCAGACAAAGTATGACAGTCTGAGACAGACTTTTTAGAAAGACTTTGAAAAACAACTCATGTTTGAAGCATCAATGGAGCCCTTTACACTTCAATAAACTGAAAATAACATTAGCGCGACTCCATTCACCCGTAACTATGTTACTGTAATTGATTTTAAAGGCTTCATGTTATTCTTTGGAAACCTTCTCCCCTATCTATAAGGTCCATTGTTGTTTGGCACAAGGAATAAACACTTTTCAATCAAATTATACAATGTTGTGCGTGTTTTTAGAATGATAAACTCTTTGACGTCGGATGTGTGCATACCGTTGTTTTCATGTCAAAACAAGCAGATGGATTGCTGAAAGTAAGGTTGTTTAGGAAATTTAATTAATTTGTGTTATTATATCAGTTTCTGATATGTAAACTTGCAGTTTACATATCAGAAACTGGGAAATGTCATCATTGTTGTAATTGAAAACCAGAAACTCCTAAGCATTAATTTGAGAAACAATAAAATCCTGGAACACAAGACACAGCACTAACTCAAACACAATATTATACAGCCAGACCTATTGAGAAAATGAATAGCCACTTACGCATTGAAGGCATAAACATTTAATTTAAAATATAATGCAAACGACAATACAGCAGACACGAAAGCATTTCTCATAACGCCCCCGCTGCGATTAAAGACGACACAAAATTAAGTAAATCTGGACGTGAACCGCGCTATAAAACCCCAGAGAACCTAGATAGTCATTCCACTATGCAAGAAAGAGACAACGATATCTGAACTCAATAATCATATCATATTCACAAAGTCGATTACACTTATCTACGACGTTACATACGGTGATCTTAAGGTCGGCAAATAGGCAATATGCAAGCGGAACGCTGCAGAAACTGCCGTCTTCGTAAACGGTTAGATAGCCGAGTCACTTCGTTACGTCCCAGAGCCCATAATAGTAAATTATAACATGGTTCCCTTTCACATACGAGCAGTAACGTGAAACTGTTCCGGGAAAGATATATCTGTCGAACATTCAAGTTCGCGTGATTCCCACCACTACAGTGTGGTAAAAGAAGATGGCTGAATTTATCGGTTGACTTCGACCGGCCGTTCGCACCCAATGCGATACGGAATCGGAACAAGACACATTTATAGCTTTGCTATTTAGAGGTATCCTTTGGCCAGATTTAGTTTGTTTGAAGACGGTTGGACGTAAGAGAGGCACAACAAAAGAATATAAAAGTTAATAAACAATCGAACTTAAATGACGATGACAATTGTATTGGATAATGTGTATTTGTACTAGTATCTACGAGAAAAACGCTGAACAATCGTTTTTCTGAACCAAAGGCGCGTGCTAACATACACATCCAAGTCTTGACCGTGACGTTGCATATCCCTAGTGGGTTAACCGATGATAGAAGTAATGTCGTCCTTACAAAAAACCCTACCTTGCCCACGTCAAGTAATGTAAAGTGAATATTCCACGATAGTTTAATTTCAAGACAACTTGCTTAGCAGTCTTGATGCGAAAACGTTTTACACAATTATGAAGCAAAAAAAAACACAATAATGCATTATGTACATCAGTGGAGTCAATCGATATTGAGTAGCAGGTTTGAGCAATGTCGTGTGTTTTGTAGGTCTTGATTGCGCATGGTGCTCATGATTATCGGCTTGATGACCGGCTTACAAACTCCAGCATACCATAATAATGCGCTAATTGTTATTATGATTTAATAGACGACATCATCAGTCAAAGTTTATTGTAACGACAGCATCCCTCGAACCGATGCGGCGCAGCAAATAACACCGATTTACATATTAATTGAAAAATCCCACACGGTTTACATTCCACAGCCCGTAATCCGCATAAAAGAAACAATTTTTGAATTCTGTTTATACTAGGAATCGATTAGTTTGCGTGCACGATGCTGATATGACCGCCATGTTTGTTTTCCGTTTTAACAGCACAGCTTATTTTAATTACAAGAGTAATGAAGGGAGAGTCATAAAAAATAACATCGTTCAGTAGCTACCTCATAAAGTTGATCAACCTAGAGATATTTACATTTGTCAGTTTTAATGTCCGCGTTAACAGCGTATCGCATTACATTATCTTCTAATTTATTCCGTACATCAATTATGTAAATGACATAACATTAAGCAAATATTTCTTTTCGGAATATAATTGGTGCTTAATATATACAATCTCGGAGTTTACACGTTTAAGTGCGTGACCTTGAAATTTCACCTTTGAAGTTTAAATCAACATAGGTACTACTTATACAATAACTCCTTGCATGGAACCTGTTAAGTATTCATGCTGAAGGAGCTATACGACCTCAGCGATTAATATTCACACGTGAACTGTAGGCCTTAGAGGGAAAGCTAGCTATGTTGCCCGTGGGAAATACATCCACATCGTCTCATAATTTCACTCAACATTTTACATCTCACAATTTATATTTCAATCTTGTTCTTCATTCGTTTTCTCGGCCTATCGTAAAAATTCTGTCTTCTTCAAGGAATCATCCGAGATGTGGTACGTTTTAGTATCTGTGGCGTGATTGCTGTTTGACCTCTTCGACCTTTCGCGAAAACAATGATTTTATGCTTATTTACAATGCATGATATTATTGGTTTATGAGAGAATCTTGGACTGGCAACAGTCGAAATGTTAAAAACCAAACATATTTTCCTTTCGCAATGCTTCAGGTAATACGGGCTACAACTGCTACGGGACTGTTTTGTTTAAGTTTTGTTCAGATAATATTATAAACCATTGTTAACTAAAGTCCCAAATGAATATTACAGAAACAGACCAAGAATATGACATAATTACAATATACAGCTGGTTCATAACGGTCCATGTTTTCCGTTAAAGATAATAGCAGAAACTCGAGTGAAATGCAAACTGCCGAACATTGTGACCCACTTTTGGGTCTCGCGCCAAAAACTAATCACAAGAATACATTCGGGTGCTTTTAATGTGTCCTTTATTATTATGCTATGTGTTCACTTCGTGTGCAAATTGAAACGATATTTGATATTGTTCGTTCACTTTTCTGGCTCTCTCAAAATAACGAATAATTTTATGAAATGTCATCGCTCGGGAAACGAAATTGGCGCGTTACATTTTTGTGGGGTTGCCCTAAAAATATTAATGTTCCCAGCAATTACAGTGGGGCGTCAGGCCTAGATGAGTTTTACAGTTCCCCCTTAAATGTCCCCTGGACAATATTAAATTGGTCTGTTAAAAAATTGGACGGATGAGAGGTTTCAATTTTTCCGTGCCAATGAGAACCCTAAATTGTGGCAAGTTCATGTTAATAAATGAAATTGAAACCGACGTGGTAAATATGAAATGCAACCCTCTGTTCTCCCCCAACAAAGTTTTAAAGCATATTACAGCCACACATCCGAACACGGACATTTATTATACTCTCGGTGTGTTGATTGAAATGGTCTAGAAAAAGCCAACATGTCTAATGATGATGAATTTGTTCGCAGAACTCATATCACTTCATACATACTTTAGAAAACATATTTCTATGTGTTTTTAAATGATTTGAAAACTAGTGAAATCTAGTTCGCTGAAGCGGCCATTATTGATATGACATATTCGTTATAGTTACAGAGTAATTATGTACCTACATTATGTTCTCAAGTCAAAGGCATTCTAATCTCGTCAAAGTGTGCGAATGTCTAGCACATCCTACTCAAGCTACTTAGGCCGTTTAATTATAAAATTAAACAGTAACATTGAGGTTACATAGCTTTCGAATCGTCAAAGGACTTCGCTGTAACTAACAGAAATAACACAACAATCTAAACTGAGACATTAAAACGAATAATTAATATTATTTATAAGCATATTTTCTACGATTTATCTCCAGACATTACAAGTTGAGATACAAATACATAAGTACCATTAATAGGACGAAGACCTTTTGTCCGCAACTGAAGGTGCAAACGGTATTATGAAACAGGCAAAGATCAGGCTGCGGGAGATATGAAATCAAATAAATTGAACAAATTGTTCGATGCTTACTCGCCAAGAATGGACGCCTATTAAAAATTCCAATCATTGTAATTTGCGCTTTGCCGACAGGACATAAATCCGATATTGTCTGCGAAATTAATGAAGTTCGGGGCTGGAGCTGACATCGGAGAAAAGGGTATTAGGACTTTTTCCTTTTTGCGTTAATACGAGTTAATAGCTATGATGTATGAGGGAGATGACAGATTTTCGGAGGGCACTGAAGCCATGAAGGCACGGATTCATTAAATGTCAAAGCAGTGATACGTCATAACCATAGCACTAATCGAATTAATTTTCGCTTTGGAAATCCCTTCCATATTCCATCAACACGTTTTTTTTAATCATTTTCAAGAGTAAATATATAATACTTGCTGTACTTAGCTAAATAACTTCATTATTAAATCACAAGGAAATAAGGATAATAATTATTATTTGCATTTACTGGTTTCACGCTGTAATAATATTTCACATAATCTCGATTCCAGTGCCTACTTATAACGTGATTCAAGTTTTTTTTTTACTCTCTAATAACCTTCATTGTAAAAAGGTTTACATGGAATAACGTTTCTGTTAATTATAATTATCTGTAATATAAAAATTAATTGCTGTTCGTTAGTCTCGCTAAAACTCGAGAACGGCTGGAACGATTTGACTAATTTTGGTTTTGAAATATTTGTAGAAGTCCAGAGAAGGTGTAAATGGTGAAAAATAAATACATCCGAGCGAAGCTGGGGAAGGCCACTAGTCTATAATATAAAAATGAATCCCTATTTCCCTTGGTCACCAATCATAACTTGAGAACGACTTGAAGGATATATTAATACTTCTTTTTTGTTGTGTTTATAATTATCACTATCAGAGCTAGGTATGTAGTATGAAAGAAAATTTTGAAAACAGTAGACCGGGCAAAGCCGGGGCGGCCCACCAGTTTATCGATAAAAATCTGAATTTCTCCGTGTTTCTTCAATCGTTTCTCCCTAAGCTGTACGACACTACCTATCTGATATAATTGTAGTAGGTACCTGAGCCAGTCATCAAACTTGCTAACGGGGTTACCAGCCCAGGGTACTCCGGCCTCAAGTATCATCACTTAAGAAGCCTCTTCATTCGCTGATTAATTATAAATAATTAGCGAAACAAAAGACACTGTCTTCCGAAACTAATTAGTTCAGAAATTGGTAAGTACCAAAGCTTTTCAAATACGAATAATACAATTCATTTAAGAGTATTAGGAATAAACCCACGTAATCAATCACAGAGCCAATTTTTAGTGATTAATTTGGCAGCGTTCGTGCTCAAATTCAGTTAAATCCTGGGCTTAAAAGTTCAGAATCCTCTGGTACGAATTTTCCGGACCTAGCCGTCGGCGTCGAGAGAGACGTCAACGTAATCCCGTCAAATTAAAGTATAAACAACACGTTACCCCTTTGACTGTCCGAAAGGGTTAACCCGACCAAAAAAGCTAGACTTTTGGACATTGAACGGCTGGTCCTTTCACCTTTGATCTGAGCCGACAAGCCTTTCGTTATTCGCTCTAGTTGTGCGCGAAATTTTTAATAAACCGACTTTAGTAGGCAAAAATAAAAATAACAATTTGGAGGACAAATTGCGGTTTTAGTTGTTGAATTGAGCGATTTAAGGACTAGATTTACTAACACAAGTATATTTCAAATACAACCTGTCTTTTATCAATCAATTTTTTTTCCAGGCATCAATCAATGAAAGTATTTAAGAATAAAAAATCTCTCAAAAAAACTGTTGTAATGTTTAAAATGAACATCAGACGTTTTACACATCTGCGATATTTTATTATCACACAACTCGATTCTTTCTCATCAATGAAAGCCGTGAGGGGTAAAGTTATTAAAACTTGAATATAAATTCACGCAATTAACTTATAAAGCCAAACTTTTACTATTCAAAACAGGAAAACAAGCGAAACTTCATAATTATTATTTAGAAACGATGAGCACGAGGACGTTTGAAACACGAGTAAGTGGGGGTAACACATCAACATTTCCATTCTGCCTACCCTTGGATAGGGAAAAAGACATCTGTTTGTGTGAATATTCATTTTAACCATTGATTTATCAATCACAAAACACTGACCATATTCCAATAAAACTAATTAATCAAAGCATTTAATCATGCAGCGTCCCATTAATAACAAAGGATATTAACAGAGTAAATAATAACTAAGTAAAGCTTGATTATGTGCAATAAATTATTCAAAAACTCATCAACTCTAACACAGAAGCAATAAGAGCTAAATTCAATATGTCTGATACAATTTGCTTTCACCATGCATGAATCAAATCTATTGCGCTTGCCTCTTATGTGGTATGTATTTGCATTTGCCAAGTACATATGTAATTACTGAGAGATATTTACACTTACGAAGCAATTATGGGAAGTAGCTAATAGGATATTTGGATTTCTGGTACAGTTGAGGACAAAATTAGCTGGTCAGTTTATTAAAAAGTAGTTTTTTCTGGCGGCTTTAATCCTGTGCCCTGTTCCATAGGAACCTTGCATTTTCTGGTGTTAAGTTTTTTTTATTCAGCGATTAGTCGTAGATTATTCGTAATTTGATGACAGCATGATCCTGTCGTGAAAAAGGGATAGTGCTATTTGTCCTGCATAGCTCCGTCTCTCTCTCACAGCGGTAGGACAAGAACTTCCAGAGGTTACTTCCAACAAACATACCGAAAATACCTTTCTCGTTTAGATAATGTGTTCTCAAGCTAAAGTTAAAGAACTTTGCCTAACGAATATTCAAATTGTGATGACAAGAAACTATTATTAGTTTGAGAACATACAACATAATTGTATTACTTAGTTTTGTTTTGCCAGACAGCCCTGTTGCTGTAGCCAGCAGTGCGATTCTGTAAACATGTCGAAGTGAACACCCGAGCGCGGCGAACGACAGGTGAGTTGTCAAACCATACAAATAAGATGGAATGACAGCTCTATTGTCGTTCACTCCGCCTCGGTGAACACCGTGAGATGTCGACAGAATCGACCGGCAGTTCAGTCCTCACGGTAATAAGCTGTGGCGGTGAGCGCTGAAAGATTTTGACGTTTATTTCAATGCTCGCAGAAATTATAATACTAACAGACGCACAATAGTTCCTGTATAAATTTACACCCGTTTAGAAAATATCAACCGTATAATGTAAAACGATATATTACAATGAAAGTCGAGGAAAGCGTCGGAACTGTTTACATAAACGCTAAAAGATTCACAGAAGAAACGACACAAAGGAATTTATCTTTTACGTTGTATTATAAATACTTCTTTTATTACGCAGTCTGAAAGGGCACACTATTAAAATACCTACACTAATTCAACTCATTAATTTGTCACCCTTTATTTGTACGGCATTTGATATGGCATACACAAACATACTAAGCATACCTTGATAATGTGTACAATAATAAAATAAATGTTGGGAATATTTTCCTTTCAAACAACTTCGCTTATTAAATATTTTGTTGATTATGGGAACACATCAATGTTAATGAAACGAATTTTTGTGATATTGGAAAATATAGGTACACGTTAGCATCGCCAGGGGCTTCGCTCACGTGGAAGTCGAAAATTCTGCCAAGGGTACTTACATTCTATTGGGATGAAAATTATTTTATGACATTCCCAGGACATGGTCTACCCGTATGACAAGTTTCATCCAAATCCTTTCAGTCGTAAAGTCATGACAAGTTAACACACGTCACAAACAGACAGTCAGAGTTACTGTCGCATTTACAGTATTAGTATGAATAAAGCCTATATTATAATGAGGCCGATTATTCGGCACTCGAGTTTAATAACAATTTGTGAGACACATCACTTTGTTGTTGTCTGTACTTACTCGAAGATCAAACAGTAAACACGCCAGTATGTATTATTATCCTAACGTTCGCTAAATGCCACTTAATTATTCAGTGTTCGGTGTTGAAGACACATAAATTAGCTTCTCTATTCCTTCATAGGTGTAGGGTGAATTTTTGAGGTGGACTGAAATGTAGGCATAGCGTTTTAGCGAGTTGTGGCTTTTCTAATAGGTACTAAAATCTCAGACATATTTTGTTTTATTTTAAATCTGTGAACGCAGACCTCAACTACTTACTCAAAAATATAAAGACAGTCTTGTAAGAACGTTTTATTGTAACTGCAACGGCTTAGGAACCCTTTATTCCGTCTCAAACATCTATCATGTAGGATAGGGCATGATATTATGATAACATATTTCTGTGGAATAGTTTAAAGTAATCTCTATTTTAAAACCAGACTATTATAGTCCAGAATCGTAAATGAAACAGTTTTCACCCATTCCGGAATATTAGATCATCCTTCAGCTAGATAAATTTCATTGTGATTTGTAGGGTTGGCACACAAAAGTGACCAGCTGTGACACATTTTATTTGAACTGTCAACAAAACGGGGACTAAAACAAATAAGTTAACATAGTATTCGATTATTTACATTATTTGTACTAACAATGACGTAGCTCGCGAACTACTATGTACATGCTACTGAACAATACCGATAACTAAGTTTTCCTCAAACCATTAACTGAATTGATTTTAGATTTTCTGAATAAATTTAAACACAGTATTTTATAGCCATAGTATTAAACTGAATCAATTTCAAATTCAAATACTCATTCAAACCAAAATAATTATTCGTTGACTAAGCAAAATGATTACTAACAGAATCACCTGTAGGTATATGAAACGTTACGCTAAATCGCCGATCCAGAAGAATTAATTGTATGTTTGGCTACAGCTGATTGGTTTTCCCTGATAAAGTAAAACAACGGCCCCTCGAAGCGAAAACGTAATTAATTGGGAAAACTTAGCAAATACGAGTCGATATTCCATTGAACGGAGGCAATCAGATTAGAGTTAATTAGTGGAGTTTGAATGGCAGCTGGCAACCCTAGGAGTACAAGTATTCGGTGTGTGCGAGCTATCGTGTGCTGGCGTGCATTGTGCGAGGGCGCGAGATTGAAGCGTGCGGTTTGCATCCGGACTAACACAATGGCCATTTCGATTAGTATCGCGATGCGATCTGCGAACGGCACAGCGACGGCCATTACACATCCTGGAAACGGTGTAGCCTAGCTGTGCCCATGCCCGCGCCTGCCCGCCTGCCGCCGCGCGCCGACCCGCCCGACGCGCCGATCATTCAAATTTCTATTTAGCAACATCCGATAACGCCGCCATTCAATTTATACGTTCGCTGTTTCACGAATCTGTCATGTCATTCCTGTTATAGCTGTCAAATCGTTTTCTCGTTTCGAGAAAGAAAAATGTTTTTCTCATTTCATCCAAAACTTATTTATAGTCCAATTCGTAACTTGTAAAAGCAATCAAGTCGTAGAGATAGTAAATTACAAAAAGCAAATCAAGAAAGACATTTTTCAAAACAAACGGGCGTCGTAAAGCAAGTTCGCAGACGCTGCCGAGGTGGTATAGGGAGAAAAGTTTAAATTTGTATCAAGATCACGTGACTCGTGGCTCGAGGTGTCTCACTCTATCGCGTACTGCTATAAACTCGAGACGTCTCCAATAAAACTTTGACTCGTTTGCACTTACAAGAAAATAATACTGCTTGCTTACTTTCCGATTCGATTCGAAAGCGTGAACGTGAAGACTGGAATGCTTTGGCGCTATTTAATTTACTGAGCTTGCTTCTACGAGTAAAACTTGTGAGGAAACTGGATATGATGAATTTTCATGAACTATTTTAGATGACGGGACGAAGTTTCATGTTTTATAAACTTTGCTCTATTTGAGGCTTAACTTTAGCCTCATCGTTTTTTTTTCAGGTATCTAAGCAACTAGTCTCAGGTTCGTTTTGAATCAATCAATGCAGGAAAAATATTCTGTTTCTACACGTTTCCGTTTAGGTGTACTTAATAAGAAGAATCTAATAATACATAGGCGTATTAACGACAATTATAACTTACATTCGTCTCTAGCCGGAGGACTAATGGCGAAATAATCAATTATTATGCTTCGTCAAACCATGCCTGAACTACACGCGCAGGTAGATATATGTAGGTATATTTCCATTACAAATTCTGAATACAGCAATTTTCTCAAAATAATTTCGTTCGTCTCGACGAATGTAATAATAATTGGTACACGAATACATGGAAAGGAAAGAAATTTAGAAATCATGGGAATATCTATGTTGTTTCCCAAGGATTTTGAATAACAATTCAACCCTTTTTAGAAAAAAAATATAAAATGGTTAATATAAAAGCATTTAAGATTTGAGCTTTAAAATAATGCTGAACATTCAAGTCATTCTTTCATTACAAAAATAACTTGCATACGTTTTATAAATGATTGTACTAGTATTAACATTATTGCACATCGAAAATCTTGGTTAAGTAACAATCATCTATAAGTACTAATATTATTATAAAGAGGTTTTGTGAGTTTGTGAGGTTGTAGGGGGTAATCTCTGGATCTACTAGACCGATTTAGAAAATTATTTTTGTAAAACCACATTCATGAGGAAGGCTTATAGGCTATACGGGAATCAACGAGAAATAAGCGCACGAAGTCGCGGATAAAAGCTATTTCGTAATAAATCTATCACACAATCATATAAAATCATAAACCAAAGATGACACACAAAGAAGATAATAATATACCAGTTTTCACGTGCAGCCTAGTATTTAATTTAATTCAGCTTCGTCTGTGGGCCTAGTTGGCTCCTCGTCAACTGCACTCGCATTCCGCCGCGACTCTGTGTATATGTTGCAGTCAAAACTATTAACCAGTCAAAAGTACTTTTGACTGAACTCTTAACCAGTCAAAAGTACTTTTGACTAGCAAAATCAGTCAAAAGTACTTTTTACTGATTTTGCTAGTAGAGTGAAAAACGTCATTATGGTTAACACCCCGACTCAGAGTACCCCGACTCGGATAGGTTAGGTTAGAAAGCAAGGCGGAAGCGAAGCGGAGCGAAGTGGAGCGGAGCTCCCGCCTTAGCCTTCGTGGTCATTTTTTTTTAAACCACCCTGAAATAGAAGCCCCGCCAAGCGGGGCTCCGTCGACCTATCTTAGCACAGGTGTTAATCAGTCAAAAGTACTTTTGCCTGGTTAAGAGTTTTGACTGCAACATATACACAACCGTATTTCAACGTGCCAAAATCTGGATAAAACAACGTTTATTAATGCGAAAACCTTGTATGAACAAACATTAAAACCGAGGGTTTACAGTGAAAGATTTAAAAGCACGTAAATCAACATCTTTAGGAAGCTTAAATTCGAAATGTAACATTACGAGTAAATGCACGAGTTTCGGTGTAAGCGGCCATTGAACCGATTTCCATCATTAATTTGTAAATAAACGTATGAAGCGGTCAAACCAGTTCGCTGGCGAATTCTACTGTTGCTAAGGAGTAGTACAATTTGCGCGTAATTTCATTCAAACTAGTTGTTTGAATCAACAATAGTTTGGACTGTTTGAAAGTGCTTATTTGCATACGTAAGTATTGTTCAAGTATTCGCTAAAACGAGGGACGGAACATAGCTCTATTGTGAGTTAGCAACATTACATTGGTTTAATGTTTCTAAAGAGTACTTAGAAGCACACAACGTACATTTTTGAGATCCTAAAGCTGAGTTCAAGGCGAAAATTTGCCCCACAAGTGTAGCTTGAGAGCCAGAGGACGGGCGTCGTCACTGAGGAAGGTCTATGAGCCACTAGCGTGACGGCTTGAGGCGTTAAGTGAGGTCGGAGAAGATACAAAGTTCTTTCTGCCCAGCAGAAAGAGAGACCTTTGCTCAGCAGTTAGACAATATAGATTGATTGAAAAAACTGTAGCCTGATTGTCCCATGGCATAACGCTACTGATAAGGAAGGATCAAATCGTGCAAAGGAACATCGAAGATGTAGTTTTAATTTTCATGATTCTTTAGGCCACTTTGCGCTGTTCATTTTGATTTGATTTTCGTTCTGAGGACCTAAGTCCTCGTCAAGGTAAGCTAGTGGCCAGTGGCCAGTAGTTTGTCTTAGAGTATAAAGGCAGCATCCTCCTGTCTTATAACAATAACATATTGCCGTCAATCCATTTGCAGAGCGGTAATTGTGGCAATATTTCTTATGGCCGCTTATTGTCACAATCTATTGGGTTCATGGTTAACAGGGGACAGCTCTCATCTGTCTACAGCTTATGATGAGAGCTAGACCTATTCTTTTTAACCGACTTCAAAAAGATGGAGGTTATCAATTCGAATGTTTTTTTTATGTATGTTCGGGCATAACTCCGTCATATACAGGGTGTTCTAGAAGTGCATGGGCATATTTAAGGCTGATTTTTAGGTAGCTGATATACATTAAGGACAAAACAGCAAACCAAAATTTTATTAAACCATAAGTTTCGGAGTAAATCAGCTGTGACAGATGGACAAACAGACAGATCCTTTATGGGTTTCGTTTTTCCATATGGAGGTTCAGAACCCAAAAAATATATATATTTTAAAAGGCTGTCAATATAACAAACACAACTCTTGCGTTACTGAGAGACTGACATATAGGTTCCTTGGGGAGTACACTACCCCATAAAGTGGAACACTAAAGAGGATTTCCCGAAATTCCTACGGGAACGGGAACAATAGGGATTTGCACGTACGAAGTCGCGGGCAAAAACTAATATATTATTACAATCTAAAAACCAACATAAAGACAATTCCCCTTAATTGTTTCTCTAAATGTAATCAAAAATCTTCATTTCTATCTTATTGTCTTGCTCGCTCCACGACAAGCCAGCACGAACTTATTGTTGGCAAATATTACTTATCGCTTTTTATGTTGACCGTTGCTTAGTAAATGGGTTTTAGTAAATAAGTTATAATCTTGGCGCCATGTGCCAGACAGGACAATGATCACTTAGCTAGTGTATGTGTTACGGCTAAAGGTGGGTGTGAACATAAACCTAAGTTTAACCGGTCATTGGGCACCCCGACTCGATTTTTTTTTAAACCACGCATAAATTTTAAATTGTTTTGAGGTTAGGTTAGAACTAGTTGTAGCCGGATAAACCTAAGGTTAGCCGGCTAATCTTAAGTTTATGTTCACACCCACCTGTAGCCGTAACATATGCATCTCACGCCTGTAACGCCTTTGACCACCCATAGTGTATCAAAAAATTTTTTTGTGTATTATTATGCTATGCAAATCTTTCAAGGGGAGTGATAAGAGATTTCCCAAAGAGAAAAACCGAGACGTACCTATAGTTGCCAGGGTTGCGGAATTTGTTCAAAACAGTTACCGCGGCCCTGGAACGCAAATATACGCAAAAATAACCTAATAAGGAGGAACGCGGATGAGTTTTAGTCAGTAAGAGTCTGACACTCCCTTCCGCTCCACCAAGAGCAGAAGAAGTCAAAAAAAAGCTATAGTACCTACATACTTACATCATTTGCCATTTACGTTTCACATTTCAACAGTAAAGTACGTACGTTACTTCTAATCCAAGGGCCTAACTTCGAGGCTACTAGGTACTTAGAAATTCCAAATGACAAACCCTCCCCGACCCGGGAATCAAACCCTGGACCTCATGCACAGGAATACCTAAGTACCTAGTATTTGTGACCACTAGATGACCAAACCAACGTGACAGTATTATTAATAGCTAAGTAGTAATTAATTAGGTGTAATCCTAATCCATCTTCTTATAAACGCTTTATTTTTATGAAGGAAGGAGCGAATGCCGCATAAACCTCGTGAAAAATACCGCATGTGACAGCGGCACCCAAGAACACAATTTCAAAAAACCACATGTGTGGAAAAGTGAGATTTTTAACCTTCAAGAATTCTGCTACCAGTAAGTAACTCATAAACAAAGACAATACTAAAAACAAATGCCAAAACACGTAAACAACAGAAGAAATAGCTTCTGTCTGTCGCATCGCATCTCATTACCAACAGTACACCTAGTACCTACCCAAAAGCAAGCAGACCAAGTTTTTATTTATAGCTCAACTTTCCCAAGTCGGGATTACAGCTGTTTGCACATTGTTCCAGGCTTCTATACACTATGTAAGTACCTATGTACTTAGATTAAGTTCTTTCCAAGACTTGGGGACATGAGTATAGACCATCAAGTGAAATGAGTAACGCGCTCATGAAAAACTCTATTTCTTCAAGCAACAACGTTAATTCGTAAAATTTAATACTGCATGATATTACACAAAAATGATGCCATCCTGCTAAATGTGAATGTCTGTTTGTTTGTTTGGATGTGATCAATCACGCCTTAGCAGCTCAAAGGATTTCGACAAAACCTGGAATTAGGGTAGACCATGTTCTTAAGGGCAGGATAGTTTTTATTTATTTTATAGTTTTTATCCCAGTAAGAAGTTCCTGCGGAATAATTTTCAGATTTCACACGGGCGGCCACGTTGGCACAAGCTAGTATTACATAAAAGTGAGGATGCGTAAACAAATATAAAAACATCATTTTCTTTATGGCTATCGTTACTGGGGAGTCTTCGTTATATTGGATTTTTTAAGACTCAATTATATTTTTCATTTCGGTTTAATCCTTGTCTTGATAGTAAAAAATATTACGGCAATTAATTTAAATAAATTTTATTACGCGTGGTATTAACTCACCATATTAAAGGTGCAAAGCTTACTTATTCGGTTGATATAATATACACATAATGATTAAATTGAAGAGTTAACCTAAAAGATTTAATTACTAAAGTATCACTCGTTGTTTCCATTTAAATAAACACGTTACAGTATCGTTATCGTAAGTGAATTTTGAATAAAAAAAACTACAACCCCTTAGTATTATAGTTTAGTTTGCGACATAAAAAAATAAGAATATTGTATCCAATTCAATTATGTAATGTGTGCGAAACAAGTATTATAGTTAAAATAAATTTACAAAAACATTCGTGCTCGGTGCTAGGGTCCTCAGATTTGCAATTATTTTTCACAAATTCGAAACGAAAAAGTCACCAAAAATAACTCTTACAAGATCGAGTTACCTAACATAATGAACTTGTATCAAACTACACATCTCGCTAATGCATTCGATACCACAAAACAAAAGAAGTAGGTATTTAGCGTCAGACTGTCAGACCACATAAGCCTTCTGTCTGCGACGGCTGAAACCCTCAATGTCAGACCCTTCATCTTTCACTCTTCACCTTTTGACCCGCAGGTCAATAATTTATTATTATCTACTCTTATGAAGCTTAATAAATAGTGTAACATGGTTTTGGTTTAATTCAATTTCGCTCAATTCGTTTTTTATTCTACAATTTTTTGTTTCGGGGTAAAAATGAGCATTGTTCTACTAGATAATTTAATGTTGCAGGTTTATTCTACGCTTTTAAAGATTAAAACCTACGCAAATTACAAATAGAATTAATGCTATCCTTCATTATCTATGTTTAAACAAAAATTTATTAATTTCTCGAGAAAAAATATGTTCTATTTTTACATGCTTGCCAGCTTACGGTACAAACGATACAAACCTTGGAGAAGCCTACAAATGGAATTTGCATTAAACTAATTAATTACGTTTTATGTGAACACAAGAGTTATTCGGGAATAAACCACGACGCCACAGAATATTACTTACAGAAGGTTGAATCGATACAACGAACGAAAACGCATGCACACATAGCTTTACTTCACGTGCAGTGATTAGCTTAAAAACTACCAGAAAGTCGCATCAAGATAATACAAAAACAGCAGGACAACACGTTTTCACAGAAATTATGTGATTAGCTTGAGAACTCCCACAGAAAGTCGCATCAAGACAGTACAAAAGCAGCACGACAACACGTTTTCATAGAAATTATTGTTAATTCTGTACAGCAATTTTAGACCAATTTCTACAAGAAAACATGTCTGTAGAAGCCTTTATTCTATCCCTAGACGTAGGAAAGCGTATCTAATGTGTGGTGTGCTTGTATTCGCTCGTTTTATAGAGCAGACCTTCTGCACTATTCTGCGGCTTAACTAAGCGCCATCGTACCGTAATCCTTTAAATAAACAGCCGCTCGCTTCAAACAGCCAAGAGTGATGAAAGAAAACAACGGCCCTAAATTAGATAAATTAATGTGGACTACAAATCGCCCCCAACCTAATTCATTGCACTAATTAATAAGAGATTTAATTGCGTTACTCCGCAACAAAAATTAATTAGAGTCACGAGTGTTGTTGGAACAATAACATTTTGTTTATGATGTAAGTGAAACAAGAGGAGACAATTGGTTGGAATATGTCTCAGTAATATAATAAGATGGTGACACTGCAATTTACGTTACTTGAAACAAACAAGATTTACATGTGAATATTAGACTCGAATTAACAAGAATTATTACATTTAATAATGAGAAATAGAGGCATTTAAAGATAACTTTTGAACTTGAAAACTTTAGAATCATAATGATTACTTATTTAAATACTGATCAGCAGAATATTTCTTTGAATTCTCTTCAGACAATAAAAAATGTTGCAACTTGAGTTTGATTCAAACTCAAGTTGCAACATTTTTTTTTTTAAGTTGAAGCCACATGATTAGTTCAAACTTTGAACTAATCATGTGGCTTAAACTTGTATATTTGTATAAGTAAGGCTCATTGACAAATTACAAAATACAAGGTCCAAAAACATCTAAACTTTAATTTGACCCCACGACGCATCGGAAGAACAAAGGTAGATAGTTATATTGTCGTTCTACTAAGCGAGCAATGAGTAGGAAACTGATTCGGGTAACAGAGCAGCTAAATCAAAGGCTCGTCGAACGTCTAACGCAGCTGACTGTGCATCCAAGCTGTCAAACACATTAGCTAGGTATATTTCATACCAACCATCATGCGAGTATTATTAATGGCTACCACTTCTGTACTAAGTTATTTGCAACCATGAGGATGTCTCTCTGTTATTTGAGAGGGGCATTTTACGCCACTGATACTAAAACAAGAATTATGCAAACTTTAAGATCCCATAACAACGGACAAGAAGCCCATTTATTTCGACAAGCATACAACTATAAAACGGGCCTTCTCGGTGAAAATACAAGTTGGTTAAGTTAAAGTTTCTCCTTTTACTGCCACTTAAGTTCTAACATACGTTCAAACTACTCACTGGGCGTACCTAGCAAGTCATGCGTGGGCATATCACGCGGCCCTCAAAACCACCCAATCCCATATTTACACAATCTTGTTCCGGATAAAAGTACTCCAGATCTCAAAAGCTTCGATTCCGGAATATGTAGGTAACAGCTTGCTGTAAAACTACCTATTTGTGGTTGCAGCAAATCGTTGTTTAACTCTTTCGTACAGTTTACGACCGCCATAAAAGGAGTAAATTTACCGTGCCACTATTAAAATCTATTCTCGTAGGTGCAAACGTTAGGGCCGAAAGAGGAGAACAGAATATCTTCAGCTATATAGGGCGGTGCCATCGCAGTAAATCACCATTGCTTTCGTGAAACAGGTCTTTACGTCAGCCAACTTGGATAATTAAAGTACGTTTGAGAAACAACGTAAACAAACAAGTTTATGTGACTTCTTTATAGATGTTCAAGTGAGGTCTAGCGAAGCGAATTATGACGGACGTTTATGGGTGATTTTCAAAATTTTTGTACAGTTACAAAAATGAAACAAAAACGTATACCGTTACAAAAATGAACTACGTCACAAAAAAATAACAAAAAGGAAATATTAGGGCTATTTCACAGAAGACAATTAAAACAACGAAATCGCATTTTAATCATTTATTAGTAATAAAATCAGTCTGTTGACTTACAGTCATAAAATCAGTCTCAAAATTGTTTATTTCTAATATTACTAGATATTTTTCAAAATATTTTTTTCCTTATTACTTTTAGCGGCCTTATATTGTTTTGCTAAAGCTTCATTCAAGATCATGTTTTCTAAAATAACTCTCTTTACTTTATCTCTATCTTTTTCTTTGTTAATACTCAATTCTTGTATAATTGAATTTACTTTTGAATCAGGTGTTAAAATTGGTTCAGGAATTTCTTCTCCGTCGTAAACTTCTGCATCAGGAAAAGCCGCTATTTGTTTTTTTTTGTTTTTCTATTTTGCAGGCCTGCTTTTTTACTCTCTTCTTCAAATTATAGTTATTTCTTAAATATAACTTCTGTGATTTTGTTTTCTTTTCATGTTTATTTATATCTTGACATTTTTGTTTCTGATTTTTCTTCAGTCTTCTCCAATTCCTTCTTCTTAAAGCTTTTTGACTCTCTGTTAGTTTGGAAACTTTGACATATTTACTTTTGATCCTTTCTAAGGTCTTGATTCATTTCATTATACTTTTCAGGATTGTTTAACTTAAGTCTTTCTCTGTATTTACGTTGTCGTTCTGCGGGACTCATCAGTATTCCTGTACAAAATAACACATGGTCTCATTTAACATAATAATTATTATTCTGTATGAAATCAGCTTTACTTCATTTCTGTTACATCATTTTTGTTACGCAACAAAAAAACGTAACAAATCGTTAGAAAAATGAAAATAAACCATGAGTTGAATTACAACCTCAAACATTTGGAGGGTAGAAATAACCTTATTGGAATAATCCAGCTTCTTTTTAGTGGTTGGTCAAAATTATTCTTTAAATTTACAAAAAAAATAATAAGAGAAAGCCTTACCGTTGTTTTTATAGCTGAACAACTAAAATGAAAAATTTATTGTTGAAAAAACACTGCACAGGAACAAACACACTTTCGTTGTTGGTGGCACCCGCTGTCAAACTGGTGGACAGACGTTCTGCTGTCCTGTGATTGGACGGTTTTAAATGGAGAATGTTGCCAGTTGAAAATCTCAAATTTCTACTAATATTGATGTTACAATAAAGAATAACAAAAAATGAACGAAATGCAAGACACATTTTTAAACAATGTTATTAATAATAAGCTTTTGGTTATTTATTTATATTTCACATCATTTACATCATAATTAGAGTCCTTATGATATTGTGCAACTAGGACATGTAAATATGTGAGTAGTTTCTTCATTATGTTTTTTTTTGTTACGCTCTTGTGCTTAGAGACATTAGGTTGCTGTATGAAAATATTATGAGACTGAAGAACTAAACATATATATTTTTTTTAATTAATGATTATTATGATCTGAAATATTGAAACCTATCTGGGAAAAATGTTGTTCAAGAATATTAATACCAGTTTGATCACTTATATGCATTATCTTCGATAATGTTCAAGTAGACGTTTTCACACAACAATATGTACAACAATTTTGAAAATCACCCTTATGGCTTGTTACAGTTCGTTTTAGCCTATGGTCTTAATTATGTGGAAGGCATGAAACATGTCTAAAATGAGACAGTGACGCCTGCACATGCGACAGGAATAAGAGCCAATAAAGACAATTTGATTCGACCATATTACTTGGAACTCTTGGAAGAGCTTTGTTTGCTTTCAGCTTATGTGCAGAGGAAACTATCTCTGTTGCAATATAATAATAAAGCTCCAGCACAGTAAGCTACGTATCAGGATATGAGTTTAGTTCGGTTTATCTTACTAGTTCCTAATACCTTTCTTTACGAGCAGTATAAACTGAAATGACATGTACGTGAAGTAAGTCTGTGGATCGCATTGAGATTGGATTAAAATTCTATTTCCACGTAGAAGATGTTTTATGAGGTTCGTAGGTAGGTATTCGGTGGATTCGTTAAACCTATTTGACTTGGAAAACGAGTTTCGGAACTCAAATATAGGTAGCTGAACAGGTCACCAGGCAAAGCGCGGTGGTTATTGGTGGAGTAAAGTGGTGACCAAGTGGCATCCGCGGACTGGAAGAAGAAGTGTTGTCCGGCGGCGATGTGGTCATGGAACCTGAATGAAGCCAGAAAGTAGTTGGCAAAAGAAAAGAGAGGCCTATACTCAACAGTTGGGGAAGTTGAGCTGCAGATGATGTATGATGATGATGTTTTGACATGGTTATCTTGAAGCAAAAATATAACGAGAAAAATTTAATTTTTCTTGGGCCACGATCACGCTCAACAGTTTCCAAAGCATATAGATGTTATCGCAGCAAAGAACTTTGAACACTCTAGAGGATGCAACACACAAGGGAAGCAGATATTAAATGACTCAGGATAACTACTAGTAATGAGTATTTCCTTCCTTTGTAAATTATAATTTATAACCTACGTATGGGCTATTTACTACTATAAAGTAGCATCAAACCCGTTGGCAGAAGCTATTGAATACATAAATTGTGATTTTCAGTGACCCAGTCACGTGCCTTACCGGTCGAAATATTACTGCCAAGGGGTTAAGGAGTTTAACATCCTATGAAAACAAAGGGACGTCCCTTTATGTTGCCATAGGATGTTGAACTAACGTATCTGTAATATTATTGCAGATGGTATAGGGTAGTAGGGCAGGTTCCTTACTCCTGTCATTGCATTTATCAGTACCTCGTCAACTTATGAATATGGCTTGTTAAAAACAGTCCGTTTCAAGCAATACGTTAGCATTGGCTTTCTTTGGACTTAGATCCTACAGTCCTACACTATCAGTTAAATGTTAAAAAACATAGAAAAAATTGAAGTAGACTAACTATGATTGTTATCAACAAGAGTTCTGAAAGATAACAATCATAGTTGGTCCACTTATAATACTTAAAACGAATAAGTTTATTTAGTTCCTCAAACCACCTAGGTAGAAAACAAAGATAATTAAATTCGTAATCAAAACAATCATCTTCTACACGAAATATTTTAACATAACTTTCGAAACCAACAAAACGACGAGTTTTTAAAAGCCGACAAAACAATTTTTCGATCTCAAATGCACAATATGAAAGCGAATTTATAACGGTTCCAAAAAACACCAAAAGTACGACGTAACGCGATCAGACAGTCATGTCGCAAGCGCAACACGGAATAGCATTCGTCTTTCAGGGCACTATCCGATTCAGCATGAATTTCGATCATACGCCGTTTGTTTGCTACTGAAGAACAGGTGTTCCCTCTGAGTTATTGCTCACTCCATACGAGAATAATGGCGGAACTGTTACAACGAACATTTGCACCTTTTTTCTGTATAGCGTGTGAAATTGGTCCCTAGAACGTAGAACGACACTTATTTTTATTAGAAGCGAATGGATTCAGGTATTGCGAATTGAGTCCTATTATATATATATATATTTTAGGTCTTCTCTACATTGCTTTGCACCTAACTCTAAAAGGATTTTGCTGTGCTGCAAAGTAGCAAAAAGTAGTAAAACAAAAACGAACTGTATCCACATTTGAGCGTTGGAAATTTGAAATGTTTTAAGGTTGAATTTAACTTAATGGTATTTAGTCGCGGTGGTAATTAACATAGAACCAAGAAAAGATTGTTATGATGTTATTTTAAAAGACGAAACCAAGTTATTTTAACTCTGCCAGAACAATATGAACGCACTAATAATGAAAGAGACCGTGAATTTCAGTAGCTGCAGACTGACTTACATAACGTTTAAAGATAATGCCCGTTTGGTTCAATAATATTACTGCAACATTAAAATAATATTAAGCCTCATTTAGCTAATTGGAGCTCGGTTTCTACTTGTCTAGACACAATGTAAATATTTAATATAAGTGTATCTAATAATAAGGCAAATAGTTTGTTCAAGTTTGGCCAATATGCTACCAATATAAATAGGTATAAATCGGTCGGATACAGCCTGTTGTAATTTATATTTGCTGTAAAAATATTAACAGTTGACATTCATGGCAATTTTTTCAGCTCGGCTTCTCCCAAAAAGAGCGCACAAGTCCATAAAGCAAAATAGCTTTGAACCACCAGCTTTAAACTCCTCATGACCTAATACTTTGAGTGCTACACTAGCTTTATAATAACCCTTAAACATAACACACTGTAGCGACAAATTTTCACGTAAATTGTAAATGTATTTGTAACCAGCCAGGACCTGCAAGTGACGTCACAGAATAAACATATTTTACAAATCGCTACTATTCGCGACGCCATTCAAAAACCTGACCTGAAAACGATCAAACGAAATTGAATTTTACAAATACACTGTTGTATGGGCTGTCGTTTATGTAAAGATCTAAATTACCCAAACGCAGTTCCCCTGAGCAGCTGAAATAGGTCACTCAAGTAAGTTGACGCGAAAAAATCAAAACCAGAAAATAAGAATAATCTATCTTCATAAGGCAAAATAGAGGAAAAGAATGATTAGGTAAGTTACACGGAACTACTTTGAAAAAAATGTCATCATCATGTTAGCTGAAAGACGAGCACCGAAAGACGTCCACTGATGGCTATTGGTCTCCCCCAAGCGACATGAGTGGTCACATCAATCGGAGCTGCGTTTCTTGCAACCAGCAGAAGAGAAGGAAGCAAAGTATTTGTAAAGACATATTACTGGCACCTCAATATTTCAACATTGTATAGCGTACGATTGGACGAAGAGACCAAAAAACTCACATTTACAATTTTAAATTATAAATTCCACAGTAACGCTGGCTGTTTCTTTGTTTGTTATGTATGTTTGCACGCCTAAACCACTGAACGAATTTTCATTGATAATTAGGTTTTGCCCGCGACTTCGTGCGCGCATTTCTCCGCGTCTTTTCCCGTTCCCGTGGGAATATTTTCTGCCCAATTTTCTTTAACTTTTCTTTCCGTAAGAACCTTCTACAAAGTATTAGAAAACTTAAAAAAGATGAATGAAATCAGTAAAGTCGTTCTCAAGTTATTGCGTGACCAAGGGAAACAGGGATTCATTTTTATATATTTTGTTATATAATGTAGATACAAATTGGACCTACTCGTAGGAAAAGGGCATATGATAGGTACTTTTATAAGGGAGTATGTATCCTGGCAAGGCTCCGGGCGAAGCCGCTGGCAGGAGCTAGTCACAAAGAATTATAGGCAACTAACCTCATTAGCATTAATTATAATGATAATTAAACAAACACGACCCCAACACAACACTAATTTAACGAACGGTATTTTACATTATGTGCAATACAACATTGGTTTCACGGTTCTGTGTTTACAGTTATGAGTAATTCTGCTTTGGGCAGAAATTCTCATAACTGTAACCACTGTAAAACTTGGTAGGTTGAAGGTTGATCAAAATTATTACCATTATTAGGAAAGAGTTGACAGTTTCATTTAAATAGTTTGTGACAAATCAAAATAGTTCTGGCTAAGTATACCTATCAGTATTCTATATGGATATTGCGGCAGTTTTTCTCGCAGATTTGCTTCCCTTTCCTTTATGGAGGGTAAGCGGAACAGAGAGTAAAGCACATACCTCCATTGAAAAAGGAGGATCCTCCGACCAGACGGTTGTTGTGTCTGATGGGCAACTGCCCGATAGTTGATATTCGGGCTGTTGTACATTGTTCTAATCGCACGGTAAACTCTGATATTGCGATTCAGGATTTTGTCAAGTTAATTCCCAGCTGTCGAGATAGATGGCGCTGCGAGTCTCATTGTTGCGACGTTGATTCTGCTATGTTGATTTTTGTGGCAGTATTAATGCCGCTACACCTTCAGGAAAAGCGCTTTTATCCTTTCTTTTCAGTAAAAGCATTTCCACAGACAAAATAGTTCAAACGACAATCTATATTTGTTATTTGGGTTCTATTTTTGAGTGTTAATTAAAATTTCTAATACCTACAAAATTCCCAGTCGCAACCCGGTATCTAAATGTATACCTACCTAGTTAAATTAAAATAACTTGGAACTTCATCACTGGTTAAAAAATGTAATGTGGGTGTTTTCATTTACCTCTGTCTGTCTCTTCGAAGAATACAGGCTTCATGTTCTATTTTGTGACTTTCTAGTGGATCATAATATCGAAGCTGGTAAAATACGCTTTTAATTAAACATATTTGCTTGTAACCTACGTCGGATGTCCATGAAACAGTTCATTTCTCTAAACAATGAGAGGCAATATTGCGATGGAACCGGGAGTAGGTAAGTCGCCCTTGTACAAATTTACTTTTAGTCGGCGCGGCATGGTTCTCTTCTGTACACTGTGATCATCATTCCAGTTCATTATTAGGCCCAGTTTCCACAAATGCAGAGAGGAGAGGAGACGAGAGGCAAAAACCAATCCGATTTCGTTATTTCCACATCTCTTCTCCGCTTCGTTTATCGGATTGGTTTATTCAAACACATCTCCTCTCGTATCCTCTCCTTTCTGCTTTGGTGGAAAGGATATTTTATCTGACGGAGTTTGCCATTGTCCGCTGACATCAACACTGCTAAGTATAGGGCTCCCCTCTCTACTTTTCTGTTCCGTGCGTACCGCATTCGTATGTTTCCCGAAACTTAGTAGATGCCATCAAAGCAACGCACTTTTGGAGGGCGTTAGTAAAAGTAGCTTGACGTTCCCTTCTTTGTTTGACTAGCTGACACTCATCATCTTAGTACTTACTCCCATTTTGGCAACCTTTCATTTAACAAAGTTCGTTATCACATTATATCGAACATCCCTTTCATATCGACAATGACGTAAACAAAATCAATGTAAAAGGAGCCGCCTACATCGCGAATTGCAAAACATACTTCGCAAAACAGCAACAATGAAGGCGGCGCGTGCCGCGACAGTGCGATTGTTTGTTGGGCAATGTGCTCATCACAATGATTGGGGAGCATTGTTTCCAATTACGTAATACAAACGAGCAAGTTGATCTCATCGGGACAGTGTTGCCAAGTAATGAGATTTAAGCCTAATATTCTATCCCAGAATACCCTTAAGACACTTCGGATTAGTTTAGAGAGACTTTTTGTCGCTACGATACACCTTAACAAGGTACCAACTTCAAAATTGAAGAGCAGCCTTTAAGTATTCGACTATAATCTACTTAAATTAACCTGTCGGCATTCATAATTGGCTCTCAGGTCTCCATCCGTTAGAAATACTGATATCCTAAAACTTACATTAGCCTGGGATGAGCTTCGAATCTTCGATAGACCAAATAATATTTGTTTCCTATCGAAGCCCATCCCTTTAAAGTTTTTAGTCAATTTCTGTACACATTGAGATTCAAACTTACAATTATAACCCTTATAAGTTGAAAAACATTTTCTTTCCTGACCGCAAACATACCTGAAACAAAAAACAAAACAATTGTAATAAACTAGCAGTTAGTGGGTAGTTATAACAGTGGCAATATTTTATTTTTGTTTTGGCTAAATTAACTACCACCCCTATTTCAGACGCTATAATTCCGAAAACAACAGATACATAAATTTGTTGCTGGACAAAATAAGGAAAAAATGGGGAAGAACAAAATATTTATGATGCACGTCGAGATAACATAGTTGGGTTTAACACGCACGATATTTCTGCATGGTGTTCGCATTAGCACTATGCACTACGTGATGGAAATAGATTCCTTGAATGAGGTCGTACCCACTTATTCCAAATTGATGTGTCAGCACATTCTATTCAAATCATAGACTAAGTCACGTCTGTATTGTAAAGACAACGCTCTATGTGAGAAAACACTCACAACCAAACAGTCGAACTTGTCAAATTGTTGGAAGTAAAAATCTGTATTGAACTAAAACAAAACAGAAGTGTTCTTTGTATGGCAGACTAAAGTATTGAAGAGTTTTGTATAAAACTTTTGACTTGGCTCTAATGTGCGTACGTAATTCAACTGAAACTTGTTTGACAGCTAAGACGTCAATGACAATATGGCGTCAAGATCCATCTCTAAAGTTTCAAAAGACAGTCGCGTAGAACAATTTCTATGTAAAATGGTCGTCGCATAGTTGTCACATTGATTGTAGCGTATCGCCTTGCTTTTGATGGGATGTCTTCTGGTTAGCAAATTATTATTTTAGAAACACTTAGTCGCATATTCTTTACCCCTAATCTTTACTTAACTCTCTCGTTCCGTGGGCAATCTGTTTATATTCTCCTAAAATTGACTGGATTCAACCACATTACGATACGTGTTACGTGTTAGGTATTTATTTTTAAATAATAATTACTTATATAATTTAGTCCTTTTCTTCAAAGTACCGATAGCATCATTTTAAAACAATATAGATATCTATAGGGCCGTCATTTGTGAGTCTCAAAGCGTTCCGTCCGGCGTCCTCACGACAATGATCTCTTTTGAAAAGCTTTTTATTCAAACGCTGCTAAGCTCTGACTCACTTCCTTAGAATTTTGCCAATGATTCATAGTTACTTAGGTTTCTATATAAACAATACATTAATCTTGGATATATTATATCTACTGCAGTTTTAGAATGAACATTAATACTTAATAGTTGCCTAGGGACCTGAAGTCAGGATAAATTAAAATCTACAATTAAAACTATTTTTAATTGTAGATTTTATTTTTATTACCGTTGTTCCAAGCTACTTTGGCGAACACATAAATTCTTATTATTATAGACCGTTCTTATTTAACTTGGCGGAAGTTCTGTTGGAAATTCTAGATTAACCATTTTAATGCTAGAGAAGAAGCTACAGAAAAAATGGCTTACCTAGTTGTAACTAGCAGTTTTAACGACAGAAATAACTAGCTTTGGTACTCGTAGGCATTATTCGAGATGAGGCATGTTGTGTAGGTAAATAATTGTCATCATCTGCCTAGTCTTTTCCCCACTTATTGGGGTCGGCTCCCAGTCAAACCGGTAAATGGTATTGTGATTCTAATAATATTTAGTTCATCTATAAAAAGGAAATAGGTACGACTATTTATATGTATATCTCTGGGATGGCGAAAGGATTTCAGTAACAATTAGGTAGGTATGTTTTTTCATATCTAAACTCAAGATAAAAAAGCACCAGTAACAGCTACCAAAAACATCAAAAATAATATTTACGTACCTACTCAAACAAGCAAGGATGAAAGAAGATTATCTGATATTGACTCTCCAATCCCTTTGAAGTCTCAATAGAAGAACGCTTACAAGCATTTTTTCAACAATCTGAATAACAATAATAAAATTACTGAGTCATAAAAAGGCGATCAAAGCATCAAGGAAGGTGGCCTCGAGTTGAACGCTACACAAAGGGAGTAAAAAGTACCTACTGCGAGACTATGAGCATCCCGCAAGGACATCATTCATCATCTCACGACAATCGCCTCACAATCGAGGCCGACGTCTGTGTCGACAACAGGACAAAATAGAATGGAACACAAAATAGAAAATATCACGTTTTCACATCAAAAATAACTACCAGAACGCCCCAACAGCAACTGCCCTAAAAATAAGCAAGTCTTTATTAATATGCAAATGATCGCAAGAAAACTGTCGTTCAAGTCAAGACGCACCTGTGTTGCCAACCTTCACGCACATTTTTACCTTCTGGCCTCTTACTCCTTGATATTCTTTGTAACGAGTATCTGGGGAGAAAATGACGATGTCCATTTTACACAGATGGCCACCCGAAATTATACTCGTTCGATGTAATCGTCCAGTCAGCCCTGCGGTCGTTTACTTTTATAAGCCTAAATATTATTCGCATCAATAAAATTGTGTATTATGGAACCAACCATTAATTTGGCTATAGGGACATGTACAGTATGAACATTATGTACCAATAAAACTATGCACTTAGAACCCAAATAGTTATTAGATTTTAATAGATAAGTATAGGAATATTTATAAATCACGTGCAGTACAGGCGTGCGTCATACGACACATATTCTCGGAAGGATGAACAATAAAAATCGCATAAAACGTAAATGCAGGCATGTCTATTGTCTCATATATCGCTTCCCTTACAGTATAACGCTTCCCTCACAGGTGGTTTCGTAAATCCTCAATAATCGCCGTACATTGCTGTGTCACGACTAGCTACACGAAAAATCTGTCATATCAAAGACGGTATAGAATATTGCGTTTGCGGCGACGTCGTGAATTCTTACCACCTGTGATTTTCGATGTGTTCACTGGGATTATCATATTCATGTGTCAAACCGTGGAGTGAGAATAAGTCTTCCATATTGGGAAAACAGCGAACTATAATATCTCTCAAGTTTATTGAAAGTTTTGTATTCGAGTATCGTATATTTTGCTCTCAGTGTTTCAAAATTTAATATATCAAGACTCGTTTCGGTCGAACGGACAGTTAAACGTTTATTATTGCGATCGCCTCTACTGGAACGTTTATTTACTGAAACGATAAAATAACAACATTACTATTATCATAGTCGGTCTTTGAATTGACCAGTTATGTAACTATCCCAATTTATACAACAAGAGTACTGAAAACTAAATGACTATAATTAACAGTAATAAATGTTGCATACACAAATGCAACGTCAAACTCATAATATTTAAAGTGGCGGAATTAGCCATCACTTGGGCAGATATCCAACACAAGATAGGCATTTATCTTCGTAACACATGACCTATTAACCCAAGAGTTAACAAATTGTGGAGCAATATATACACTAGGTACATATAGATGCATACTGAATAATACCTACAGATGCATAGAGAATGATATATTATTATCTGCTTTGGTCCATAGATTCTCTGGAGGTCTATTAAGGGCATGCCGTCCAGGATTAATTGGGCTCGTAAAGTCTCGTAGCCCTTAAATCCGGTCATGCTGTGGTGATAGCTGAGACTATTTAGCTGATGTACCGCAAGTCCGCAATGTTCAGGTTTATAAAACTCTGGCATATTTTATTCCACTTGATGAGCCCCTAACGAACTAGATTATATAGTTCTGCTTGAATAATTTAAGATGCTTTAGGAACAGAGCTGGACAAAATACATGCTTTACTATAATTAGAATATAAATTACATAATACGATCTCGCATATATTTAAAATACGAAATACAAAAAACTTTTAAGTCGTGTATTTGAAATATAAAATACAAAATACTGTATTTTAAATATTTGTATTTAAATTTTAAAAATCTAATTACATAATACAGGCAGGTGTTAGGTTAGGTTAGCCTTTTTACTCACGAAAGCTATCGAGCGCTGTTTTCTGCAGGGTGCATGTATTTATGTTCAAACGTGTTTTGAAGCATAAGTATTCGAAATACTAACTACGTACGTAACGTACCATTTATATTAGTCTATGCCTCAGCGTCCGGTATTTGAAACACCAATTACATTTTTAAGAAGTAATTGAAATACAAATACTTACCAAATAGGTGCGTACCTATTTGTATTTTTCAATTGGTACGTCTTTTTATTACAAGTAATTCAAATACTGCCCAGCCCTGTATAGGAAACTAGCATTTCGATATTCAGTATTCGCCGACCATAAATAAATTGAATGAGGGCATGGCGACACTGATACCTATATCCTTAGTGGACATTATTCTACACTTTAAATAAGAATATTTTTCGTAAAACAAACGCGAAGATATTAAAGTAAAACAATACTACCTCTGATTAAACAAAATATCCACTCATCTACTTTGCAAATTACTCCCTCGACGCTTATGATAAAAATGAGTGTTTTAATTGAATGGTCGTCGACTAATTATTATAATTACTTTTGCCAATTTCCACAGCAATGTTTTGTCTGATACGGTCGAACTGCGACAAAAACGTTATCTTTATGGGCGATTAGATGTAAACCGCAATCGTCAACTTGGAGCTTTATTTGTCAGTTTTTTTACTTCATCTGCCCAAATTACCATTGTGCCCAAGTAATCCCAGACGCTATTACAAACATAGTACTCGAATTGAATAATTAAAGTTTTTGTTGCTTCTTTTTTCTGTTTTGCTGAGAACGTTCGCATTTCGCCATTGGGAATAGCTTCTGTATTAGTTTATTGCGCACTAGCTAACAACTAACACAAAAGTGCGTCAATATCAAAAGCTTTCAATTTACAAGCTCCAATCAATGTTCGAAAAATTTTTAACACCACCATTTTCTGTGAGTCATCGTTACTTTTATCTTTCAAAGTTTTCACTCATATTTCCTTAGCATGACTAAGTTAAAGGTCTAAGGCGATCTCGGATATTCAGCGAACTGTAAAACTTCTATTTCAGCTTAAAAGATTTTCTTTGGCGTCTCCCGAATCTTGACAATGTCGTCCATCCCATCAAAGGTTAAAAAGAAGTTCTCTATTCAGCAGAGTCCCGAAGACCGAATCAGAGTTCGTGTAACATGTGATACGAAATTCAGAGGCGTATTTCAAATAAGTTGTAATGTAAAGCAACATTTGTATACATTTCGTTCCTGCGAAGGAGCTCGTTCCCGGGGAGTGCCCTCTACGGGACCGTTTGAAAGGCCACGTTACCTTACCATGGCTGGCTTGGCGTCCTTTGACGACACTTGAGAGCACTTCGTTAGTTCACCGCAATAGGTAACAGTGTTATGATCCCGCACGTCTCGGGTTCGCTTCAAGTGCTCTTTTTAAGAAATAAGAAAAAACCCAACGAAGACGAACGTAATGGATGCATGTGGCGTGTTATACTTATTACAGTACAAATGAATGTTTTATAAAAAGTTATAAAAAAAAGAGTCGGCTGCAGTCTGCACTTGTATTTAAGGATGTGTCATTTCTTCCATAATATCGATGTCTCGGTTGCTTACAATGAAGAAAATAATGTAATTATAAAGTTAATCGTTGTAACAACTCCTATGTTCATTTTATTGCAACAAGCACGCAATTAAAGTGTGTGATTATTATAAATAAGTAATTAACAATCGTGACCAATAAAGCTGATAAGGGCGGATTTTTAGAGGTCAGTCGGAGTGATGAAATGGTTTCGAACATGAAACACATAATTAATAGTTATGTCCTCATTTATAAATACTCTAGAATAATACAATTAAAAACCCAGAGGCTATATTATCGGGCTGCACACCGAAGGTAAAAATAATCCCCACTAATATTATAAATGCAAAAGTAACTCTGTCTGTCTGTTACGCTTTCACGCTAAACGGCTGAACGGATCGTCATGAAATTTGGCAGATATATAGCCTGGAATATGGAGAAGAACATAGGCATACCTTTTTACGCGATAACCGATATCCACGCGGGCGGAGCCGCGGGCAAAATCTAGTCCTAACTAATATTACAAATGCAAAAGGAAATGTCTGTGCGTTTATCTGTCTGTTTGTTTATTACCTGGATTAAAATTAAACTTAGCACACGGGTAGACCGTGTCCCGGAATAGGACATAAGTAAATACTTTCATCCCGGGAGTATGTTCCCTTGGGATAATTTTCGGACGGAGCCGCTGGCAGAAGCTAATTTAAAAATAAAACTGAAGACAGACGACAGCGGGCAGACGGGTAGTACGGAACCCACTTACTTCTAAAAAAGATTTTACTGTTTAATCTAATTACTTGTTACGAGTTTAAATTTCAAACAAGCCTTTGTGATCCTCTTCCAGTAAGTAAAGTTTATATTGTTTGACGTGCAAACTGTCAGGAGTTCGTTAGATAGCGGCCGTGCATAAAGTTACTAAAATCAGGTACTTAAGTATAAAATAATTAAATTATCATTTAAACTTTTTGATTGAACCCTAGTGGAAACTCCCACTAGGTCTAATAACGATGTTATAAGCGTATGATGTCTATTTCAATTAAACTTTCGAGATAGTAAAGAGTGAAATTGAAATTAGGATCTGTTTCAATTTGACCTTTAAATAAGTATAACATCGAAAAAAATATAGGTAAAGATAATTTTTCATGAAAAATGTTGGGTATTTACCTACTTGAAGAATTCTTTATAAATTTTGTTTGAAACGAAATAATTTAAGTAAGATTAGATTAGTTACCTACGTAACCCAAGTATTATGTACCTATCTAGGTGTTTGTAGGAACTTTTATAACATACGAGTATTATGTAGACGAGTTATCGAAAAGTATTGTCGGTAGTAACTGTTAATAAACATAATCGGAGAAAGTAATTATCACTAAAGATAAAATATAACAGCCATGACGAACTATAAAAAAAACGGATGTGACTCCAAAAAGTGTCATCTAGTTGTTTCATAATTTCTAACATAACACACATTCTACTCGGTAGGTACTGGCATTTTCCTATAAGCCTATGAGGAATATTATGCGTTTTTCCTTGACATTTATCAGATACCTCATTAGCGCACTGAATCTGAATTACCTACCTGTTTACAAAACCTAAACCTCGTTATTCATATTTAGTAGGTATATTATGTCGCAGCCAACTAGCTTAATCAGCCGTTTCATTAAAAGCCTAGCCTTTTCATGGAACTGTGCCGACATAAGTGACATAAGGGCAAGTCAAGAAAAATTGGCACATTTAAATGAAAAGGCTAGGCCACCAATTAAACGGCTGATTAAGCTAATTGTTCGCGACATATATATATGTCGCAGCCAACTAGCTGAATCCGCCGTTTCATTAAAAGTCTAGCCTTTTCATTGAACTGTGTCGTTAAATCAGCGGCATAAGTGACATGGGCACTTGGGCAGGTCATTATACGATATTGAACTAAAGATGTCACTTAGGTCGCTGAAAAATCGGCGTATTTAAATGAAAAGGCTAGACAACCAATTAAACGGCTGATTAAGCTTATTGTTTGCGACATATATATATGTTGCTACTAAAATACTAGCTAGTACGGACATGTGGGGTGAGTATTAAATGGAGAAGACTAAGGTCGGGTTGATTCACCTCCACTTAAAGCACGCGTAAACGTTATAATGGCGGTAACTATTGTTAAACAAAAAAAATGGGTTGTTTCACAAAATGGTGGCCTTAACGTACGTAAACCTCTATAATGGTGGCCTGTTGGTCTAGTGGTTAGTGACCCTGACTGCTAGGACGGAGGTCGTGGGTTCGATTCCCACACAGGACAAATCTTTGTGCGATGAGTACGATTATTTGTTCTATATCTGGGTTTGCAATATCTATAATTATGTATGTATTTAGAAATATATAAGTATGTTTATCAGTTGTCTGGTTGCCATAGAACAGGCTCTGCCTAGTTTGGGATCAGATGGCGGTGTGTTGGTTGTACCAAGATATTATTATTCTCTTTATTTATTGGCATGCACATATATTTTACATTTTTAAATATTTCTAGAAATCAATAAAAAAAAAACATTTAAAAATATAAAAAATAGTAGTCCGCCGGTGTCGGGAGCGAGGTCCAAGCTACCGGTGGTTAGGGCTCCAGAGAAAGGAACCTCCTCACAATACGAGCCGTATCGAGGAGTACTGCCTTCTGTATCAGGCCCTTTACCCAACTGCGTAACGCCAGCTTCGACAGGTGGTCGTCGAAGCTTTATTATATTATATTTATTATTATTTTAGTGAGTTCTTTATTTTGCTTCTCTATTGAGAGAGTACCTTTCATACGGGCCAGAGCCAAGTATGTGAGGAAAAATTTAAATTGAGACGGTGGATGAAAGTGTTGAGGAAGTCAGGAACTTTCGAGTGTGTATTATAACTACTTATGGCAGCCAGTTTTTTATGCTGTGAAACAACATTTCGTATCTAAATAATAACAGCCGCACGGGTCGATCTTCAAGGTAAAGCAACGCTTGCCGGCGTCGGTCTGTGGATGGGTGACCATCTTAACATGCCGAGATTCCTCCTTGCCTCGGAAAGCACGTTAAGCCGTTGGTCTCGGCTGTCATTTGTAGATCTTTGGCAGTCGTTACGCATTGTTATTAGAAGCCAGTAAATCTGACTCCAGTCTTACCAGAAGGTATCGTGTTACCCAGTTAATGGGTTGTGGAGGTCTGGTAGGGAGCCGCTCCACGTAAAATACTAGTATTCAGCTGAATCCGGTTTGACTGAGAGCCGACCCCAATATAGTTGGGAAAAGGCTAGGCAGAATTTTTTTTAAACATCTTCGGAAATCGTTGACATAGGTACGTATGTTACGGTAACCAACCATTTAACCCGCCCTAAAGAAACGAGACCACGCAAAAGAGAGGTGATATATGTATAGGTAGGTATCTCGGACGGGGATGAATGCTGAAATTAAAATTGATAGAGAATTAATGAAAGAACTGGACTAGCCAAGTCACCGACCTACGGCGACCGGCTAGAGGAAAATTATAGGTATAAGATAGGAATGGGGGCCTACTACCACGTGACAATCTCATCATGATAAATATCCAGAGCGGACAAATAGCAGTATCCCTTTATCACAAAGAAATCAAGCACGAAAGATCACCTGTGTTTTTCTACAGACCGTATCAGCTGTTTCTTCGAAAAGACTATTTATTATGTTTCAAAAGAAACTTATTAAAGGCTCCGTTGATTCTTCGACGCGTTTCTGTGATTTCCCGCGGGTTTTTACTATGAAATCTTTCGGGAATTCGTTGGATTATCGGAAAGGCTTTTTGTTAGACATGGATAGGCACTTAAATAATAAAAGTAATGATTTACTTCTGTACTCTCTATTAATTTATATCTTTCTTAGTATTAATATAATGTGAGATGATAATGCTGAGATAGGGACCTTTTTGGCCTCGCACTCTCACCTCTTGCTTGTGTTTTGTGTACCTATTGTTACTTTTAAATATTATTATTACTTTTATTTATTTTTTTACTTTTTGTGTCTTGTGCGAGGTACAAATAAATATTTTTCTTTCTTTCTTTCTTTCTTTCTTTCTATTATCCAATGTGAATTTTAACAAAGAAATCAATGGTTTCCGAGATACCTAGAAAGATAGATGATTGATTCTTCTTTTTAGTTTTCTTTTAGTGTCTACGAAGAAGTTCAGGCTGAAGATGTTTTGATGTATGTCGGAAACATACATCAAAACATCTTCAGTCTGAACTTCCCTTGGGTATAGCCCAAGAAACGCACAGGACAGGCTGATGTGGCGTCGCTTGGGCTGGCTGGTTGGGATGATGATATTTTCCTTTTTAGACATATGACTTCAGCTTTATAACACAGGGGTGAAGGCGTGCCTTTAGTATTGAAAACGTATAGTTTTTTACCGAATCAACTCATATTTGCTTTCGCAGTTCACAATGTGCACGTACCTAACGCAATCTAGTGCAGCCTCCCCGGTATGTTTATTGAATCTCATATCGGTTTTTACAAGATCCCGCTTGCTATGTGGGACTGAGGATGAGCTTGCATGTAGGTGCCTACTTACATATAAATCTAAGTATCTACTCAGTTATAAATAAGTTCTGCCGTGAGATCAAGTCTGCTAAGTACTTCCTGCCAGGGTCCACACATAATGAGGTCCTATTCTAGTTTTAGTCGAAAATAAGATTCTTCATGTAAATCCCTATTCAACGCGAATTTTACAACTACAACATACCCAAGATTCGGTCGTGCTGAATATTCTTAGAAACTTTTCTGACTTATAAGACTTATAAAATTTTCATTGTGATCTTCCTGTCCTTGCCTATGTTACTGGGGTCAGGGCAACACGATTCCATACCTTCTACCATTCTGTGTCAACCATCAAGCTATTACCATTTAGGTACTACTCTATATTGTTTTATATGATAATCTTAGGTAGGTACCAAAGAATCTCAACCCAAAATATAGCAACCTACTCTAGAGCCTAATCTTAATTCATTAAATCGTAATCCAGCTACGAATATCTTAATTCTCCATTACGAAGATTATTCTCACAAAATAGTTTTGAGATATTAATTAACTCTTAACACGCGTCGCAGATATGATAACTAATTAAAATGTAAATGAAACTCGACCCTCACAGCTTCAATTTGGGTACCTACCTTAAATAAAATTATTTAAAAGCTTCGTCAGATAAGAAAGTTATACCTACTTAAGCGATGATTTTTTTTTATTAGTTATGGGTTTGCTCTTGACTCTAGTCATTGTCAGAGATGACAGAGACAAAGTCTACGATGGAGCGAGCTTACCCAGAAGGAGCCTGTTCACTCTAACTTTGAAGAGATTAGGGTTGTAAGCTTTTGGAAACACAGACGCAGGCAGAGAGTTCCACTCCTTTGCTGTGCGCATCATAAAAGACATTTGGAAACGCTTAGTGCGAATTGGTTGAATAGCTACAAGGTAGGGATGGTGATTTTGTAGCTCCAAAATAAAATATTGAGATGCAAGTCTAATAGACAAAAATTATATAGTATTAACTTAAAAAGAGGGCATCGAGATGGGAGACAACATTGTTGCAGTTTCTGGAAGAACCTGAAAGGCTGTCGCAGGCTCGTAGAGATTGGCAAAAGAAAAAACGAGGCCTATGTTTAGCAGTGGGCGAAGTCGGCCTGTGGATCATGATGATGATGATGAAGATGAAAATGGCTGTTGAACGGTTCTCCAATACCTAGATAGGCATTTGACTAGTGAAAGATGTAATGATTAGAATGGTAGTGATCGCTGTCAAAGATTCGATAATGCAGACTGTATGCTGTACCTACCGACCACAGATTAACACGACAGAATAAATTAGTCTAAACTCCTGACCGTATGCAATGGTTCTCTTTCAGATACTTCCTGTATTTTAATTTTGATCATACATATTTGCGACACAGTTTCCGAGTTCCTTTTTACCTAATTTGCAACTTCATATTAACAAAGATGTTCGGAACCACCTTGAAAGTCTTGAAACGCTGTATTCACAAGTGGCTGAATACTTAATTAAAACATGAAGCCATAGCAGGGACAAAATAAACAACATTAATTAATTTTGCTGTTGATTTAGGAGACAAGTGGAACCACTTATTATGTGCAGCTCGAATTGCAGAAATGCTGAAGAGTAGTAGGTAGTCATATTCTCGTAATTTTCTGGGGAATATTAATTTTAAATTGCAAAAAGACGCTCCTCTGAGTGATTTAAGATTATATTTTACAAACGACCATACAACCGTTGTGTTTTACAAATGTGTGCTCTTTCTTTCGAAAAATGTATTCTTACGTTCATCTTTTTCTAATTGCCATAGCAAAGAGCATATAGAGAATCTTCAGCTTTCATAAAGTATAAATTACCATGAAAATTACTATAAAAAAATCATGTGATTTTCAGACCCCGAAGATGCAATAAAAGGCCTTACCTACAATTCGATCCATATTAAAAATGGAATATCGTTCTCTAACGAAAATAGGAAAGACCCTAACACACAAAGCCGTGGCTCCCAGCGGCATATTAACCCATCCCAGACCAATACCTAATCATTTATTGATGGAATTTAGGCTACTAACATACATGATTAGGGCCACTGAACTGATGTTGCTAAGCAACAGCGGGATTCAATTACATAACGAATGTAAGGCTAGGTACAGACTAACAGAATTTCAGCTTTGTGAAAAAATATCTTAATACAATATTTTCGCGATTTGATTACTAAGAAGCCTTAGCAGGTACAAGTCGGTACAAGATGATAAGAGTGAGATGTCACGGATTTTATCGAATTGAATAAAAGCCTTGATAAAATCTGATAGGTTAAAGAGTTCTTGGATACATAGCAACTGCGTGAGTCTATCGATCGAAGAGCCATATTATTGAAAGAAAAAACGTTTTGGGAATATCATCATTGTGCGTTCAGCGATTCAGGGATTCATGCGTTCTTAGCACGGCGATTAGCGGCCCTACCATGACGTGTTAAAGCGTGAGTAGTTCGAGCGAGAAGGAGGGATGGAGCTATATAGGGCGTATAGCTCCATTCCTCCTTCTCGCTCGAACTACTCACGCTTTGCTTTGTTGCAAAAAGTCAATCGACCGCCGATCGTGTTCGAAGCGGTTGTCATCCGATTATCTTCGGTCGACCTCCGTCTTTACGAACGGACGGAATCTCAAAGGCTGTCCACCCACTGCCACCGTCTGGCTTCAGGATAATTTGCTTTATTAGTGGTTCATGACGCCCATGTAACATTGTAACCGTGCTAGTATGAGCTCATGTCGTCGAAAAGGATTAGTCTGGTAAGCCAGAATGAAAGCAGAGTTGAAATTTCTGAGCGAAACGGACTCGGCATGAAAAGGCCTGCACGGCAGACAGTAGATAGGTACTTACCTAGTTTTATTACATGTATCTATTTGTTTCATGGATACCTTTGGTAAAACTAGAAGACTTCAACGATCAATAAACAGTACAAATTTTCCCTAAAGTTATGTAAGTACACAAGCATATGAGTATCATCTCATCATCCTTAAACGTATTCTAAAAGTAATACGGCCATCTGTTAGGGCCAGAGCCTGCCATGGTTGCGGATTTTTTTCGAAAGAGTTAATGCGGCCCTGTAAAGCAAAGGGCACTACAGGGAGCACGGATGGATTTTAGTCAGTAAGAGTCTGACACTCCCTTCCGCTCCGCCCAGAGCGGGAGGAGTAATTTGAGGATTTTCCATCCAAAAAAAAAACAAAAAGGGGAAATACGGCCATCCCATTGTCACCTCTGCTTACTTATTCTGTCGTCAACAACACTTCAACACACCTTGTTAAGAAAAGGGCTAAAGACTAAGTTTCCTTCTAACCATCTAACCAGCTCACTCCATCATTCTATTGTCGCTTCGTGCGTGCTACCCAGGTATAATAAGTTCTTTAATGCATAACGTATTGTTCGCTCGCGGGATATTAACAATAGCAGAGTCGTTAACACGTGCTATTTTCGCACAGATTCACAGTATCGTATACAGTTTTACACTTTTATTACTCTGAATGTAATGAAAATGGTATTGGAGTTACGATATTAGAGACTTTCTTTCAATAAGCAATTAATATTGAAGACACATTGCTTCAATATCTGTCACTTATTGAAAGTTATGTAAGTTGAAGTTACCGAATACCTTGGTTTCATTTTAATGCGTAAATGCGTCCTACGAAAGAAGGTGTCATCATTATTTTGTACATTCCGAAGTCGTTTTGCGAAACGTCAAGTGCTGTAATCTATACCTAATACTATTTACTTCTGGCAACGATCGTTTCCAAAACCAAAACTCGAACTTTTTTTGTTAAACGACTCTATTTTTGTTAAACGACTCTATTTTAAAGACCGCAAAGTTCTTTCAAAACGCCTTTAAACCATAGTCTAATAGATTATCTCATCTTAAGCAAGTTTGCAACATCATAACATAATGTAGATTTTCTACCACATTCGTTATTGTTACTTGTTCAATAGTACAAAGAACTATTCTAGTTTATAAAATTGATGAAAAAATATCGCGCTAATTTTTTTCACAATTTCACTTTTTTCAACTGATACCGGCAAAATATGCTCGACCTTAACTTTAGTACTATTTAAATATTATACACACAACTTTTGTCAAAATAACAAACTTTAGTTTTTTCCTTATCTTATCGTCTACACAAAACAGCAATCACAATTACGCTTGGCCACTCGGATCGATAGTAAATCAAGTTATAATGAGGGCGGCCGCGACGAGTGTATAATGCAAAATTTCATGAGCAAAGCTCGACGGTTTTTTTTTTAATCTAAAGCAAGCGAGCGGTTATGAAACATTAATTCATCCAAATAAAACCTGTTTATGGTCACCTCCCGAAGTCCCGATAGACCACAGAAAATATTGTCAAGCTTATATTACCTTGATTAAAATTAACTGTTTAGAATCACAAATGGTAGGTATCCAACATCAATATCTAATATAGAGCTATATACCTGGAGTACATTAAACAGTCAACAGGGTAAGTTATGAAGCAATTAATCTAATTAAGCTTAGAACTATCAGATACAACTCTCATTTGTTTGCATCTAATCAAGTGAAGTTATTGGTTCACTGTTCCGAGAGCATTCTATAGAAATTACAGTTAGGAGCAACTTGCTGCAGTTACCGATCCAATAAATTGCTCTGCTCGGTAGAATTAATCTATTTATCATAGAAACCGGATAGGACAATGCGTTGATAGAGCTATTTATCAGAAATCTGAATAACCGAGCAATATATAACTATCATCCCACCTGCTGTGACGTAGTGCCAATGGCGATCTGCCTAGCCTTTTTCCTACTATATTGGGGTCGGCTTCCAAACTAACCGGATGCAACTGAATACCAGTATTTAACATGCAGTGATTGCCTACCTGACCTCCACAACCCAGTAACTGGCTGACACGATACTAGAGGAGACACGGAGGAATCTCGTTTGTGAAGATGGTCGCCCGTACACAGACCGTACGCAGCAACCATTTACCACAGTTGCACAGGTCGATATTTAAGTTTAGTATAGTTATTATAAGTGTAGTTTATTTATTTAGAATGTGACTGATTTATTTTATTTTAATGCATTGATTTTAATATCATTTTTTTAATTCAATTCTTTGACCTTAATAGTTTTTATTTAATGTACTTGTCTTTCTGTAATTTTATTTAATTTGATGTTATTTTAATTATTTGGCTGAATTTGATGAAATGAATGAAAAAATTTACCTGAATAAAATGAATTTATTATTATTATTATAGTTGTAATGTTTTATGTTTTCATTTGATTCGACGATTGCGAAAAAATATCAAACGGTAGAACAAAAGCAGTAACTATTGCCGAAAACACTTTAGGGCCGGCTTGTCAAGAACACTCAGTAATTTAGCGAGTGATTCGTCAAATAGAGGAAATTTTAAAATGTATTCATTGTTGATTACATATTTGTCATTAGAAAATGGCATTTATTAGACTTTTAATATTTTTTAGCTGCAGCTGCTACTGAAATTATCAGGAATAATTCAATTATTTTTCTGAGCTACGGATTTAATCCAGTACTCCACGCCCAGTTTGGAACCTAGATAGGTCACTAACCAAGTCTAACAAAGTCAAATGCCATGAATTACCATCGTAAAATTCAAGCAAGACATTACTATGTAAACACCAACATTCCTTGAGTAATTTCAAACAAAAGACCCTAAGTACAAATGTCGCCAACAGTTTAATTCATTAGATGACAAACGGACTCGCGAAGTAATTACGTAGGTACCTACACCCACAGTCCCGCTTGTTCCACTACAGGGATCGCGAATCTGAGGCACGCGACAGGAAATTCTGACAAACCGAACGTGCAAATAGTACCGTGCCGACAATACGCTGACGTTTTTCTATAGAAATTAGTCTAATCCGTAGAACCATTTCAAGCTGTGGAGTTGACGCATCTTACCAGTCCGCAATCGTTCTAAAAATGTTCCTCTTTTTAGAGCGTTTTGACGCTTTATCACCTGTGTCAAAGTATCAAGTTATTTCTAAAGCTCAATGTGTCATTTAACTTGTACTTAACTTATATTTAGGTGCCAGAGAAAAGGAGCTACACCTGCAAACAAACTGCTTTGCAGTTTGGCAGAGGTAATAATTTAATTGTAAATAATGTACTTCTGTGAATACACTTTTTTATTATTTACGCCTGGGTACTGTTGAACGAAAGCATCACAAAATTAGTGTTAAAAAATTGTCAAACACGTGTTATTCAGGTGTTGAATGTGTTTTCAACAGCCAATCGCATAACTTAACTTGCGCTGGTAGACATATTTTTTCCTTAAACGGGGGTTAAGTACAAAACAATATTTTACGTTTTTCGCGGAATTCCGAAACACAGATTCAAAAAGGTTCGCTACCCCTGAACGACAAGTCACGAGCATACTGCAGAGCACAGATAATTAATTAGTGGTACCACAGGTTCATAGACAACGGGTCTGTCGCACGCACGTGCCAACGCCAAGCTTTATTAAAACTCCAAGACAAACAGACAACCGCAATATAGTTATTGAGGAAATATATTGAAAGTAATTGAAAGGATAACAAAGGTGGATAGAGTAAATAGGTATTGTATTGATTCTGTAGAACAAGAGTTTTAATTAGTTGCATTGTTTTGGAAAACATAATCTACTAATTGAAAAGTAACAACTATGTACCATGTTGAAGACTGAAAGGTTTGAAGTCTACAATGGATTGATTGAAATCTTCAAGCATGTTTGGACTTTATATGTAGGGACCCAGCTTCTTTCAATTTATTAAGAATACATAGAATACTTTTTTATTATTAGACTATACCATATAAGAAAAGCATAGAAGAGGACTACCTACATAACACATATTGAGAAATTAAAATCGTATCCACAAATTAAGATAAGTAGCAGTACCCAGCAATATTATAATGTAGTTACTTGCATAGAAATTGGTAATCAGAATCAAAGCTTACCATTTAGTATCTACCAAAACATTTTCCTGCACACTTTCAGAACAAAAGATACAATTTCAGATATAAATGTGACATTTCACAAGTCGTGTCTTCGTGAATAATTCTGGTTTTAAAGTTAAGGCCTGAACAAACGTTTCGCAGGATATTCGGAGCTGAAAATGCATCCATATCTAAAGCCCGGGCTTTTCTTGCTACTCTACTGTTGACTCTGACAGTGAGAAGAGCATTGTCTGCCCAGTAATCTGACTGGCTGACGTCACACTGTATTTCAGATTAAGGAAATCCAATTTGACTTTAATAAGGTTAATACTTCATTATTTTGTTTGTTCCGTCGCTCGGGACGAGCGTAATTTATCAAAATCATCTTGTTATAAGGCCTTTAGCTTATAGATAATTTCGGCGTGGGATTTACTTATTTTTTTATGAAGGTAAAATGCGCTATAAATTCTTATTTTAAAAAATTGGATACTGTTACACTGCATGTCCAATCACGCTCTCATTTTTTTTCATACTATTAAAGCCAATAAATCTTTCATTAATAAGTGGACACAGCTTATAGGTAGTAACATTAGCGACCGCGTTATTGAAGAGACATGAACTTTTCATCATGCAGACGCGGCACTCCTATATGTATACCTAGGTAGTCCTCATCATCGGCTTAACTCCCTACATCTTAATAATTACACTCAATGATAGCTGCCATAATCAAGAATTTAATCCCCAGAGCCACGGAAGTACAATCCGTCCTTTGTGATGGAACCCACTTTTAACTTTCATCAAAAGTTTAATTAATTTCCTATCAGAAAATATGCAAACTACGTATTTTAATTAATGCTCCGTACTTGTTTATAATGAGGTGTGAGCTTGGCTGAATGATTCAATATCTAGCGTTAGTACATAACTAAGAACGTGAACGTGCCGATCCAATTAATATTATTTAATAAATTCCTAGACTAGAATTTAATTATGTTTTTGTTTACTAATAAATTGCAAGAGTTGAATAATGTAAAAATATGAAAAACTCACAGAACGATAGTAAATCAAGTACACTGTAAATCAATTACTAAACGTCTGAACTGGGATGCCCATACTCATTGCGTAGGTGCAATGAGTATGGGCAAAATTATTATTTTGGTGCCCTACGCAATAATAATTATTAGTCTCAAATTAGTTTATGTAAAACAAAATAACTACCTACTTTGAGCTAATTTACACAAAAATGGTGCAAAACAGGCCAGATCGCCGCATCGAGAAAAATTAAACCAGCTGGATGTAGTGCTGCCCACTGATCAAAATCGTATAAAATAAAAGACAGAAGGCGACAAAAAGGAAGAAAAAGAACGAGCCGGCCACAACGGACTAAAGCAAATAAAAGAGATGGAGGCAGATTGTTTCAAATGGACTTATTATTATGTCGGCGTAGGACCTACCGCGAGCGCATGGGACCGGACCACGTACCGACCACTAATCCTTTTTCAAAACAAAAAAACAAGGTCTTTAGATAATAATTAAATACCAACCGTATTCCATACACGACGATGAAGAGTTTTAATGTTTGGAAGAACAAGAAAGGGTTATTGATTACTTAATTAATCAATAACCCTTTCTTGTTTTTCTCTGGCAATTCTTGAGCACGTTCACAATTCTCAGAGCATTTAGCCTGAGGATTTATATGTTTGTCCAGTATGCTCTTAACAATTCGAAATAATTTAACGTAATTTGACTATATTCTTCTTCAAAACAAGAAACCCAAAAAAGACGATAAAATTGCGAAACTTGATAGCTCACTCGACCAGAACCATTTTGCAGGAGACACAAAAAGGGAATAGTTCTAAAATGGCCCGCCATTTACTGATTACCTTTGTAATGTATGACTCAACATCCGCCGAAGGTAATAATTTGTCTGTTCCCAACATCGACCTTCATTAGGACAACGGCAGGTACAAGTTTTTTTCATTCCGACCCAATGTCGAACCACCTTATTATCGACTCGTAATCGCTCCCCTAACATCCTGACAACACGACTAGCCTTTTTATTTACTTACATGTGTAAGTTCTTTTCGATTATTGTTTTGTTTTGGTTTATGAAATATGATGATGATATTCCTTTTCCAGGGCATACAACAATTAACATAAAATTTAAAATCGGTTTATTACCTACAGGCTACATACTCAGTGCGATGACAATTGCGAACTTTTGGTGGTTGTTGATGAACTATTGACTTACATTTTTAAATTCTTTGTGTGTCGTGTGCAGTGTTTGGGCAGTTGGTTACTAAGATATATATTATGCAAAATGTCTATAATGTACATATTGTACATAACGTACCACGTATTTAAATGTAACTACTGTCTGACCTTCAAAATGTTTGGGGATCCCAAACCAGTTATTTTTACAACCCGATGTTATTCGTGTTGGACAAGCCACGAATCAAACATCGTATAATGATCTACGTAGATATAGGTACACCCAACGAGAAACAGATACCGATGCATTAGCATTAGAACTAACCTATGACAAACTCGAGCTTATCGATACTAATAAAGCTCGATATGTGAAATCCGTTATACAAAAACCCCTCCTTCCTTGAATAACGTTTTTATGAAATCTATTGAACAATACGCTAGTCTGATAAGACAGTAAATCACTTTATGTGACAACAGTTTGACTCGAGCCGAAAATACTCAGAGAGGAATATGAAAGAGCTTTATTGAACCCCTTCGATTTAACTTCTTTGTAAGATTTGCTTGAAGGTTTCCATTTTCGTCCCAAATCCAGGGACCGAATGAAAACTCGTTTGCATAATATAAGACAAGCCTAGTATCGAGACTAAACGCAAATAAATGGTTCTCTCGAGTTAAGACGACAATTTACCGGGTCAACGGAGCCAAGATAAATTTGAGACCAGACCTTACCGAATACAAAATCTGTCGCTTACTCTTTTTTGATAAAAGACTACATAATAAAGAATTGTTTTTGTCAAAAGATTTGTAGGCTTACCTTAAGGCTTGCCTACCTGCTTTGTTACGTAACCTAATATTAGGTACGGTATTATTTGGAAAATGTGTTCCAAATATTCTACCGCAAGCAGACATCATTATTTATTTTCGTATTTTCTGTACGTTTAAATAAAATATGATGTTAGTTCTTATGAAGATGAATCTCGTACCCTACCTTTACTAAACAGGAGACATATTTCATTCATGTGAGTAAAGACAGAAACAAAAGCTGTATAGTATTCGAGGTTTTTTTTTGATGTCTTTGTAGATAGCATCTTAGACGTTGTAGTAGGTAAGTAGACCATAGGTTCTCATCACAGGACTGTTTTAATAAGAATTTAGAGTTTAAGATGGAATAACACGATAGTATATCGAAGATTCAAAGGACATGCCTAGCCTAATAAAACTTCAACAAACACCATACCTAGAACATAATAAATCGCAACAGTAAAACTTCTTACCGATTTCATCTACTTATCTAATGACTAGCACTTCGCCCGCGACTTCGTCCGCGTGGGGATAGTAGGTACTCCACAAACTGCAACGCCCCTATACATATCCTCTTATAAAGGTTAGTTTTGGAAAATTAAGCACAACGATTCTCATTATTGGTTCAGCGCAACTGTTCACCCCGTTCAGCCCGTCAGGGGTTGATTATGCAAAAATTGTTAGGTACATGATCTGTTTCAATTATCCCACTTTTAGTTTATTCATAGAATTCTGACGTAAATTGAAGCAAGCTATAATTTCCTCCCCTAAAAACTTATTCACCCCTGCTTCACCCCTTATTATGTATGTACCTAGTTGATTTTCGAAAAATCCAAACATTTGATATTCTTATTGTTTTATCGAAAACATTTAAACGCCGTGGTGTTTCAACTTCATCGGACCAAGCATTGATACGATTCTCCCCAGTTCGCTCAAGCCGCGGCATTTTTCTTACTCCGAGCATGTTTATTACCGTCGTAACTTTTGAACGAAAGGTCCGATTTGAATGATTTAAAGTGTTATTTACACGGACATAATCAACCGTAATTATCAAACCATTTAAATGGATAAGGATTAATATCATGGTACTATAATCACCATTTTTTATTTCACCATGGGATTTGCTTGACTAATATTAACAAAAAGCGGTCATGGTGACTTATCCATAATAGTTAGACATATGGTATCGCGGACTTTTTTGTAGATATTGATGACCTCTATAAAACTGTAGTACACCACTTTGCTCTATTGTCAATAGATTCCGCAGCGTACGCGATATAAGGATTTTTTCTCACACCTTGGGTCACATTATCGAAGTTTTCATACGGATCCCTAACTTTTTTGAAAATATTCTATAGCCTATGTCCATCTCTGATAATGTAGGATTCTACTGGTGAAAGAATTTTTCAAATCGGTCCAGTAGTTTCGGAGCCTATTCATTTCAAACAAACAAACAAACAAACAAACAAACAAATCTTTCCTCTTTATAATATTAGTGTAGATTATCAAACCATTTAAATGGATAAGGATTAATATCATGGTACTATAATCACCATTTTTTATTTCACCATGGGATTTGCTTGACTAATATTAACAAAAAGCGGTCATGGTGACTTATCCATAATAGTTAGACATATGGTATCGCGGACTTTTTTGTAGATATTGATGACCTCTATAAAACTGTAGTACACCACTTTGCTCTATTGTCAATAGATTCCGCAGCGTACGCGATATAAGGATTTTTTCTCACACCTTGGGTCACATTATCGAAGTTTTCATACGGATCCCTAACTTTTTTGAAAATGTTCTATAGCCTATGTCCATCTCTGATAATGTAGGATTCTACTGGTGAAAGAATTTTTCAAATCGGTCCAGTAGTTTCGGAGCCTATTCATTTCAAACAAACAAACAAACAAACAAACAAACAAATCTTTCCTCTTTATAATATTAGTGTAGATAAGTTTGTTTGTTTCGTAAGCACTTAGGAGAGATAAAACTGAAACAAGTAAAAGAGGCGAGACATCTAATGAAGCAATCAGTCTATACGTTCATTAGTAGAGTTGTGTGTTTGTGATTGTACAAGAGCCACAGTTTATACGTACCGCTGAGCAATTGAACCATGTTAAAAACATCGAAAAAAGGCACTGTTAGCTACACTGTAGACTGGTACTTAACCCTAATGCTCTATAAACCCACTTTACTAAATAGATTGTATGTATAACTACTTTACATTAATTAACTCCAAGTCCTAGATTATCTTTGTCGAGTCTCTATTGTAGAATACAATTATTCCATTGTAAAAGGATGATCCGAATGCCGATGGCGCGACCCCGCTCTGTACAAATTAAATTTTAACACCATTAATCTATGTAAATTGAAGGCCTAGCCCATCTGATTGAATGTGCGAAGCGAACCCATATCAATGTTAGATGGAAATAGAATCATCGAAGTACTAATGAACCTATATTACTTAGTTTCCTCTTTAAAGGGGATTAAAGAAATTCTATTTGGAATTTTAAATTTTATTGGTATAATTTCTTGCTTGTTAATTGATACTGCAACAAATTCCAAGAAGCGGGTACGATTCCGTAATTGAATTAAATGTTGCTTTTGTTAAAAACAAAGCAATTGTCAGTTTTCAAAATCCAACGAACTTGTTTTCTACTTAACTTTGATCCTAACGATGAATGATTTGTTTTAAATTGAATTAGCTTCAGTGATTCTGATGGAAAGCAAAAGAAACTTTTGGTTTGTCGCAATATCTTTTGTGATTCGTCTTTGCGAAGCGGTTATTTCTTAGTAGAGTTAATGCAATCGGTTTAGCGGAGGCTGGGGCCGGGTATTGTAGACTGTGTTTGTGGCTGCTTGGAGATAAAGCCGCAGACACACAAAAGCAGATGCCCCTCCGCCTCTCGTGCCTCCAGACCCCCTCTTCTCTCCAGCTGGGGAGAACGTTTAAGGCAAAGACGATTGCCCCTTACAAAAGGCAGTCGTGACATCCGCCCGTCCTCACCCCGCATTCGACTGCAGAATTCGAAAGAAAACCAAATCTCATTCCGTACCGACGCTCATTGTTTGAGAATCTTTCACAATTGCTTTTTGAATTTTACAATCTTCTTGAAGTATTCCTTGTTAGTTTGGCGATTTATCAACCGGCTCAATCGTATCGTGTGCAGTTCAAACTTAACCCGTAAAACTAATAGGTGCTTGGGAGACTCATTAATATTTGTCGCGTGCTCGTACGTGTTTTGGTGAATCTATTCACGCAATCAGCACGATTTGGGAATTATATTTTAGTAGGCAGGTCTACCTGTATAACATTATCATTTATAGGTAGTTGTTTCATTAGTGTAACAATAAAAATACAATATCAGAACAGTGAATCTGCTTTGATATCTGCGCTATTGTTTCTAGCCAACAAAGCTACAGAACAGGTTCACAAACCGACTGAAATCTAGCACACGCTAAAGAAACAAATTGTTTCATTAACAGCTAGGTAATCGAAACATAAAATTCACGAGAGCGATGACATTCATATCCTAATAATAATTACCCAAAAAGTATTTAAAGTAAGGCATGTCGTGTGAATGACTCGCACAATAAAGGCAGTGGTCCATTTCCGCGGCTCACGCCGAACATGTAGCGTCTGTCGGCGCCAACGCATTTTGGCAACCAGACGACAGTTGTGATGAGTGCACGTTCCGGCTTGTGTACCAACGGAAGCGGGCGACGATGAAACAAACAATAATCAACTCCAACATAAAGAAAACATTTACTGCTCAAGGTAATTTCCTCTGCAGACTTGTAGAATTTGAATTTTCCTTGAATTATTTTACGCTAGGTACAATTGCCTCTTCGAAAATATAGTATTGTGTATTAAGAACTACTTTGACGTAATGATTTTTTTTTTATTTATGAATGGGCTAGCTCTTGACCTCGATCACGCCTGATGGAAAGAGATAGATGAGGTCCATGATGAAAGCGAGCGTGCCCAGAAGATGCCCTGAGGCCTACGAGAGGTACTTGAGGGGTACTTCCACGCGTCGACGAAACACAGCAGGCTGCTTGACGCCGAACTCCGGTGGGAGGGTGGTCGCGAACCAGGCGGGTGTTAGCCCTACCACCGCAAGGGTTGGATTGGTCAGTCTTATAAGGTGTTAGGTGAGACTGTCCAGGATGCGCCGAGCGCTCGGTTCAGTTGAGTGTCTGATGGAACAAATTGCGCTACACGAGGAGGCTCCTTCATGCATCATGATTTTGGTAAGATGCTTGAATTGAAAAGGGTGTGGTCCTTTTATACGAGTTCCCTTCCGCTAAGTTGGTTAGCACGTGGCATTTTTTACAGCGGTAAACCCCATTTTTTAATGAGGTACCACGGCTGAATGGCGATACTAATGTAAAACGTGTTTAACATTTATTCTGATGTTATAAGGTACCTACGCTACTTCCTATTGAAACTTACGTAAGTAATTATTCATGTTTCAAGTAAACACGCGGTTATCCTTTGAGAAATTTTCAAACAAAATAAGTTTCTAGTTACAAAGCATTTAAGCGTGTGTGTGAGAATTTTAAAATCTGAGAAAAGCGTTTTCATATTTCAGGAAAACATTTTATTTAGAATAATAATGTATTATGAGACCGAAGAAGGTACAATCAACGATCCCGTTGTCGCTGACACTTCTGTCGTGGTACAAACAACAGCGAAGTATTGCGAATTCGCGATTAATGTAAACAGTCCACATGAGACACTAGACGGCTTACCGACAAATACCAAACGTCTCCAAACTTGGGCTATACTCGAATCTTTCTCACCACAAACTCGCATCAATCTTCGGAACGTCTTCACAAATAGTTTTCAGCAAACCCATTAGGAATATCGCCCAAATGTCGTCATACATTGGAATCAAAGAATTTGACATTACCGAGATATTCCTTTATTGCTAGTGAAACACTTAACATAATTAAAGTAAGAAATTTATCGCTATTTAGTAGGAATTTTCAAAGGCGTTAACTTGCAGATGCATTTTATTAATTAGAAGCCATTACCAAATCTACAGACAAAGGAACATTAATCCAAATAAAACAATGGCCAGTTAAAGCTTCTGTCCAAGGATGTTTATTTACTCAGGTTGACAAGAAAATATGTAGGTGCCTAAGTAAACAGAGATATTTGGAGTATTCTACAGCGGTTGTAAGACGCAAATAGTAGGACATGATGATAAACATACATAAGTACGTTTGTACACAGAGTCTGTCTGTCGCATCTCGTCTGCCAGCTGAACAATACAACGCGGCAGCATCGAAGATGTACTCGTAGCTACCTGTGTGATTCTATCCGATATTTCGATTCTAGAATAATCTTCTTTGAATATAACAGAGTTATCATCATCTGCCTAGCCTTTTCTCAACTACATATATTGGGGTCGGCTTCCAGTCAAACCGGATTGTCGTAAAATATCATGAATTGAAGATGGACTTGGGTTATGGCAATGTAAAATGGCAAAATGATACTATCATCTAGTATCATTTTTCATCTAGTACCATTTGCCATGACTGAAAACTAAAATTGAAAAGAAAACATACAAAAGCGTGTTTAATTGAAGCTAAGTTTCAATGCAGCTATGTATAATGTAATATTTTATTCTAACGATTGGAGTATCGAAAGCATTATCTAACAGTCAGCGTAAACACTTTAATGTTTCTAGATAACCTTAAGAAAATAAAGCTATTAATCACACTGTCGGTACTTTTCTGCAACTTGTTTACGTTTATGTGATAAAACTATAAATAAATCATAACGTACTTATTATATTGAGTAAATAAGAAAGTATGTTTATCGACAAGTATTTCTCAGAAAATTGTTTATAGGTACCACGATTTACTATGCAAAATGGACGAAAATATAATCAGTGAATTACTGCAAAGGTCGAAAATCGAAACAAAATAGAACATAAGTACAAAGAACGCATGAATATTGTAATAAAGGGCATTATAAATAGGGACTGGGCCGAACTCATTTGATTATATTTTATGATAAAACGATGTCCCAAATCTTACGTATGAGGCACATGAACTCGCTAACGATCTTCGCTTGATCGCCCAAGCAAGGCAGGCCATAACAAAGACCAACATCCTGCACTCACACGGTGTTTTATTACAGAAAATCCGGCAGACTTTATCCTTCAGCATAAGACCCATTTTCGCGAACATTATCAATACATTCCATGACGTCAGATGTGCCAGTATTGTATCTGTGAACGTGTGACGTCACCCAGGTCTGGCACCAACGACAGCATTTTGTTATCGGATACATGGAAGCGATGGCTCGAGTGACAGCCACCTTTTGTCCTCAGCTCAGTTTGCCTCAAAGCTCCTATTCTTCCCTCTGGCATCGAACAAACGTTGTGTTTACTTACAATAATACTAGGACAGTATTATCAGCCTTTTGTTTAGATTGTATTAAATAAATACCAGTTAATACAGTTGAAACTTAAGAAAACACAACAAGGAATTTTAAGCCACAAGATCCTCTGAATTTCTCGAGTTCCTCGTACCAATTTACTTAATATTGTAATTAGAGTTGAGACTTGTGTTTGGCTTCTTCTAGGTAGGTATGTATTAAGATATGTTATTTGGAGAACTCGGCTGCTTAAAATCAAAACATAGTAACTCGTTCCAACAAAAATGTTCAGGAGAGCCAAAAAACTGGTCGGCTACTTTGATTCGTTCGCCCGAAGAAACCAGAAGAGATAGCGATTTGGATGTTTGGCGAAAAGTTGTGCTATATTGTTGACATTTTAGTTTGTTATACTCGTAATATTTTTAGAGTATAGTTACAGTTGAATCGCTCATACTTTATTTTTATTTGTGAATTTACCCAAATATGAATGTAAAAACAATATCAAAACTTAGTAAGTCTGCTTACTAGGTTATCAATTTGATTTTCTATGGTAAACGTGAAGACTAAACAAATTCAGTGTACATTATAGTGTTTATAAGATTAAAAAAAATATCCCAAAGTACCTATGAATGCAGATTTTGAATAAAAATCCTGTTGACTTATAAAAAGATATTTATTAACGTACTTTAAAGAACTCTTAAATTAAAACATGACTCACACTCTCAACAGTCAACCAAAACTAAAAAAAAAATAAACTTAAGATAAAATCATTCTTATTGATATTGAACTACTCGTTGTTATTGGTAACGATTTGACCATCAGTTTGCAAATCAATGGAGTTATCACTCGTGGGTAGATTCAGCCAAAACTCCCTTCTGTTCAATGGCATTAGGGGGACCAATTTTGAAACAATACCATCTTTCTTCGATGATTTCACCCCTCGGGGGATAGTATTTGAAAGTGGGGGAATAGTGTTGACATTAAATTTCTGCATCAAGAAGTTCAGTTCTTGGTAAGACTCATCAAAATCTGTTTTATAGAACAGATTTCGTGATCCTTTGAGGAACTTAGCTTCAACCACTGGGTTTAGCAAAAATGTGCTGAGAGCTGTATCGTCATTTGTGTTACGCCGTGGAACTCGTTTCTTTTTCACCCATTGGTATGATTTTTGCACTTCGATAACGTCAATGTTCTTTCTACAGTTCGCTATAATAGACTTGTAGTCCTCGTAATCGTAAACTCCATCTCGACGCCTCATCTCTTTTTCTATATTTCCGTGTACGCCGTCGGCAGACATATGGGTATGGCCTTTAGTGAGAAATCTCAAAGTGATAGTATCAATATTAATGCACTCAGAATTAACAATCATTACCAGCGCTGTAAATAAAAACCAATTTTTATTTTGTCCAGTGCAATTGTCACACCACAGTGTTAATTTTTTCACATCTCTTTCCGAAATAAGAAAAGCCATCAAGGCATCTATTATATTATTAGCATCTCGACCCATCATTGCTTCATGCCACACAACACACTTGCTGTTTATCTTTGCATCTTTACATAGTGGTGCAAATGTTAAATTGAAAGCCACTAGACGGCTCAAAAAAAATGAATCCTTTATTTTTGGCATATCTGGCAATAATGTCACTTTCTGAAGATCCATAGAAAAATAGTGTTCCATAGTATCGTTGCCTTTCTTCGCATCTTCTTTGTAATTTTTTATAGCTTTTTCAGCTTTAACCTTGTGTTGAGCGAAATCATTCTGTAAACTTTCCACAGCTGATGCCTCACTTCCATTTTTAATCTTTTCCATGAATACTCCGCAATCAACACATTGGTCTCCTTTGGGATATTTTAAGGAAACTTTCATTGATTTCATAGTATTTCTGTAGGTTTCAATGGAACATTTGACATCAGGATTCTTCGATATGAAGTCAGTATGCATAGATTGCAGCGTAAGCGTTCGTGGCAAGTACCGTGTCAACGGTGCGTTGTTTCTCCTGTAGTGGCTCAATGCCGGGTTATAGCTCATGATATGGTCTTCGATTGGTGTTCTTGATAGTCTAGGTTTCTTACCACCTCGATTTTCTTTAACTAATTCGTAAAAGGGTTTCCGTTTTAAAGCTCTACTTAGCTCGGTAATAACGCCATCAGTACAATGGCCCAGAGTATTCAGGAAAAATGATTTACAAACATTTATCTCTTCATTCCCGAGACAAAAGTAGTAATACCTCGACTCGTTTTTTACGTGTTTTTTGTCTGAGTTAGGAACAGATGCAGATTTCTCTTTGACTGGTGCAATCTTTACACATTTGTTCAAAAACTGGCGGCGCTGAGTATAATTAAGATTCCAGTAACCATTCCAAATATCCTCTCGCTGTTTTTCTGTGAAGTTATTGCAACGTCGTCTACATTTACCATCGCACATTTTAGATATCATGGGATGCATCGTTTTATTTTTTATAACCTTTGCTGTTTCTTTGGGATTATCTGAAATGTCGATTAATGTACCCGTATCAAATATGGGGCCTGGATAATTTGCAGTGAACCGAGCTGGTGGACGGTAGCCATCTGCTTGTTCAGAGTCGATGAAAATAATTGTATTTGGGTAAGTAGCAATGAAAATTGGCATTTCTGGTACAGGGGATTGCATTGGAGGTGGTTGGGGTAGATTTTCTATGGCAAACGTAGGTTCTAGGAGATCGATATCTTGAAAACAATCTTCGGAATTATCAGCAAACAACTGTAGTGTAGGTTTTTGTACTACCAAAGGTATATAATCGGGATCAGCTACGGAGTCATCACTCAAGTAAGCAGTATCAAATCCAAGGTTACTATCAGAAACGATACTATCACAGATCGTTACATTGTCGGCTGATGACCCAGGGATAGGATTGCTGTAGTCGATAACAGTTTCAGTATCTGTTTTAGCTTCATCATTTGCTCTGAAAGCGGAAAAAAGAACCAAGCTAACACGCAACCAACACCGAAAACAAAAAGGCAAATGATAAGGCAATAAGTATTAGTTAAATAGCTTGGGTAAAGAAAAAAAACTTTCTTTCATTGTTTGGGTAAAGTCCCGTTCTGTTCTATAGGGCAACAAGTAAAAGGGGATTTATGTGGCGCTAGTAGCGCCTGCACTAGTTAAAATTACACACATACCATCACGCCTGTATTCCCCGAAGGGTTAGGCAGAGGTGTAGCAGCGTACACCCACAGTGTTCGCCGGTATGTTTTAGGTCCCATGTAATAGGGGGCGAGCCTATTGCCATTAACCGGGCACAAATCCTAAATCCGAGCTGCTACTGAGAATTTCGTAGAAAAACCCAATAACACTTTTTGCTCGACCTGGGATTCGAACCCAAGACCTCTAGCGTAACAGTCGCGCTTAGGACTACTAGGCTACCGAGGCAGTCAAAAGTATTATCTCTGTAAATACAATTAAATTTAAAAATCGGCCACAAAATATGGGCACTTCGATAAAATGTAGCAAATCATACCATTAAAATAAGCAAAATCGGCTTTTGCACATTCATTATACGAAAGCCAGCACAACATACTAGTTTTGTTAGTTTTATTATGAAGATAATGCAACGACAATTTTATTTTGAGGTTATGTCACATTTCTTTTACATTTTCGTAACCATAATGAATAAGTTATTTCTTACCTGCATTCGTTTACGTTCTGCAAAGCACGCAGTATACGCCTGGACCGATAAAATTGCTTGTAACTCATTTTATTATTTTTTAACACGGAGCGAAACACTCGTGCGCCGGTGACACTGGACTTACTAAACGAAATGTCATCTATTTTACAATCGGCGCCAAATTCAAAACATAGCAAGTTGGTATTTCAAATTCATAACTTAGTAAGTCGCTTGAGCTGCTAGGGTTTTAAATTTGTATTTTGACATACTAAGTTTAAAATTTGTACTTCAAGGAAATTTTCGTAATCATGCCAAATTGCTTAGACTTGCTAAATATTTTTTTTTAAATTACGTATGAAACTGGGTGTTTTAAGGTCCACATCATTTTGATACTGCCTAGTAAGTCGAAAAACACCAAAAGCCGTTTTTTTTTCAAATCACCTGTTACTAGGTTTTGAATTTGGGCAGCCGAACTGCCCCGGCATATAAATAGACATCCATAAGTGGAAGAAAACCCAAATGAAGATGTCGCTTTAAATAAATAACTGTGCTCACTTTTCCTGTTTATTTTTGTCTCCCCACTTCGCACGCGGGTGCTTTCTAAACGTGGAGTTGGATGTTTTGGAAGATTTAAGATTTAATATTTTAAAGCATCTAGGTACTTGAATCTTGTTCAATCATCAGGTATTTTTAAGAGCGTAACATTATTGAGATCAGTCGATAGTACGGTTACTAGCACTGATCAGTCATTATCACCTTTGAATTGATTCATAAGGAATTTTGCTCCAGAAAATGATAGTGTCTTGCAAGATTTATAGGTACCTATTTTAGTATATTTTAACTGGGCTGTAAATTCTGATATATTTGTTGGGCGCCAAGGGAAATGTTTAGAAAACTGAGTTGCAAAATGTATTCTCATCTCATCCAGGCATGCAAAATATTTGGGTTTTGCACGTAGTTATTTAGCAATTAATCTGCATGTTTAAACAAAGTATTTATGAAGATGTTGAAAGCTCGTGAATTGTAGCGAAGTGGGCGGCGATGCTAAATGGAACATTTCCTGAAATCTGTTGTTACAACGCATAAGTTTGCAACATTTGCCTCGAAATAACACACTAATTTTATCTCAGTGCAGTGTTAGGGATGCGGTTCACTTGTTACATGATTCGCAACTCACTTCTAACAATTTGTAACAATCACCTTGCTAATAGTTTCAACTGTTTCAAACAAAATCCTATCCGACTCACAGAAATCAATTATTGGATTGCTTTTTTCGCGATACGACAGAAGATTAATGGAAAGGGTCAATGCCATTCCTGAATGGATATAGTGCCTATTGTTATTTTTACACTATACAACTACGTCATGGCGACCATACAAAACAATACCTAATTGAACAAGTTTAGTAAGTTTATTTGCAATTCATTAATTAGGTACTCGGTCAATGTCAAAAATTGGTTGTTATGTTGTTGGCACTACATTAACGCAGTTTTGATTGTTACAAAAAACAATAGCAGAACACACCATTGATTTAGAATTTTAAACAAATCTCGCAAGGTTAGATCAGTAAACTCGTAACCTGGCAATGACCGTTTTAACTACGGAGTACGGAATAGTGGGGCTCAAATCCGGTTCTGTTTCATTGACATGAAAACCCACACTTAACGTGTTAACAATTATACCATTATAATAGTGCTGGGTGTACTTCCCGTAATTGTAAGGAATGTAGCCGCATTAGGTTAGATTAGATGCTTACCCAAATTCTCGCATTCTTTAGGAAAAGTGGGGATTGTTAGCTGATCTTGATAACTAGGTAATACTAACCAAGACAAGAATGCTTTTGCGTGTCAACACTCAGCTAATGCAAAATACTCACTGCGATGTGTAACCCGAAATATGAAATCGGCGCCGAGTTAATGGGTTTCAAAATTAGACCGACTGGACTAACTGCACATTTCAAGTCAAAACTATAATACGAATGTAGGCAGACGTAACTAGTGTAATTGTTTCTATTTCTAGGTAAGACCACCCAAGTCCGGATTTCCTTGATTACCTAGGATAAATGTTAGCGCCATGCGAAAATGTTCTGGAATTTGTGTCCTATATATTCTTGTCAAAGCGGGCCTTGATGATATCGAAATTTTGCTGTTCAAGAAAGAGGTTGATGAGGACGAAAACATATTAGCGGACTTGCTATTGAAAGTGCCTGAACAGACAAAGCAAAATAAAATGAAGCAAAGGTACAAGTAGCAAGCACCATGCAAAAATGATGTGATAAGAGTATCTTACCTCTCCTAAGTTGACAAACCCGTGGTCGTTGGCCACAGCATCGGCAGCCTCCTTCCCGCCCGGTATGTGGACGGCCCATGTAGGCGTGTAGTGTGCAAACGATGTCTCCAATAATGATAAAATTGACACCAAGATGGTTGACGATAACACGGCACCCCGCGCCATCGCACGCACTCTCACACACTCACCGGCTAGTACTTGTCAGCATTTCACACACACTTTCCAAAGAGTTTCTTGGTTCAACCAAGTCTCGAATTAAATATTACCTATTTGTAATTGTAACGTAGAGATTGTTGCTATCTTTGATCATGCGGCTTCGCACATGACTATCTTCTGTAAATTAATGTTATAATTAGTTGCATGGGTATCTTGGTCGGAAGAAGTTGCTGATGAAGCTAGTTAATGGATCAGTTCTCTCAAATTAAGCTTCGATTACAAATTCTAATCAGATATCTTCGACGTGAGCTACATTAAGGAAATTCCAACTGAAGGTCATAAAAGCGATAGAAAAAACTTGATTGAACCCAAAATCGACATCCATTAAAATCCGGCCATAATACGTGCCAGGACTTCGTTTGCCAATTACAATGGGTAGATGGATGTTTATTTGATGGGCCCACCTAGGGACTAGAATTTCCTAACATGTACGTGCTAGAAAATTAGCAATCAATCGGAAATCGGTTTCCGCCAAATTAAAACTTGGACGAGCGTGCGGCATTTGGCAATACTTCCACCAATAAGTGGGTCAAGTATACATGAAGGACAAAAGTATAGGCCCCGACAGAGTTCTCTGTTACGCCGTTCTTTATTACTGTATCACCGGACAATCATTAATCACAGTGCGTTTCATCGGCTCTACTTCAACCTACTTTAGCGAGAGCATTGTTATGTCTGACGTTTGCCTTTTCTGGATAAACAAGACATGGATCATTTCCGCAGGTCTGGGCGCGTTTCCTATTCTCTTTTTAAAAGTAAATAATTTAGTAACTCCACAACTTGATTCATGTTTGTTGTTTTGTTTTTTCTTTTGTAAGCCGTGCCTGGAATTGAATAGTGGTTTGTACGAGTAGCAGCGCTTTTGTTGGGCTCTATCGTAGCTGCGTGTCGCGTCCCATATACAAAGAGGACTGGTTTTTTGTTTATTTATTTATTAACATCGCGTAAAAAGTTCAAGGTGGATATTTTGCAACCAATAGTAGTAAGCATAAAAATTGTTGCTATTTGAAGTTCCTTTTAAATATTTTCCTGTAGGTATTTTATTTGTTAATGAGCCAAAATTGTTTCCTTATTTTACAGTACAATACGGATCGACAAAAGGAAAGTATCCCTTAGCATCCTACTCTCCAAATATTAATCAACATCGAATAATTTGAAAAATATCACGTATTTTACCTGCAGTTTCAAGACTTTTTTGAAGTAAGTACTCGGTATATTGCAGTTTGTAACGCACTTATGTACAACTTATTAATTCACTTATTGTTGAGCAAAATGCTTATTTGTTACATTGGAAGATTCAACTTCCTTGCATTACAATAGATATTACATTCAAACGATTGTTATTGTATGCTTGTTGTGAGATGATGTCAGTTATTCCTTGTTAGTTATTTGTGTTGTGTTTATCTTTTTATCTGTATGCACCTTGTGTATCAATATTATCTGATCCATTGTTACATGTTTGTTACTAGGTACTTAGATCATTTTAAATTGTTGATCACTGTGAGGTCTGCACCAATAAACTGAGTAACATAATTTGTAAATATTATAAATGCCTTATCGCAAAGTTAAAATTTGATAAAAACACATAATTTTAATAATACCAGATTGATGAAAATAATTGTGATGATAAAGATAATAAAGTTTGTGCTAATAAGCCAGCAACTATATAAACCAGAAAATGCCACAGTTGAAAATAATTCACATGTTGTTTAAAAACAGAAAACTTACTGAGCAAGTATGTCATTTGTCGTCAGAAATTACCTCGTTTTAATATTTGCATTTTTAAAGTAGGCCACTCATACCTTCAGCTTGCGCATTTACCTGGTCGAGTTATTTACAGTTAGCATCGACAATCATTTATCAAGCAAACGCATGCCAATCTAGCTCGTAATTTCCATAGTTATTCGGACACATAAACATTCAGAGCACTAAAGACATAGCTACTATCAAAAGACAAGTTTTTATCTTATCTGTTTCCATTGGATCGCTATGTAAACATTCGGTTTTTGTGACTAATCGCCGACGCAAGTATTTCGCGTGCAGCCCACGTCGAAAGGCGGATGCTTCATCGATGGAATCCGATGGGAAGGACCAAGATTCCGTGGCACTTAGACAATAGTAGCCGGTGAGAGTCGGCGCCGCTGTGACGAGCGTTCACCTCTCGCATCCCGCCTCCCTGTTATCACTTTACGCTTTCCTAAATGCGTTTTTATGACAAATTCCTCACGTGTTTATTGGCAGCAACGATCACTACGTTACACTGTGTTGCACTACAGTCAATACAGGACACGGCATAACTGTCAAATGGCGCGTGAATAATCCGTCGGCTCGGCACAAAACACGGCCGTCACGTCCGCGCACGTGATGCTGACTGGTTGGTTTGCTACTTTGCTCTCGGGCGCTCGCCGCGATTGGAGCCCGAGACGACCGCTACCTTGCCACACTCGGGGAATTTACCCATAAATGGGGAAAATAACTCGACAGCTGTTAAATGGGTGTTAATAATTTTAGTCGCCAAAATAGATGGGACAGGTTTGGTTTCGAGTTGGCCTAATTAGCACTAGTACTATAATCGATAGGATTGTACTAGTGCCCGGTTCAGCGAACTGTGCTAAGTCTTCTATTTTCGAAGGTTAATAACACGCACCTACAATGTATAAATGGAGTACAGTTACCGAGTTATTTCCTTCTATTCTGTATCTAAATGTATTTATAGGCGCTATAAATGTCGATATTTGGGGAATAAATCTTTATTTGTCTGTGTAGAGCCCCAGTGTTATGCCTATCTACCCATTGTACGCGAACTGAATAATTTATTGAAAGTATTGGTCAAGGCCGTACTTTGGCACACAAAATAAAATATTTTAGGCTTTATTTTGTTAACTAAACAATTGGATTTTAGAAAAAAATATATAAGTAAGTACCTACATACTTATCTATTCGTTTTTAATTAATGATGAAATGGTTCAATTTTTTCTTGAAGGTTCATATTTAAGTTAGTGGTTACGTACCTAATTAAACTTGGGTACCTACTTAAGTAACCAAAATTTATGTAAAATACTCTACGTTAATGTTTTATAGGTAAGTTTATGGGTTAGGAATAAACATTGTGTGCACAGAAGCTACTTCTGAAGTATCGTAGTTAACTTAATTTCGGTAACATTGGGGACCAAATAGTGGGGTGAAACAATCAATAGCCGATACATCAATCTTAATTTGTGGCAAATTGGGTAAATACTTAATTTATTTTCTATAAGCTGGCTAGGTACGTAGGTACTTTCAAGAGCACGTAATTTCTTTTTCTACCAAAGACAAATCAGTGTGTCACTATTCGGGATAGACGTAGGTAGGTAGGTATCTACTAAGACCTAAGCAAGATACTGGCTTTTACCTCGGACAAAGGATAAGCATTGCCATACAACGTGGCAATGCTGCCAGCCTTTTGGGTACATTACCAGTGGCCTGCGATGCGGAGGAATTTTCCAACGCCATGTTTTAAATTATTTCTAGTTTTAGTTGAGTCTTTTACTTAAGTGTGTATATAGTTGTGAAGATTAATAAAACTTCAGGTCCTATAAGCAAGATTTAAAAAAAAATGTTCATTGCGTTCAAAACAGATGCACATTATGAGTATAAAAACTAAACCTTCAAAATAAATAAAACAATTAAATAAAAAATAAACCACTAGACTTATTTAAAATGAGAATTAAATTGGGTCACTCGTCTAGACTAGATTAGGACAGTCTATTTAAAGCCAGAATGAAAATATTAAACAGCTTTGCATTTTAATTTCTTCTGCTAATATTATTAAACGTTTTCAGTAGACTGTTTACTAAGCTCTCCCTTTCAATAAAAAAAATATACCTATATTAAACCAGTAATTGGTACTTTTACAAAAAAAACTAAACTCGAGACTTTTTGTCCGCGGCAGTGGCACTGGATGCCCAATAATACTGTGGCATTGTGTGCAATTACATGTCAACAGGGGGTTTTAATTATTGATTATAATAGAATAGAAAAATAAATAGATTAATAAAATTGTACCTATTTATTTTAATAAACTGTTTTGTCGTTTTAATTTTGTGAATCTTAATGTTATGAAATTAAATGCTGTGTAGGTATTTGTACTTAAATTAGTTAAGTACTACCATAGTGTGTAAGCTTTTACTAATAAATTATGGATCGCTTATATCTGAAATAATTAGAATTAAATTACCTGCTATTTTTTTGACTACGCGGATGCCTTCTACCTAGACGCCACTGAGGAGCTCTTAAATAAGCTTGAGCGCTTGCAAAACTTGTGCATTCGTTTTGTTTTTGGCCTGAGGAAATACGACCATGTCTCTCAGTTTCGCAAGGATCTCAAGTGGCTCCCTATCCGTCTTCGCAGGAACACTCGAATATTATGTCTCCTTTACAACATCATTTTTAATCCCGCACTGGCTACCTGCACGATCGTTTCTCGTTCACTCGCCCTGCCGATGCGCTGTGTAGATCCCACCTCAAACATCAACTAAACTTCTCATAAAACTCATTCCTATTCCCACTCCTTCTCTTTTCTTGCAGTACGATTGTGGAACTCACTCCCATCTAACATACGTGACTGTAAAAATATTTCTCTTTTCAAAAAAACAGTCAGAGTCTTTCTACCACACTGTAATCCTTTGTTTATTATAGATATGTATTATTTTATTATAATTATGTATTTATGTATATTTGTTTGTATGTTTATTGTTGTGATTTATATTTATTTATATATAATAATATGTTTTAGTTAAGTTATTATAGTCTATTTTAAGTTTCCTTCTCCTCTTTACACATTGTGTCTACGTTTCTCATCCCACTTTGCTGTCGCAGGTCTGTTGGAAGAAATTTCTTTAGAAATAAGCAGTACCTTTGTGCTCTTTTTTCTATATAAAAAGTTCTTTTTTTAAGGTTATTCTGTGTACATAAATAAATAAATAAATACCCGAACAATAAATTATGAATCGTTTTTATAACTAGAAACCGTAAAGAGAATCACAATAGAAGTTCATTCAGGGCAGCTTTATGTCTTTATTTCTGTTTTTGATACCTATAAGGAAAGTCAATAAATGTATGTTGTTGTCAATGACCGTTATTGCAAATTTATTTGTTGTCTACCGTAAAAGAAAAACATACAGTACTTATGAGGATTTTCTAGCTCAACTATGGATCCCAAAGATAAGAAAGGTCCGGGTTAGATTTGTGAAACAGAATATTTTCTGCCTAACTTCCCCTTGAGAACTCTAAAACAGTCAAGGAACTCGTTCTTACATAATGCAAAAAGGTTGTCCTGCCTCTGAACAAAAAAAACCTATTTTTGCCCTATAAATATTAAAACTTTGGAAACATTGTTCTGGGATCTGTGTGGAAACTCGTTAGTATAGAAAGTTGAATGGAAGAGTTGAGACGACTATAAGGCACCTCGCGCACTAGACGGCCACGACCACGACCAGTGGCCGCATGGACCAGATTAACTAAAGAAACGTTGAACGTTTCTTTTGTTTTATGGTCGTGGTCGTGGCCGACTAGTGCGCGAGGTGCCGAACGTTTCTTTTGTTTATTCGATTTTTGTTTGTTCGAGCGAGAAGGAGGGTTGGAGCTATACACCCTATATAGCTCCATCCCTCCTTCTCGCTCGGACAACACGTCATGGTAGGGCCCCTGGTCGTTGCGGCCACTGGTCGTGGTCGTGGCCGTCTAGTGCGCGAGGTGCCTAAGTAAGATGTTTATTGTAAGAGTTACAGAAGAAATTAATAAACGTTGAAGTACGTAGGTACTTGTAGGAACTTTATACTTTGGAATTGGCATTATCTGCACGACATACGATTAAATAAAAGACACGCCTCATCGAGATCTATTGAAAAGTTACGAATTTCTGACGAATTACAACTTGGATTAGGAGCTTTTTCAGTTATTTGTAACCGAGGAACCGAACCATGATAAGTATTTATTTATTTTATTAAATTCTGATCTGTTTAGCACCTCTTTATACAGCCTTATTCATAAAAACCGGCCAAGTGCGAGTCGGACTCGTGCACGTACCATTTTTATAAAAACGGCAAAAAAATCACCTTTGTTGTATGTGGCCCCACTTAAATATTTATTTTATTCTGTTTTTAGTAGGTACTTATGTTGTTTAGCGGCAACAGAAATACATCATCTGTGAAAATGTCAACTGTCTAACAATCACGGTTCATGAGATACAGCCTGGTGACAGACGGACAGCGGAGTCTTAGTAATAGGGTCCCGTTTTTTCGCTTTGGGTACGGAATCCTAAAAAACGAGCCAAATGCGAATTGGACCCACGCGCAGTGTTCCGAGCGAATCATATTTATTTTACATGTTTTAATTATTTCTGGTTTTCGGAGATAAGTACGGGACACAGAGACTGACAAACGGACAGATACACGAGTGGACCTTAAGGGTCCCGTTTTTCATACGGACGAAAAATAACGGGATTAAATATAATGACCACCACAAAATGCTTTGATACCCTTAGTTCTTTTACCAAAAATATATATTTGACACCAGAAAAATGAAGTCTAAAATTACAATAGTACTAGCAATTTTAGTCACGACTGCACCTCAAATTGTATTCGAACACCAAATGTAGTAAATGATCACCAAATCTTAGCGAGCAAATTAATGCGCTATTTTTGCGTAAAGAAACTACTGTGATTGCCATAAAATATAGGCTTTTTTTTTTTGGATGGGAAATCATCAATTGTCCCTCCCGCTCTGGGTGGAGCAGCAGGGAGTGTCAGACTTCTACTGACTAAAACCCACCCATGCTCCTCTTAGTGCCTTTTACGTTCCAGGGCCGCGGTAACTCTTTGGAACAAATCCGCAACCCTGGTAGGCTCTGGCCCTAACGGGCCCCGACCCATGCTGACGACTGCTGGTTTGGCGCGCGTAGAACACAGCGCGCCGTCAACCCGGGCCTGTTCTGATCGGACGGCGAGCTACCCATTGCTCGCCGTCCACAGGCATTAGTCACTGCGCCATGCTCAGGAGCATCAGTTCCTGGGCGGCGCAGTGGCGGCGGTCGCGGCAGAGACGGCGGTGGCGGAGGGCTTCCTCCTGTTTCCGGCTTTGGCGGGTGGGGCGCAGGCCCTACCCCCAGCCCAGTGATCGGCCGGCTTGCCAGCTGCCGCACAGACTACGCAGTGCGGCGCGGCGTCGCAGGAGCCGGCCTTGTGACCGGGCTCACCGCAGCAGAAACATAGACCGCTGCGGTCCACCTCCGAGGTGCATTGAGCTCCCACATGGTGGCCCACCTGGCACCGGAAGCACCTCAGTGGTCGGGGTTCCAGCAGTTTGACCTGCACGGAAACCCAACCCACCAAAAACCTTCGGCCCTCCGATATGGTCTTGGCCGCCGACACGGGGCAGCTCACCACAATGGTGCGCATGCCTGTGTTGTCAAGACGTAGGGTGCCCGCCTTCACCTCCTCTGCTGAGCACCCCCCCGTCCTAACGACGGCGGTCACCACCTCCGCCTCCGTGACGGAGTCGTCCAGGCTCAAGATGCGCATGTCAATGCACTTGGTGGGCCTGGACACTCGGGCATCGTCCGCGCTTAGGGACGCCCTGAGCCTTTCGGCTAGAGCGTCCGCGGTTGGGCCGCTGGCTGCCCCGGGGATCTCCAGCATCCGGGCCCCAGTCATGGTGACCCTGAGCCGGAGGCCCCCTACGATTCCTAGCTCACCAAGGTTCACCGCCTCCTTCGCCTTGGTGAGCACGTCCGCGTACGTCACGCCCCTCTTCGCCGCGTCTGGCTGTAGTGTGAGCACTACAGCCGCGGTTTTCGGGGGGCGGAGCGCAGCTGCGACGCTTCGCGCCTTCTGCCGCCGCTTCCTCTCCCGCCTCTTGGCCGCCCTGGCTGCCTTGCCCGCCTTCTTCTTCTCCCCGGCCACTTGCCATTCGGCTTGAGCCGGGGGAGGATCTGAAGGCGAGGAAGCCGGGGAGAGCTGCTGCACAGACGGCGCAGGAGCCTTCGTCGTCTGCGCAGCAACCCCACCCTTCCTCTTCCTTCCCGGGGCCGGGTCCGGTTTTCCCGGCACCGGCTTCGTACATTATGAATGAAAAAAACTAAAACTAACTCTGAGTTAAAATAATAATCAGGTTTGTGAAAGTGGGCCTAATTCGTTTTTTTAATTATTTGTATTGATAGGCACGCGCTTGACCACTATCTCACCTGGTGGTAAGCGATGATGTGATATAGTATTATCATGTGGTTATTTTTTATGAGTAGGTACGCTTGAGAGAATTTAGCTAATCAGGTGCTAAGCACTTAGGAGAATCGGTTCATCCATTTTCAAGAATAAGGACTTTCTAGTTTGTATGAAATACCGTGAGTTTATGCTCTTAGGTAGATTATTACGACTGTCACACTATTTTTACTGAGAATTAAATATTAGGTAATTTTATATCTAACACAAACAAAACAGGAGATACATCCACAATCCCTTAATAATAAATTCTAAACATGTATCGCCTTGAGCATATTGTTGTAGATAATTTCATATATAGGGCGTGAATACAAACGCAATGTGGTTGAACTGCGTGCCAAGTTGCGGCCACGATGACCAAAATTTAATTAAACACATATTTCTGTGCCCATTCGACACAATAGAACCTTCTATATATAGTGTTCATGCGGTTTGAACAACCTTGAAGAATTACATAATATTTTTTTTGTTCTCGCCATGTTCGTCTTCATTATGAAAATAATTTTTGTCTTCGTCCTCCATTACTTCTTCATTAGGAGGATAGGGAGTTAGAAAAGAAAGAAAAAATGTGACTAACTAGACATAAGACCTGTACGAGGCGAAAAAAGCTCGTTTCTGAGCACGCAACGTAGTCCAGTGCCGGATTAAGCCACCGCGGGGCCGGTAGCAAATTTTACTAAACCTCAAACCTTCTTAAAATGAAAACGAAAATATCAGATTAAAACTTTTTTGTCTTAAAGAGTGAGAGTTTTCACGGTTTTTGAGCAAACATATACAGGGCAAAAGTTTATAGCTGAGCAGGTGTGGCTTGTTAAGAGAATTATTTTGTTTCGATCGGCGGCTTAAAGCCAAATCAGACGAAGAAATGGTGGGCCCAGATGACCCATACTGACTTTTATTATGCGTAGCCTTTTTGGATTTGGATGGGAAAATATGCGACACATACCTACACGTGCGTTACGGCCATCGCTCAGTAGGTATGGTAGGAGTTAGGACTCGTTTGTGGAACAGAGCCAGGCTCTGCTTTTTAACCGACTTCCTTCAAAAAGGAGTAGGTAATATGTTCGACTATACCTATATTTTTTTCGGTATGTTCACCGATTTCTCCGCCAATTTTGGACCGATTTTCATAATTCTTTATTCGAAAGCCTATACTCCTGCGGTGGTTCCATTGTCACCAATCAGAATCTGATGATAGGATCCCAGGAAAATCGAGGTCAACTCTCAAATTTTAAAAGTACCCAATGTTTTTCATATACTTTGCATTAGCTATTCAAATATTTATGCCTGGTAATCAACATCCCATGATGCTGAGCTGATCATGGAAGGTAAAAGTCAGGATCTGATGATCGGATCCCAGGAAAAATGTTTGTTCAGCGATATTTTCGCTGAATTGTCATCCGATTTGGAGTCTTTTTTGTTTGGAAGAGTATTTGCCCAGACTGGTCCCATTTCAATTCAGTGAAGATCTGATGAAGAATTTTGGAGGTAGGTAACGGAACTCTCCAATAAATGTTCTGTTTATTGTTTACACCAGTTCATAACATAACATCACGCCGGTACACTGTGAGGGGTACGCAGATGCATTCAAGTCAACCTGAATTTCTATATACTTATTTAGGGTTAGGTATCTATTCGGGCATAGGTACTTAACTTTATTGTTCATTAACCGATCTTGATTATTCTTTTAGCGTTGGGTTTAGTTTTAGCTATAGGTATTGCATTTGCATTGGATGTTGAATTTCAAAGATAAACCAGTGACTTCCTCAACATAAAACTAGTAAAATCTAGAACTTCACTAAAATGTGAAAAATAAAACTTTTTTACAAAAAAACAACCGACTTCCAAAAATACACAACAAAGTATAAAATAACTTTTATTTCGGAATTCGGTGTCAAAAAACGAAAAACAACCAAAACAGCGACTTCCGAGTTCCGTACCAATTAAAGTTATTTTATAATAGGTATTTATTATTTATTTATTATATACTTTATTGTACACCTCACATCAATCACAGGTAAAAAGTTATCAAATAAAAGAAAAGAAAAAAGAAATCAGAAATCAGTTTATGAAGATCTTGTTTTTTTGAAGAGAGTTTCTTTGAAGTTTTTTTGGAAATCTTTTGTATTTTTTTGTAAAAAAGTATTTAGCGATGTTTTTGTAAATCCAAGCGCTGGGCCCACCAATGAGCGAGGCCCTTAGCATTCGCTACTCTTGCAATTTTGCTACGTGGCTAAACGTGCCTAGTCTTTGCAAAATCATGAAATGAAACATGTTACGGCTACCCTTAAAAAATCAATACCTACAAGCGTGTAGTAGGTACCTACCAACTACCTACTTACATTGCACGATTTTCCGAATATCAGTTAGCAAAAGTTCAAAATCCATTAATAGTTTCAGTTTCCCGATTCATGTTTTAACCTCCAGGAATTGCGTTTTGTATTTTATCACGATTCATTCCGTAATTTCTATGTAGGAACATAATCATTTATGTAAGTATTTATTAGATTTGATTTTCAGACCCTATAAGTATGTACCTACAAATTATGTATCTATCTACAATGCTTGCATTCCACATGCCAACGACCTCAGCACGTTAATTTCTTGCAAAAAAACGTACATAAAAACGAAACCAACCATAGCCACATAGCCGAGTTCGAGACGAGACACACAGCGATATAATTTTTGTTCTACAAACCGTTATCTTTATCACCGTTATGTAGACCACTTGCTTCTTATATGAAGAGCAACAAGTTACTGATATATTTCAAGTGTTTTTTCTGAAAATGTTGCATTGTTTTATCTTTCTTTTTTTTTGTAGTTCCAGTATCTACATAAAGGTTGTCTGAGAAATGGATCCCTGTATCATGCGTACTCCGCTGACACTGACAGGATTCAACAACAAGCGCATTTAAACTGGTCTGAAACCAAGGGCTCTATGGGCTCTACCTATAGCTGTTCTCTTACTTATGGTATTTTCGAAGAATAGTTTGTGAAAAGTTCTCACTAGGATTCAGAGCAGTTGTATGACTTGATGAATTTGCCATCTGATCAAAAAATGTGCTGTGGTTTGCCTGTTCATCCTGTTCCCCCTGTAGGTAGGGAAATTGTGTTAGGTTAGGCAGGTCATACTTGACTCTTCCAAAGGCTGAATAGATGATAAAGTGAGGTGGTCTACGTTTCCTCTATTCGAAGGGGCGTAGCTAATGTAAGAGCCTCTTTGCGCAGCATCTGGCTGTACATACCTCCTTTGGAAGTGGCTGGTAATAATTAGAATATTTGAATTTGGTAGAACGGTTTTTGTTTAAGCATTCAGATGTTATTCGAGTCTCCGAGCCATGGTGCTCCATTATACTGATAAATAGTTAATATAGGAGTTTTATTTTATAATATTTGGTAAGTAGACCGCAGGACATAGTTCTCTGGTCTACAGTACCTAGCAAGATCACGCCGCAATTCGGCCTCAATTTTCATCCAATACCGATTAGGAGGTTATCCATGAAAACAAAATCGAAATTAATTAAATTTAGGTGCCTCAATGTTTATAATTTAGATAAATCAATAAGTTTTGTACATACCTGGACTTGGCAATATTTTAAGGAGACCCAAAGCTCCTTTATTTCAAATCTTGTTTTGGAATGTTTATTTTCAACTGCTGTTTTACCTACTTTTATTTTCTCACACATTATCATTTTTCCTTTCGGTACGGAAACATTTCGTCTAGGATTTTCTCGACATTTTCCTGAACGCTTCTATCACTCTGCACATAGCCGCTGTGTCCAAGCTTTTGATCCGCAAAGGAGAAAATGTAAGTGTGCATTGCGAGTGCGAATTCCAATGTTTAGTTTTCTGATGCATAAAAGTATTCTCGTTTGATCCAAGAACCGAGCGTGTCCAATTCAACCATGTTTCTCAACGTTGTATTGAGTTTGGTCTTCAATATTCTTCTTGTGTTCTTTTTGTGTTAATACAGATCATTTTTAGGGTTCTGTACATCCGTAAAAGACGGAACTCTTACCTATAGGATCACTCCGTTGTCTGGTTGTCTGTCTGTCCGACTGTCACTGCTAATTTTCTCCGAATCTACGGGACCAATTCTGATGAAATTTGGCACACATAATTATGAATTTCTGTGACCCAAACACGGACGCGTTACGTAATTAAATGAATTGTGAGCAAGGTCACTTTTGGGGGCAAACTAAAAAAAAGACAAAAAAGTTTCATATAAGTACTGCACCGTTTAACATTCCAAATGAAAGCATAATTTTTTTTTACTTCATAATTTTTTAAATAAAAAGTTTTGAATTTATTCAAGAAATTAGATGAAAAATGACCATTCCCCCTCTATCTCCATCATAACTGCTGAATCTAAAATTTTGAAGAAAGAAAGGTATAAGTAGTGTTAATTTTAATGTTACAAACATGAAATTTATTCGGAACCCTTTGCACGCGAGTCCGACTCGCACTTGGCCAGTTTTTGAACATCATTATTATGTTTGCGTTACTTTTTGTTTGCTTTAGTTCATAAGACTAGCCCTAATTTGTTATAATATTATCCTGCATTAGACCAGAAAATATCTTCTGTATGAAACAAAATTCACATCAAATACATACTGGAACACCTCGTCGACCGAAGGCTTAACTTACTTTAGAATGACAACGATCTGGGCCTAAACCACCAAGTCTTAAAGCAGTATTACTTCAATATTACATCCAGTGAGAAAGAGACGGAGCTACACAGGACGTATAGCTCCGTCTCTTTCCCACTGGAAGTAATATTGAAGTAATACTGCTTTAAGAGTTGGTGGTTTAGGCCCAGGTACGCCAGCATGGTTATTTTCATGGAAGTGCTATGGTGCATCTCCAGTACCCCGCTTCGAAGAGGATAGACAGATTTTCAGCGAGAGACAGCGAGCTCGAAAATTTCGAACGATGTCCATTTACAATACCAATGCAATATCTACGTGAACAATACTACGCCTTGTCACGCGCCATGCATAAATAGGTACTGTATGTACTACTAATACACACTGGGTATGTATTTAATGTACTTATGTGTTTACAAAACGCATTTCACTTAAGAAATATACTTTATCATACTGGATTTCCCGGTCTATTGTCAGGGTCCGCATCGCATAAAGGAAACTGGTCGTGTAAATAAACTTCTTAAATGCGAGTATAAAGTGTGCTACATTCACGACTATCTTTTCATCGGGTCTCCCACTAATGGAACCTGTTACTATGGCATAAAAGGACGCACAAAAGACCCCTTCAAGGTTTAGAAGAAAAATTGGACCACTATCTCCTGCCCCTATTGCCTAAATTAAAGGTTTTTTTGTGAAGCAACCCTTAAGTTATAATACCAAAAGGTCTCAGGATTATTTCAAATATTAAGGTGATGAAAAAATATTTTAAATCTAAAAATTTGAACCTCATACACAACACAAGTAAAATTCGCATCATAAAAAGAATGCCAAAGTGAGTTCCAATTAGTACCTACTAATAAAGTAATATGTTCTCAAGGTAAATTAATACGAACTTAGGTACGTGCCTATCTACTTATCTGAGTAATTGACTAGAGACTTAGCAGAAATGATGGCTGGTTAGAGTTTGCTCAAAGAGGGGCAAAGAGGGGCTAATAGAGGATCCATACAATACAGACTTTTTGCCTGCGATAAACTTTGAACTCTGAATAAAAATGTCTATCACACTGACGACGTTTATTTGTGCAACTAACATCTATCAAACCTGCGTAGAATATACCGCCAGAACTTGGTGATAACCACAGCGATTTGTCGCATGATTAACTTCTGTTGCACGGTCGTAAATTTAGGCTATCAAAGATCAACAGTCACTTTGTAGCTTTTTGGTGTCATTATCATCATCCACAGCCCGACTTCGCCCACTGCTGAGCATAGGCCTCCTTTTCTTATACCATCCACGTTCCTGTGCCAGCCTCATCCGGATTCTACCCGCGATAGCAACAATGTCGTCCGCCCATCTCGCCGCCGGCCGACCAACACTTCTTCTTCCAGTCCTCGGGACGCTTTTTGGTGTACCTTTACGGAATTGAAGGGGTAAGTGGACAAAGGTGTTAACTAGCAAATAGTTTAAAATGAGTAATGAGCGTTTAAAAATTATAAATATTCAAATCATCTTAGCAATTCAATCTTATAGTTTTAAAATACAATGGAAGTACCAATATTTAGACAAGATTGACTATTTTATATTTTATATGAAAAAGACGGTTATTATAAACTAATTTATTTAAAAAAAAATAAAAAATGAACATAACACCTTTGTTTACTATGATTCATGTTAAGTTTAGTTAAGAAAAACTTACAAAGGCTCTATGTGGTAAAAAAATAAAACAGCATTATTTATAAGAAATAGTTTTATTATTAAAAAATAGAAATGGCACATGTAGGTATAGTATTGAGAAAAGAGAGATGCACAGTCAATGTCACAAAACTTTTCATAGCACTTGTATATGCATGTTGCTTTGCATAATATGCTCATCCTTGGATTTTTCTTTACCATATTTTTCCCCTTTCTTGTAACATATTCTTTGCCTTCCTGCCTTAAAATACTATTTCTATTTTGTTTCCACTCGGCTTCATTTCTTGTTCTCTTCTTAGATACTTTTTCTTTTAACTGAAAATGTTTTCTTTTCTTTGGTTGCAAAATACTGTTAGTCTCTAAAGCTGGACCTTGACTTTCATTATCAGAGCTGCTTTGCCTATCATTTGAAGAGGATGATGGTATGTACTCGTCATCACTGGTAGCAGGACTGTAAGGTTCTTCTCTAGCTAAAATAAAGTTTTTTATGCAATTTATCCACTCAACAAAACATACTTAGTGCCATATAATTATTTTCGAAGCATTTGGAAATTAAATATAAGTACTTACAAATCGGTGAACCATAATTAACAACAATTGAATGATCATATTTTTCTGGTATATCCTGATTGTTCTGTTTCATTATGTATTATAATGCTATAATTTATTTTTATTCCAGAAAAATAAATTATAGCATTATAATACAAATAAAATAATGAAATATTACCTACCTATAGCAATATTTTTTTAAATTGATACCTACTAACCTTGGCAGTGGTCTGCAGCTAAAGTATATGGTGAACTACACACCCCCTTCGGAATATTGTTACCACTTCCTGTATTATCAGTATCTGGAATAACGAAAAACATAATAATATATAATACGTATAGTCACAGATCAACTGCCGATAAAAGTTTTAAGTTTCAACTTACTCAAATCGTTAATACCTGATGTACTCGGTAAAGCTAAACCATAAACCTCTGGATTAAAATCACAGCTTTGTGGATCATCATAAGCTGAAACTATTCAAGAAATAAAAGTATTATAACACAACATCATCTCACTTATTAAAGAAAATAATGGTTTTGTATATGTAGGTACTAACCTTTCTCACAGTTATCATTTACTATTTCTATGTTATTATTCGTCACTAAGCTCAATATTTGCCGTGCTCGTGAACCTGATGACATTTTGTTTTATTCAGATATTTAAAAGCTCAAACCGTAAGAACAAATTATAACCTTTGAATTGAACTAAGTCTCGCGGTCAAGAAAAACTGACGTCTGATTGACGTAACATTGGCGGGATCGAGATGTCATTGTCAAAAATTGTGCGTTCGGAAAAATGGTAAAGTGTTTAAAATGCTATAATTTAAAAACAAAACCATTAATTCGATTGAAACGCATTTTATCACTGGTGTTAACAGATATTACAACCAATGTAAAAAGGATTTGAAAAAAAAAATGATTTTATTTTACATTAGCAAACGTAACATAAAGCATTTATCACCTTTGTTTATTTTTGTAACACTAAAGCATGTTATCCTTACGAAGATGCAGAAGATTTATTGATTGATTATCACCTTATATTATTCAAAAAGTAACAATGATAATGATTCTCTGGTAATATTTCTGCTGTTAGCACATTTGCAAATCTGAAATATATACTTGATTGACAGTTAACACCTTTGCTAGCGTCTGTAACTATGTAACGAATTAGAATTGACGTGTTTTAAATCCATGGATCGATTTATCATCAGTTATAACCTATGTTCATGCAAAAAAGTCGGATTTTTTGATTTTGTCAGATAACACCTTTGTCCACTTAACCCTTCAATTGTTAGCGAACTAACGAATGTTGTGTTGAATTTGTGATAAGCCTTACCTCAATCACCTCAGCCTATCGCAGTCCATGTTGGTCATTGGACACACTCAAGCTGTTCCACAACACCCGGGCCTCCAACTTTCTCATCCAGTCTCTCCTAGCCATCCTTATATGGAAATGGTGATGACCTAAAGTGGATGCGGAGAACAAATTAATATCTCAATACCTACGGTAGGGACTAAGGGAGACATGGGCTAGCATATCTATCTGTGCAGGCCAACGTTGTAGGACTAGTAGGTATACAAGCTATTCAACGGTTCCACGCCCACTCCGAAATCCTGGAAAAGCACAAGCTCAAAGGCTGCTATTTGCCTTCCAACGAAAGGGGTAGGTAAGTCGATGCGGCCTCGTCAAGGATCACCGATACATACGACTACCTACGTGCTTCTGGGCCGCGCCCTGAAGGCGTCTTGCAAAGCTGTCTTTATGATCCCACTTGCGTAGTAGACGCCTAGCTGGGCTGCCTTCATACTGACTTGATAATGTTATACCTTAGCTTTGATATTACTTATCTACTAATTCTTACCATAGGTAACCTACTGTAGGAAATAGGAAGGTACTTATCGATTAGAATCAATTAAGTTACAATGTAGGTAGGTGCCTACTTAAAGTAGGTACACATTTACGTTCATCACTAAGAATCTCTTTTTCATCACATCCATTATGTACCTATTTAAAGCAGCATTATACAAAGAAAATACTTATAAATAGGGTAAATAGGTAAGCGTTATATGTCTACTCGATCCGGACGTCCGCCAACGAAATCTACATAAAAAGACGTAGCCTAGACCATTCTCCGAGGGCTGGTTTCGAGGTGGCGCGGGAAAAGAGTTTTTGGAGAATTAGGGTCTTGCTTGTGGAACCTCAGGCTCACCAAGTCTCCCTCGAGTCCTCAAAACTATTTAAGTTACTCAAAGAGTAACTTTTTTGAGGCATTCGCCACATATACAATGTACCTTTCGCGTTTTCCGTAAACCGAGACGATTATTACTCATATTATCCCCAATTTCAGATGACTGACAAAAACAAGTTTATCTCAGTAGTTTAGCTATATTTTTGATATTTTTAACTCCATCACGCAAATCTTATTTGAATAGCTGTCACGTTTGCCGCCAAGTTTTATGAACAAGCAAAACAAATGTCAAAACGTTATTCACCAATGACGCATTTTATTTACTGTTAATAAAAATAAAAAAGATTTCAGGCGCATAAACAGATAATTAAAAATAAACATTACTTCATTTATTTTTGTTAATAGGGAAAACAAACGCTGAATCAATTAAACCGATTTTTGCGTAGCAGCCAACTAAACGTTTTAGTAGTGCTAAAATTGTTTAATAGATGGCGCTGTATGCATTGCATGTGCTGTTTTATCGTAGGAGCGACCAATCAAAAATTGATAAGTGTCCCACTTTCATGACGTCATTATTTCCACGTTGGAAGTTGGGAGGAAATGTCATGTCGCTTTTTATTTTGTAAACTGATGTTTGTAAATTAAAAATGAACAAAATGTTGTAAATCATTAACGATATCATCTTAATTCCTCAGTGTGTAATGAGTAACATAAATTAGTGCCGGTAATATCAGCAGTTCGTCACGATGACCTCAATGTGGATCTTGTCAGATCAAAATGACTCTCCACAATGACGAAGTGAACAGGATCCTGGATTATCTTACTGGAAATGACCACGAGCTAGACGAAGTGATTAAGAAGTCAAATAAAATGGATAACTTTCAGCAGGACGGCCTAATGGTACGTATCTTACACATTTGGTAATCAGTATGCTGATAAGGTATCGCTCCGTGCAGATACTATGATGAACCGGGTCGCTAGAGTGTACGCGCGGTGCCGTAGACGTGCGGTGAAGTAATAGTGATCGGCCGGCGATTGTCGAACCTCGTTGAGCAGCTTTCGTGAACTCACGCTCCCACTTTTACCGTTATACGTTCATTTGGTTTCGTGAACGGACGTAGTTCGCTCGCGGTCTCAACAACTTAACATTCCCGTGTCTTCGTTATCTAATTAGTTAATTCCCGCTAATTGGAGCGAGGATTTCCCCTAACGAGCGTGTTGTGTTGTGGTAATCTTTAGTTAGGCCAGTGCGTCACGGAGTTGCGACGCGCCGGTCGTGCGCCGCGTAAACAAGTTGTACTTGCCTGACTTGCCAGCTAGGCACCATGCGGTCGCTATGACTTCCATATGCCGCATGATTTCCAACTAATATTCACTGGTGGACATCATCATTTCGTAGTTACCCTCAACAGGAATAAACAGTGTACCATTTAAAGTGCCCATGAACAATCTTCAGTGATATTTTTCCTCAAAAGAACAGTTCTGTGAATCACTAATGTTAATAGTGTTGATGTAATATCCATGCAAACAAGAAGTGTTTAAAATGGATAGAAAACTAGATTTAATGTCTCTTTTTGAGGTAATTTTTGTTTTTATTTATTAGTCTAATTTTTATATTTTTGCGGGTATTCATGAATATTTATTATTATTTTACAAGGCCACTGGGAAACAATTATCTGTTCTGGCGATGGAAATAATCTTAATTATCAGTATTATTAACTACCTGCGGTTATATCTAAATCTAAATAAAGTAAAAGATAACAGATATACAGGAACTGAATAACAATACTTACTTAAAAACCTGATAAGAAGCACTTGTTTTGTTCATTTCCATGAGCCGTATTGTAAGAAGATAAAAGTATGTTACAGATATTAAACTTTTGAATGAGAATGTAATTCCTTTCACTAAAGAAGGCTTCAGTGAATCGAGAAAATGAAAGTAGTATTATCAAGTTAAATGCAAAGTGCGGAACTGACTCACACTTCATATTCTATCTTGTTGGTCATTTGGGATTCTTGTATAACTAATTTAGTCTTATAAAATATTAAGTAGATAAATATTGGAATCTTTCTAATAATAAATAACTACTTACTTAATGAGAGGAGAATATTTGAGCAACAAGTTCAAATGAATAGGACAAGTAAAGCACATAATTTGTAGCAAATGACAGACATTACTTTAATTAAAAGTGCATTAAGACTCGACTAGCTATGCAAAAAGAAAGTATTTTATTGTAACCTTAAATAACTCATTTGCCATCATGAAAGTGTCCTGCAATAAACTAAATAGTGTTGGCAAGATTTGCATGAAATTGCATCAGTCAAAGGGTAGTTTGTTGTTTACATTGCACAATGATAACTTCAGATTACAAACAAACACATATCCTTCATGTTTACATTTTGCTATATCAGGATTTTGGAAAGCCTAAGCTAATGAAGGTGCTATCAATGCTAGGTGTTCTATTAAATCTTATGATACCTTGGCATTCATTATAAGTTAATCAGAATTACAGCAAACTAATTAAGTTAATAATTACTGGGATTACTACAGGTTCAGTACCTAATTATTGCCCTAATTCTGTTATATTTATTTATACTTGATATTGAGGGAGTTGGAAGTTATGCTAATTCTTAACCTTTAACTATGGACGTTCCATTTTTGTTACACTTCTATGGACGTGTGGCCTCACAGACCGCTATCTTAAATGGGTTGGTTTCTATCTTGATGCGTAAGTATTGTATCATTTTTTGTTTTTATCCCATAGAAGAGTTACTAAATGAAAATAAAATATGTAATTTTAATTTAAAAATGTATTTATTTTAAATTAAATCTAACGATATAACAATCAAAGGCACTTTTCAGACTTTTTAGCTTGAGATCACTTTATAGGTATATTACCACAGAAAAATTACTTTTTTAGTTAGTTTTACTTCTTTTACAATAAAATGTAAAGAACAAGGAACATAAAAAACTTAACATAATGTTCTTAAAACTAGACATAAAAATTTCGACAAGAGCCCAACTTGGTCAACTTTATTGGCAGTCTTGGGATAGTGGCTTAGAGCATTGTAGGCATATTGGCTGCACTGGAGTGATTTTCTTCAATGTCAACTTCATAAAACAAAAAATCATCAACATCCCCATCGCTGTTGCACTGATCCGATTCTAAAAGCAATCGTTGAAACTCGTCTTCGACAAAAGAAAGATCATCTAATCGCAATGTTTTACTGGCTCTCTGAGTGGACGAACTCGATGTTCGCTTGCCTGCAGTCGTTGGTTGATCGTTTTTTGACATTTTAGTTTACAAAATCTAAAACAAACAAAATCACCGTCAGCGTCAATTTATAACACAAACGTGGACGCGCGGTCTCACAGACCGCACTCAAAATATAAAGCGAAATTACTCACGCGAAAATCAGCCGGTGACGTAATCTTCACTCTCAACTGTCGTTTCGCCACTAAAACCGAAGCTACGGAAACCGGCATACACGTGGGGTACGCGGGAGAAGAGGGGCACGAGAATCAGATACTGCACGCGGCCTGTGAGACCGCACGTCCATAGTTAAAGGTTAATATGCTGTTCTTTTCTGATTAATTTCGTTGTCAGACACAAGACAGATGAATCGTTTCTTCGGTACTCATAGAGCTTCATTGCCTCAATACTTTTTTAGTGGCCTTGCATTTTTGATTAGGGCTTTCAGAAGTAGCAGTGATTGGGAATAGTGGGTTGGGCTTGTCCAGAAAAACAAACCGGATTCCATAAAAAAACCAACACTTTATGAAAAAGTTGAAAAGTAAATTTTACCTACATTATCTATGAATTAGTTATTCATTCAATTCATTATCTACTTATAGGAAAATGTTGAAATTTTCAGTCAGCTCAAACTTAATTAAAAATGCAGGTATTTAAACAGAGAATTGCAGTTCTGGGGTCTTTGTTTACCTAATGTAGAATGTAGGCTTCCATTACTCAACATTTCTGGTCCACATTTTCACTGCTATTTCAGTAGCAATGTCATCAGCTTGCTTTTGATTACACTGCATATTGCAATTTTAATGTTATTTATCTTGACTTGACAGAAACTGTTCTTAATGTTTTGACTAAAATAATAACTTGCTTGGTTGGTTAGCATTCTTCAATAATTTTAATCATGGTTACATTGAGTCTTTTGGGCCTAAGAAAGCCTTTTATTATCATCATTTATTCCTACCCTGACCAGCACCATACAAGTCATTAGTAGATATTTGAATGTACTAATTACTTGCATATTAATAAACAAGTAACATTCTAGTTAAAAAATGCATCACTATTGATAATAAAAAGTTCAGTCCAGTATATTATCATCAGTAAGAAATTATTAATATATTTCTTGTAAAATGTTCTACAAATGTTCATAATATAGGAAAGGGGAATAGTGGAATATCTTAAGTTCCTATAGGTAAATTACCTCAAAATAATTTAGTATAATTTAAGCTTTTTACATAAGCCATTCATAATAGATAACAATGAATCAGTGAGTTAGTCACCTTGTTTCAATTTCGCTAATTGATAAATTCATTAAAATCTGTTTAGATATTGTATTTAAAACAGGTTTAAATAATTTGACAAATTTTAATGGAAATGTCAACCTATTAATTCATTTGAAACCAGGTACAGTGGTGGATTAAACCTTTAGGGATCCTCTAACAGTCAACCAAGAGTGGTGGAGAGTTAACATAACATTATTTAATGATGTAGACATCTTTATGCCAGTTCTGATAATCACAATTCTTTACAGTCGGACTCCTGGCCGACGTCGGACGACCTGCTAGAGAACATATTCTCCCTGGAGCAAGGTTCCCTGAACTTCCTCGAGGATGCCATGCCCGACTTCAACCTATGCGATAATGTGTCGCAACCCTCGGAGGCCATCAGCAGCTCTTGCTCCGACAGTGGACTGTCAAGCGACCAGGCCGAATTGTAAGTGATTAATTATGATATTGGGTAGTATTGTAGAAAGAGGTGTTAAAGGTTAAAGGTGTCACCGTTCGAATTTCTGGAAGACTACTGAATGAGATAGATTCGTGGAATATACTTTATTGTACACCTAATATAGTTTACGCAACTCTGACGAGGGTGAGGGCTAATCCCTACTAATATTATAAATGGGAAAGTAACTGTCTGTCTGTTACGCTTTCACGATAAACGGCTGAACGGATCGTCATAAAAATTGGCAGATATATAGCCTGGGATATGGAGAAGGACTTAAGCAAAGCTAGTAGATTATAATAGAAGAAAGATAACCATCTCATCTTCTTTCATTTCCTCTACTTCTTCGTCGATATGCGCCATATTATGTGTCGCGATCCTCAGCAGTGATGAAACGACGAACTAGCTGGCGCCCTTCCTGATTGTAAGTAGTCACTGCCACCACCAGCTGGTGTCAATGCATTGTCAACACAGAAACGAAAGTTGAACAGCATCAAGTGCCACGCTGGTAGCTTTACCCTTCAATCCATCGCGTTACCATACCACGTTCAATTTTACTTTTACTAAGCTATTTGGGTCGTCTAACAGTCTCGAACATAGCAACAATTGCATACAACCACTCAACGTAATGAATCAGCATCTGTATAATCAATTTACGTTGCCGCCTTTCAAATTGCTTGGACAGATGATTTTGATTAGTGTTAACAGCCAAGGACTCGTTATCGCACGAATTGTTGGCATTTTAAAAGAATATAATTTAAAATGTATGTTGCTTGATAACTTGATAAGTGAACACAGTTATGTAACATCATTAAGCAGAATGCTCGCAGTGCGAATTATATCTAGAATCTAGAGGACTTATGTAACAAACCGGCTAACATTTTCTGTAGTTGCACGTTGGACCCTGCCATTGGACATTGGACCCTGTAAATTGATAGGAATTATCTTGGGCGCATTAAGGACTACCAACACAAAATGGTCAGGGCTTTCCGAGTCGTCAATGTACCGCAGCTTGCTCTGATAATCTGACATAAAAACCCAGACCTAGGATATATTGATGATGTTACCAAGATGACGTCTATCAATCAAAGAGAGCATTTGTCCTCATCACAGCTCTGATACAAATAGAGCAATCCTTTTCTATTTTTATTTCAGTCAGCGTCTAGAGTAGTCTAGACGGACATACAAAAATACCATTACAAAATTACACCTCGCGTGGGAAACTACTAAAGAAATTAGTTGACTTAAACAACTGCTTTTAAATGCAATTACCTGGTCGCTTTACCCACTGAAATAACTGGCCTTGTGGACCGTTGAAAACAATGATACATAACCAACTAGAATTTATCCTTGCGCAAAAATGCAGAATTACCTAAAGTTTGCAATTTGTACTTCGAATACTTTACAGCAGATAACAGGCTTGGTAACATAAACTTCCTTTATTACTGACTGCTAAATGGTAACTGAATTTAAATAACATTAAATTCGGTGTCATTTTATCGCTATAATTACGCCATACTGTGGTATTTATCCTGTACCTGTTTTGTAATCCAAAAACTAAATTCTGATCAATTCTGCGGCTGTATCTATCAAGCCTTAGCGGGGATTTGACCCACCCAAAAGGCCAAAGGCGTGGCAGGATCCGAATTGGGCCAAGTTTAAAATTTAATTAGTGTAACGCGCTTAGCTATCTAGTTTATTGGATTATTACAAAATATTTGTAATAGTCACGTAGACCCATGATATAAAGAAAAACATAGTTAAAGATTTATAGTGAATCTCGACAAACACATTAATATTTGTCGTAAGAGCCGCTAAGTCAAGTTCAAGGAACTTTATTGCCGTATAGTAAAGGCCATTTTAGCGCGACGCTAATGACTATTATCAAATCGTAAAGTTGTCGGACGGGTCCACCCTATTCTCAGGTTAATGAACAAGGTTTTGAATACCTGTGCTGTGACTTGAGACAACTTTACGTTTGGTAAACATGTTAGGTTTGAGTTTTTGAATATTGCAGTGGATGTCATCATTATGTAGCCTGTTGCTTTTGAAAAATCTTGGTGTGAGTGTGACTCAAATGTTTCTATAATTTCTTTAAAGGAATGTCGCCACAACGCATAGCACTTATGAACCTGTGATGTGACTAATAGCGAAGGAATTCTAGTAAAATTATTCACAGATCCTTAAGCTTTTACTAAGCAAACTGCTTAGATTACAATCAGATAACGCAGCTTCTAAAGAGCCAGCATTATTCGTTTTATTGATATAATTTGCACCAAGACCCGTTAACGACAATACATTTTATCTATTGCTTCCAATCATAGGTCCGTTATGAAGGCATTGACTCAAGCGTTGATGCAATTGGTACGCGTGTGACCAATTTATTTTTGTAAAGTGTAAAATGTTAGTGACACTTGGTGTTTAGTATTCTAATCACTGCTGACGACAAAGCGGGACGCGATAAGAATTTTTTAATAATAGGCAATGGTTAACATATTATGTGAGAATGCATACCGATATTAATGGTGTAGCGAGTACTTATTCTTTTTTTTTTAAATTTACTGTTACCAACAAGTATTTTTTTTATGTCTTCATGAGTATTTAATGGTTTTTCGTGTATCATTAAATTGGGCTTGATAATTAACTTTATGGATCGTGCAATGTTAAGTTTGTAGTCGATTTTGGTTGGTAGCTATTTCTTGATTTAAAAATTAAGTATTTAGGTAAGCCTATCATTTTGGTACTTTATATCCTGTAAGAGTGTCTAGGTACTTTTATTTTACATTTCAATCTTGTTTATTTTATATTTCAGTAAATTTAAATAAGTAACTTTTTAATGACTGCTCAACTGAGGAAGGATGTATGAAGGCAATAAAACATAGGTATAGCAGGTTTTTCAAAAGTACCAATGCTTCTACTATCTTGAACTACGTTTAATGATCTTCATGTATTGAACATAATAGCGGGTTTTATTGCTAATACATTATATTTTCCTGTTCTGTATGTTTTATGTCTTTTTCCATTGGTCTGGGTGTTTTTGTAAAGCTCCACAGAAGATTTACTATGCAATATAGTGGTAAATTAGTGGGAAAAATACCGATTTTTGCCGTTTGAAGGAGTTTTGCCTTATTATAATTATGTTCTTTTAATATCGCATCTCTCTCAATACATCTATTTACAACAGCTTCACACGTTTTATAATAAACTGATAACTCTTATATACATAATTATGATTAAACAGAAAACAAAGTAAAAAGGTTGAACTACATTTCTATCGTTCAGGTCAACACGTGTGTCAGCCTATCTACGTGAATAAGTAATAATGAACACATAGATGTACGATTAGTATATCAATAACCAACATACAATGGCCCGTGTAAACGTTTAAAGACACGCCATTCAAGTACGTCGCGTTGTTTAACAGCAACGGTATAGGTTGACTAAGGGCATATCTAGGTTAAATAACATTTTATATTTGTGTAATAATGACGCATATTGCCCTCGATCGGAGACTGAAATTTTAGTTGAGAATATGCAAGTTGGTAAGGCGGATTTTCCTATACAGGTTGTTATGAGGAAAAAGTTTATTATTCTACAAAACGATAGGGGTGATCATTCTGAATATATTTTATTAAGGGCAATATACTCTGAGGCGTTGTTTAAATATTTTATAAGGTTGCCAACTTTTGGCATTTATTTCGTCAGCCAACTGTACTGGCATTATGCGTCAGGTCCGACACTACAAAAGAGTGCTCAGGTAGTGGAATTCGTACAAGCTGCCATTTCGAAATAAAAGTAAAATAATAAGTGTCACTTTAATGGAATCTATACAAATTACCCCAGATACAGGTTATTAAGAGGAAAAAGTTTATTATTCTACAAAACGATAGGGGTGATCGTTCTGAATATATTTTACTATGGAAAAAATACTCTGAGCCGTTGTTTAAATATTTTATAAGGTTGCCAACTTTTCACATTAATTTCGTCAGCCAACTTAACTGGCATTATGCGTCAGGCCCGTGACTTTACACTGCCATTTTGAAATAAAAGTATAATTGTAGGTATCACTTTAGTGGAATCTATACAAATCAAGGCTCGCTTTTACGTGGGAGGACTAGGTATTTCTTCTTTTATAACAGTATCGACTGAATCACCAAAAGTAATAACGACATATATTATATACTTAGTAGCAACAACACGTAAATGTGGAGATTTACTGCGACACTTATCATTTAAATACCTATCCGTTGAGATAAAATACATGATTGTTCGAGCACTCTAAAGATGGTATAAAGAAAAAAGTTGCATCGCCCTTTCTGTTGACCTTTGCATGGGTTGATGTCCTTAACTCAGGGTTGACAAATAATACCACTTAAGTAGTAGTTATCATGGGTAGATTACCTACCATTTATTATTATTCCGCAGGAAAACCTTGAATAAAGATGGCAATATCTTTCATTATTGCGTCGTTACTGAAATCCAGAAAGAATGAAAAGATTAATATTAAATCGTACCTAACTGATTAAACTTAAGTAAAACATTGTTGTATTTTGTTAATTATAATACCGCCGTACATCGAAAATAACAGCTATCTACGCAATACTTTTGATAACCTAAATACACAGAAAGTGCATTCGTCGCTTGTTCCAAATTATCGCGTATACTTACTATCTAAATAAGCAAGTAGGTACATAATTACTTAAATAGCTGATTCACATCGTCGTCAGTATATTCGAAAGCACTAAAAGCCTTTGAGCGGTGTGCCTACGTGTATCTGAAATGTTATATATTTTTGCCTTTCACTTACTGACAGGCCCGTCAAAATTCGAGAGCAGACACCGGCAAACGATTAAGTATCAAGTTTTTTTGTCTACAGTGAACGGTAAATGAATGTTTCACATCCTAGTACTTAACAAAAAATGTTAAAGTACTAAATACGGATTTGATTGTGTTCGATTGTGAGGTACCTATCCAGCTCAATGCCGTGCGTAATTCGCTGATAAGCAAAGAAAAAATGTTATCAAAACACGTACATTTTTCACCATTAGTCACGGTATATCATAGTAAAATGTTCTTAGAAGATTATGTTTAGAAACTACATGGTTGCATAGAACTAAGGAAGCTTAAAGCATGCTTTTATCAAACGTAAACGATTTTTGTGGCCTTCTTGCTGGTCGATTCTGTCGACATCTCGTGGTGTACATCGAGGCGGAGTGAACGACAATAGAGCTGTCATTCCATCTAATTTGTATGGTTTGACAACTCACCCGTCGTGCACCCCGCCCAAGTGTTCACTTCGACATGTTTACAGAATCGCACTGCTGTTCCTGTACCTACTATAACCACCGTATTTTTATTTTCAAAATCTCTCAATACTTACTCCTAAAAACGTTTTCCTGGAGCTATCGGCCTGCATATGAAGAAAGTTATTCATTCCAAAAAAATAGTTTTGTTTCAACTACAGAACCCCCTGAAATGCTATCTATCACCATAGTTCAGTTCAAGTCTTACATTTCAGCACATTCTGACCCCAGCAATAGTTCGTTACATCGCATCGGCCGTACGCCACACCCCTTGACATCCTATTTGCCCCATTTCGAGTAGACATCGTAACCTACATCTTTCTATCGATACTCATCTCACAATTAGGGTGACATTCGTCTGTTACTTCCTTTTATTTCCTTACTTTCTCTTCTTGAATGAGCAAGGAATTGATTTTAATACCTGGCAATCGTCCTACCTTATATTTAATGCATGTATACTACAACAGTCAGAATAAAATATGGTTATAATTAAAACTGTTTGGTTTCGTCTAAAATAAGTCACAAAATAGATTTCCAAGTGTCAACAAAGGGATATGAAACTGGATTATTTCAAACTTATGGGTAGGACCATTCCATTTAAATCTATTCTTTCAATGGGTAAAAAAAAGTAATCACGAATGTAGAATACTTTTAAAACAGTTCATCAACCAAAATACAGTAGCTTTGCCCACCCGACCCTTTTAGGCATCGATTTAATTCAATTGGCAAGATCGCTTTGAATTTGGCACGAGGGATGGGGCGTAAACCCTTAATGTATGTCGAGTGCATAGAAAATCGATAGCTATAAGAAACAACCATCTATTGAAGATAGAAATACCGAGTATCAATTGCCAAAGAAATATAGCTACCAAAATACTGTCTGGTATTAGCCATAATACCTTTTTATAGTTAACTAGCTGTCCCCCGCGGCTTCGCTCCCATCAACTGCATACCTGATCCCATCAACTGGATAACCCATGAACATTTTGTATGGGAAAATGTTTTGTCTTTAATTTTTTTTTCGACAATTTTCCAATATTTTTAATAGTTACTCTGCTATTCGGGACGGAGACAAATACAACAAATCAAAAACCATGAAAATCGGTCCAGCCGTTCTCGAGAAGTGTTCGAACAAACCCGATTTTGTTTTATACATATTATGTAGATTAAAGATATGATAAGAATGTCAACGTGTTTACGCATAGCCTAACACGTTCATGTAGGAGTTACACGTTCCATGTCATAGGTGCCTGTGATATTTTCCATGTAACTTAATCTCGATAGGTACCTACTTACTTAACAATTTTGTTGTACAGAACTCTCTTGGGTTTAGCGCAGCGTGGAAATTTCAGGAAAATTCTTAGGTACTTTGGTTGTTGTGGTTTTAGTAATAATAACGCTCCCGAAAAAGCCCCTTTTTTCCACCTGTTTGTTTGGTGTATTTGTAAGTACCTACAAACTTATTTCGAGCTCATCCAGTTAACCATGTCATTTTATGTTTTGGTACGGTTTTGATACGACCTTGCCGCAAAGAGCAAGGTCATGGGTGACATTAATGCGTGCTAAACTAGTGTGACTGATAAAACAGTTTTCTTTTATCGTAATATGATTTTAAAAATGGAAATATTTTTCACCGGTAGTAGAACTTCTTGTGAAAGGGCTTGTACGGATGTCATTTAGCTGTGCTCCGGTTTCAAAGATCCTAGTACATATTTTACTTTCAAACCGGAAGGAACACCTTGTCGATGAACCTGTAACAGATAAGGGATTACAACCTTGTCTCCTAGAATGTCAACGCATTGACCTTAGTGTGATAAAGTGATCTATGATCAGTGAATATTTCCTATGTTTGAAAACTATATCAAATATAGACTCTACGCAGGGTTGCGGATTTTGTTCGAAAGAGTAGGTAAGATACCGCGGCCCTGGAAAGCAAAAGGCACTACGAGGAGCACGGATGGGTTTTAGTCAGTAAGAGTCTGACACTCCCGCTCCACCCAGAGCGGCAGGAGTCATAAACAAAATATAGACTACACTGTATAGACTAAATTCAAATTCCATTGCAACCTGTACTTTTTTTAAGACCTCTCTCTACAAATGGCCACTTAAAAACAACACACAATGCTAAAATCGATACAGGAGCTGAGTTGGTGACGGTGGATTGAAATGACCTCGAATTATTTATTCAAGTAGATAAACTAGAAACGTGTCGCTAATGCTCTCTTTTTTTTGCAGCGACTTCGAACAGCAACTCTCACCATACCTGATTCAGAACTCTTGCGATGAGGACGCTGGAGCTTCCCCCGTGGGTCTGGAGCCCACCAGTCCTGGCAACGTCCAGGATGTCATCATTCAGGACTCCAGCGATGGATCCAACTCCTCCAGCGAAGTCGTCGACGATACCTTTGACATGTTGAACTTTGAGCAGAACGTCGTCCCTGGATTCCTTAACAAAAATACATTCCAAAGCCCTGGTGAGTTATTTTTTTCTTTTTTTTTTGCGCCAAAAGCCAAATTTGTAAAACCTTTGAATGTTTTTTCATTCACAAGGGCTTGAATTAGTCCTAACATAACAGAATAATTTTATTTCACGGGTGACATTGAATTAAATTATTATGTTTTTTTTGTGTCAGCGTGTCCAAAACGTAAAAAACGCTGTGAAGTATTAAATATTTGCACCTACGCTTTATAAATGGTATTCACGGTTAGCAACACGTGAAAATACGCTGAAAGAATTGACGGTTTTCTAAAGCCTTCAGGCGGCGTAGCGAATTTGTGTTGGTATGTTAATACGTTTCAGCATGTCGGTAAAAAGGTAATAAAATTTTTATCGCCTTAAAAGTCGGTAAAGGGACTTTTTGTAAGTGACACTTAGCAAGAAACTTTCTTTACGTAGTCAGAAGACAGAAAATGTTACCCAGTTACTGAGTTCTTATCAGATAAGCGGTCGCTCAACGTAAAATACTAGACATATTAAAAGGTGAGGCAATTGATAATTTTACAAAAAAAAACCTGCCTTAAGATATAAATAAAATAATAAAAATAAAAACCATTTTATTTCTTAACATATGAATGATTGTAACTACTAAAAATGTACTACCATCCTACTTTTACTTAAGTATGTATTTGTATTTACTAGTTCTCAACTTATATTCTAGTAATAGTATGCTTAGGCATTAGTGTCGCTTGCAGGAACCCTTCCACAGGTAAAAGCCTCCTCCAAAGTTAACAGGATTATCTAGACTGGGCTACTTGAACCCAGTTGGCTCCTTAAGATACTTCTGTATAAGTATAGCAATTTAGCTCTTTTAAATCATGAAAATAACCAGCGTAAATACCGGTTTATTACGCAGAATATACTCAGTGTGAAGTACTAGCGAACTCGCCTTATGTAAATATCTAATAACACGTGGCCCGACCGCTTCTCGCGAATCAGAATAACAAGTATATTAGGTATATACAAGATCTACTATTCTTATCTAAGACTTCACATCAAGCTTTTTACATTATTTCAATACAAAATACCTATAATATTATCTGTTTTTCGTTTATCGAATTTCAACTTGCGACCTTCAGAATACTTCAGATATTATTATATTGTGTCACTTTTGTCCTCCCCGTTTTCAATACGACACTTGAGTCAATAAAATTAGTGTCAGAAAGAATTTTTCGTAATTGTATCGCGATGGAAATATAATAGACAATTTATTGAAATCAAATTCCGATATTCGATAATACGTACTACGTAGTAAACAATGGTCAATGCTCTCAATTTGCGCACTTTAAATATGTCTAGCTAGACCGCATTGAGTCACATTACTGACGCAATAATTAACTCTAATGATACTAACAGAATTTTATCATCATAATTAAACACATCTTTTTCATTAACATTTTCTAGTGGTTAGGTACTCTTCTATCCCACAGAAACCGTGAACTTTTTGGGATAAAAAATAAGCCTATGGCATTTAACGTGGCTTCCGATCTTAATGAAGAAAAAGACTCGCAATCGGATCAGTATTTCCAGAGATTACCACATTAGGCCTTCTTCAAACAAATCATACTCTAATAAATAATTTAATCACTTTATCGTAATATAGGTTACATGCTAACCTAACCTAACGAAGTTCTATTCTACAACAACTAGACAATGTCCTATTCTATTTTCAAACAATAACAAATAATTTCCGTCCTAGGTAAAGGCAACAGAAAGCGGCGTCTATCACAAACGCCCCAGGTTGCTGTGCAACCGAAACTCCAGAAACCTACAATCAGGATCCCCGCTAGCACAACTAGCACGCCGAAACCACAACTGGTTGTGAAGGCACAACCTCAGAAACCCGTCAAAGTCGCCAACATTCAAGTCTTGAATCCTCACACTAAAGTTTACTCCAAGCCGGTTGAAAGTGTAGCCCCGCAAAGGCGAGTGATCCGCGTAGCTCCCATGGCTGGTAACCCTCGGTCGATCCTCCTTCCTGTAACGATAAAAGACATGAAAGATCTCAAATCTATCAAGATCATCAATGCTTCGGATTTGAAGAATGCGTCCAACATAAAGCTGGCAGCCGCGAATCTGCTGTCTCAGAGCAAACTGCACGATTTGAAAGTGGAAGCTAGAGACTATGATTATGACCACAGCGGTAATAACGGTGAGTTGCGTTGCGTTTAATTACTAACCTTTCATTCATGAAGAAACCACATTATAAAAAAAACATCTCTAATGAAGCTGTTTTTTCTGTCCAAGAAGTCAAGCCAAGAAACTGAATGAATGCATTGAGTGCCGTTCACGCTGTACCAAACTGTATGTTGTACAAATCGTATAGATTTTAATAAGTTTCAGTCCACATAAACTATTCCAAAGCATCTCCTAACTTAAAAGTATCTTCTCGGAGACTCAGACTCGTTTGTAAAGACGATGCAAGCGAAATTGCGACCACTATAGTTCATTTTTAATGTCCACTGAATTTTCGGTCACCTCGTTGCGGTTTGATTGGTAGCAATTGTACGAATCGTGACATAACGTGCCCAACCGGTCTGTCTGGTCATTGGACTCGTTAAATATTTACTTTCTTAATGCTGTACGAAAATAACTATCAAATGTGTCTCCCAACGAAAGTTTGTACAATCGGCTTCATTATTAGACGATAGTTTGTTTAATAACTTGAACATTTTTGTTCACTCTTCAAAAGACAGCTCAACTTTGAAATGAGGCCAAGGCCGTTTCCAAATTAAGATCCATTCATGTAAAATGGTATTTCGAAACCTCATTCATGTAAAACCTTATTGCTGGTAATGACTGGTTTGTCTTATTTTTTAATACATAGTAAGTAAATGCCAGTAGAATCGTCTCACGCGTGCATAATAATAGTAGTAGTGATCACCAATAAGTTTTTAAAAGAGGAATATAGTCTGATGGCTATAAATCTAAAAGCAGCCCGTTAGTATGGCCCAGTTCAACAGGATTATTGTTAAAATTTCCTTCAAATATTTAATCCTTTATCCTTATACGATACAAAACTAACTTGAATTCCCCCATACAGATGACTCAGGGAGCGAACGCAGCGATGACGACGACGACCACAAAGATACTATTCCAGACGGAAAGAATGGGTATCCCCGTCTCGTTCTAACAGCCGAGGAAAGACGGCTGTTGGCGAAGGAAGGCATCACACTACCCACCAGCTATCCCCTGACTAAGCATGAAGAGAGAGAACTTAAGAGAATCCGACGCAAAATCAGAAACAAAATCTCAGCACAAGACTCCCGTAAGAGGAAGAAGGAATATGTTGACGGGCTCGAGGACAGGTAATTCATCTATTTAAACTTGCAACACTCTATTTTGAGCCTGTAGTGTCCTACAGTAAGGCAAAGGCCGATTCCGTGGTAGGAGTAATCAAATACTAAGTCAGTGAGGTATAACTTATTTATTGTTTTTTTTTTTAAACATTGCCCCACACTAGGAATTTCTCCTGTATCGTGGGTGCGTTTACAAACAGTCAGACCCGGAACAACTATCTGTAGGCCATACAAATATTTGTTCCGTGCGGGAATCGAACCCGCAACACGCAGCGCCGCAGCCAATCGCTCAACCACTGCGCCAACCGTGTCGTCAAATTGTTATGAACTCATGTTGTCCACTGCAGGGCCAGCATTGGCCAGAATTGACCCGCGATCGCCATGAAAAGAGGGACCTTCATCTTTTCATGGCGATCGCGGGTCAATTCTATTAGAAAGATTCCAAGTCTATGAATTAATATTAAATGGTCATGATTTTAAATTGGGTAGAGGTTTCAATGAGGAAAAATTATCTACTAATTTCGCGCAATTATCACAACAAATAAATGGTTTTCAGTAGATTTACAACTTCTGGTGGCGTCTGGAAAACCCGATAAGATTAGATTATATTTCGAAGGTTTGTTTGTCATAAATAATTACAATTTAACGCGTGCAAAGATGTCCGTGGGAGATAGTTATCTATAAATAAAAAATATCGGATCAATTTTAATATCTGTGAAGCAATGTACTGCACGCTATGCCTATAGAAGGCTGCAACGGAAAATTGCGAAAAATCATGCAACTATGCAGTATACACGGAAGGCGATAGTTACCTACCGAAAGTATTTTTAATGCCTTTTAGGCTCTAGCAACACCCCACTATATCGCAAATAACCTTGGGACAAATACATTCAGAATTCTGAGTAATACACGTTATTGTTTATTCAGATGCAAAATTGACAATGCAAGAGACTAAATTATAATACGTCTGTCTAAATATGAATTATGTATTTGCCGTAGAACGATGAACTTTAACGATTAATAAAAATCGAGTAAATTTTATGGACTGGCTTTTGCCAGCCGCTTTGCCGCCTGTTCATGTCGAAACTTATCCCATAGAAACATACTACCGTCATCCAGAAAAAGTATCCTTTGTCTTAATTCTGGCTGTTCCATTTTTTTTTTCTAAACATCTTTATTTAGAAAAAAAACAACGGGTTGCACTCCGGGAGTGCCGGCAGAAGTGAAAACCTAAACATTAACGTTGTGCATTTTTGAATATTTTGGAATGGTTAGGGAATAATTTCGCACGAATTGTTGTAAAAAAAAAAATGTTTTATTTCAACCCAAACAACACTGAAGAATAATATTTTTATTTTTAATTCTAATGCAACAAACTACCTACCTACATTACTTTCCTTGTTTTAGCAGAGAGAGAGCACAGACAAAGTAGACTTAACTAATGTAAACTGACCATAGCCAATATATTTGCTTTCTTGTGTTGTCATCAACAGTTATTCATAAAAATAGCTAATTGTGTTGAGACACATAATCATCATCATTACAGCCGAAAGACGTCAGCTTCTGAACATAGGTTTCCTCTAAGAGTCACCACATCGACCGTTCCTGTGCGTCTCGTAACCAGCGGATTTCCGCGGCTTTCACCATATCATCGGTCCACCTTGAGGAAGACCTTCCATCGCTTCGCCTTATCGATATAATGATAGTCGTTGTTGTGTTAAAAGGTTCTTGAGTGGCGACCATAGATATACAGTTTTTATATTTCTATGGTGGCGACTCTAGAACCTTTCAGGCCTACGCTTTGCTTGCTTTATTTATCAGAACAAAAGTGCTATCATTTATGTGGTTAAATACAATATTCATTGCGCTATCGTACATAAACATGACAATATATTTTACATTATCCGTCTTACGAATTTTCGATCAGGTCACGTGTCCTGACGCGAGTTTAACATTTTACCCATCCCAAAAAATGCACAACGCCGCTAAAGAAGTTTTCACTTTAAAAAAAAAAACTATTGTTATATTACATCTCCAACCTCTAAGTAGTATAAAACAAAGTCGCTGCCTGCCTGTCTTGTTTTTTCGCCACAACAAACGGTCCTGTGCTTGGTCACATCGATCCATCGGTATTCGGTTTTCACTAATAGAAAAAGCTATAAACGAAGAAGGGTTGTGTCTATAGTATGCAAACCTGCCAAGCCGTGGCGGGTCATTAAAGTTCGTTTTTTAATCCCAGAGACTAATTTGACAGGTCGTGCAAATGTCAAACTCCAAATTGAAAAACAATCACTTGTCAAATTAGTGTCTGGAATTAAAAGAACTTTCGTCCTAACCAATGTTATGCAATAGTGAGTTTGTTTCGCTTTCACGCCGAAACGATTTTGATTAATTATGGTAGAGATTGATAAGACCCTGGAGACAATTAAAAGGCGAGCTAAGCTGGAAGCAAATGCAATAAATTATATATGTGTCATGGCAAAAGTGTATAATCTATGTAGGATGTACTAATACAGGTACTATTTTACCTTCTCCTTTGTTATTTTTATTATAACAATAAAGTTAGAGCTATTGTTTTTTCTAAAACAGCACTTAAGTTCTTAGACAAAGAGTTGAACCTATACCCTGTTACATACAAGCCTCGTCATTTACCTTCGTTGCTTAAGGAAATAACACAATTTAATCCATTGTTTCAGAGTAAAACAGTGCACAGCAGAAAACCAGACTCTAATAAGGAGAATAAAGATTCTGCAATCACAGAACCAATCTCTGACTGCACAACTGAAGAGGTTACAGGTAAATGTTGCAGTTATTCACAGCAATTGAGACTATTTATAAACTAACCTTACCCGCCCGACTAGCTGGGCCGCCCGCTGTTTACCAAACAAACTTTCACCCCCATTCTACCCCTTTACGGGGGGAGTTTCCTAAAATCCTTTCTTAGCTAACATCTACTCATAATCTACCTCCGCGCCAAATTTAATCTTCATAGGTCAAGTAGTTTTCGAGATTAGTCGGTGTATGAATGAATGAGTGAACTTTCACTTAGAAGAACATATAATATAGAAGTAAATACATTGGTAACCTTATCTAGTCAAAATCGTGTAGGTTCCATCATTATCTTGCCCTAATCATTTGGGGTCGTCGCAACACTTCTACCATATTTCTCAATAAGTCGCCATCTCAAAAGTTACACCCTTTCTATCGATCTATTTTTTTTACTGTCCGTCTATCGATTTAATTTTTTACCGTCCATCCATTTTTAAACCTACCCTCAATTCTAGAAAAATATTCGTCACATTGTCACGTCCTGTTTGCGGAGACCTTCAAAGAACATCTAATTGAGAGTTGCAAAAACTGAATTTCAGTAAACAGAACGTAGCGAAAGCCAAACTTCAAATGGGTGCGAATTTCAGACAATCACCAGACGAAAAAGTCATAAACACACATTTGCTTAAACAATAGAATTAGAAATGGCTACTATTCTCCTTTCACTCTCCGATATGTGTGGGAGCGAGAAGCAAATATAGAAAACAATGCTAGAGCCGCCATTTTTAATCCTAAATCTCGTTGACCGATTGCTTGCTACTTATTTCTATTGCATAACTAGTTCGCCGAAAGTTCCAGTTATGATTGTCATTTGTCATTCCTAGTGACAAGTAAAATGTTGCTCCAGTATATGTATAGACAATCCAAAGGTCAATTCAATCTAGTTTCTAATGTAATGTGGTCTTTATTGCCATGTCGCAAATTTCTCTTAATTAACTAATACTAAATTGTAGTAGTGTAGTGTATAAAAAAATGTAAATATGCATAATATGTTGAGTAGGATCGCCACTCGTATTGGCTATTGTAAATAAAAATATCTTAGTGAATAAACGAAAGTGAGACCCCTTGAAACCCAATCTATTAGTAATTAATTGGTTGGCTAACATTTTCACATTTAGGTCAGATACTATTTCACTGTGTATATCTCATCAACAGTGATCGGAGTAGGTAGATTGATTTGGGGTCAATGCACTGGCACGTATATATGAATATGGATATGCCTCCGGGATTCCGGGATTTTGTAATAGTTAAGATTTTTTAGGAATTTCAAATATTGTAATGTGTAGGATGAAGAGTATATCAATATGAATAAGAAATGTTTAATCCTTTTCTTGTCTTTTTAATAGAGTGATCGGCCTTCTATAATTATAAAAAAATATGGCATGGCTAAACTTGAGTAAAAACGTAGCAAACGTAAACTGGGATTCTACCAATAATAGTTAAAAGAAGAAATAACTACTAAATTAGTCATATGTAAGTTTCGAATGGACGCACAATTGTAAGATTCACTTTATTACTTGATAACTAAGAAAAAAACAAAGTTAATCGTTTACCTAACTATCGCATTCTATAAATTTCAAATGTAGTAGTTTAAAAATCTTTACATTCACAATATTTGATTCAATCCCGTAAGTACCAAAAAGAAATCCCGGAAAAAAGGCTTATCCATGTTATTATTTCTATGACTACTCATGATGCAAGTACGTAAAATCAATCTACCTACTCCGATCACTGCTCATCAATAACCCATAATGACTGTTAATAGCCAATTGCCAGCAATCATGGTCTAGTTCTACTAATGGTTGCAATATTGAAAATCAATGGATCGTTGTATATAGAATCATTAAGCACCAAACAGCTTATATGCATGGTGTATGGTAGAATTGCAAGTATCAGTGAGTTACAATCATATAGTCATATGACCTGTTGGTCTCAGTAAACTACTGATTTACAGTGTCACTGACCGTTTTCAACTTATTATACTACTTATTGTATGACCTATGAAGGTATTTCCATTCCTCCGTTCTCAATTCGACTGAATAATTTTTTATATTATTTTTTTGTATGTTTGTTCAGCAATATTTTCGCTAATTGTCAACCTATTTGAATTATATTTTTTTTCGATTTCTTTATTTATTTCAATGTGATGAAAATCGGGTGAAGAACTTCGGAGGTAGACAACGTAACTCCATAATAAATAATAGCAAATCTCCTTATTGTTTACACCAATTCATAACCAAACATCACGAGCCGGTACGCTTTGAGGGGTACGCAGATGCATACAAGTCAACCTGAAGTCCATGTTTTTAGTGTTATCTATTCGGGCATTAAGTACCTTATTGTTTATGCACCAATCTTGATGATTCTTTTTGCGTTGGGTATAGTTAGCTATAATGCATTTGCATTGGACTTAACTTCAAAAATAAACCAGTGACCTTATCAAATTAAAATCAATAAAATTTAGTTAACTGACATAATTATTGTGATTAAGCAAAGTAGATATTTAACTATTAGGAGGTCTCAACTTGGACTTCGAAGGCACACAGCTGCCTTGCAATACGGCAAATAGCGCAACCACTCATTATGGAAATAATGTCAATTTAGTTGTGGGGTACCACTAAAAAGGGAAAAAAAAAGTTTTTACAAAAAAATACAACTGAATTCCATTTTATAAACACTACAAAGTATAAAATAACTTTAATTTCGGAAGACAGTGTCAAAAACGAAGAAACAACCAAAAAACACCGTACCTTTTTTTCATTCATTTCGAAAAATAAGAACTTGAAAGTTTGTATGAAATGCCGTATGGCGTAAACGCTCTTTGTGTCAATGTTTTTATAGCTTTACCATATAATAAAATATTGTCTGTGATAGTTCAATGACTATTTGTTACATTGTGAGTTTACAGTTTTAGTTTGATTTTACTTATTATATTCATAGTAAACTAATTGTGCTTACAAATGTAGTATTAAACACTGCATCACTGCTCATTCTACTTACTGGTTCAAGAGTTAGTGCTCTAAGAGAAAGACAATACATAGATTTCGTTGGAGGCATAATTTGTGGTGTTTTACAAAACAATGATACTGTTATATTTGATACTCCCTCTTTTCTCGCACCACACTCATTACAATTTTCTACTTACTGATATTCATTTCCGCCAACACTAAACCTTGATTCGTCTGTTTCCAGAACGTCTTGACGGGCGTGACAGGCGCGTCGGGCAGCAAGTCCGCGCAGCCCGCCACGTGCCTGCTGGTGCTGCTGCTGTCGGTGGCGCTGGTGGCGCTGCCGTCCATGCGCGAGGAGGGCCGGGCCCGGCCTGCCGACGTGCCCGCCAGCTCGCCCGCTGTCACTAGAGCACTGCTCTCAGCATCCAATAGTGAGTGCCTACCTATTTATTAAAACTTTGTGCACCAGTAAAAAAACTACGAAAGCGGACTTAATGCCTTCGATAATTCATTTGCTGTATTCAATTCAATTTATTTATTGCAGATAATTAAAATCCATAAAATTACATAAAAACATAAAGATGAATATAAAGGACATTGACCACCAACAGTATCACTTTAAAGAAGAAGAGTATGACCTTAAAAATATATGTATAAATTATAAAATATTTTTTTAGCCTCTCTTAGTTCATTTGGTAGAAATCGTATGTGGGGTTTAATATTTGTATTTAATTAGTCATTTATTGGATTTTATTGCATACTTTTTTAAATGGCGTATATTTGTCATAGCAATGTGGCCAATTTTAAAAACCTCCTCATAATCGGTTTTAACGGACAGACTACGAGTTTCTCCTTATTAATATTTCTATTAATTATGTTAATAATGAAAATAGTTTATTTTTAATTAACATCTTTAAATAGTATTACTTTACTAGTTGAATCTTTCTTGAGTTGACAAATCAGTTACGATCAGGGGTGATTTAGATTAGCTGTTGATAACATTATCACGGCCAATGTGAAAGATGAACAGTCAAAAGTGTCACCTACTGTCAATATTTGTCTAACAAACTAGGGATGGGCAAGTGAAAAAAATATATCGATATTTATTGTATCGTTTAACATTTTTAAACACTATCGGTAAATTATTATCGAGTGAAAAATATCTATATATCAAAATATCGTCAGTTTTGGCATGATTATTCGTACATAGAAAAAAATATTTAAAACAACTGTTTTTTTTTAATTTCTACATGTGCTTATTTTTAGTTTTCTTTCTTTTTTGTAATTGATTTGTTGAATAAAATCCGACAATTTATTGTTAGTCATATACGTCTCACACTGGATGGCATAATAGTATTAGATAGTATATTTGTGCACGCAGCCAATAGTCTTACTGTTATTATAATGCATTTCATGTAGATTCTGGCGGGTTGTTTTAAAAGTTGACGATGCGCGAGGAGCCTGCATGCAAGGAGTATCTATCTTTTAACGTTAAACTCGAAACCAGAGTTTAGTTAAAAATATATCGAAATTGATACGATTCGATACTCTAAATTAAATATCGATATATCGCGATTAAAAATATCGACGAAAAATATCGATAACTGGATGAATAAATAACGATATTTAAAAAATATCGATATTTTTTGCTCATCCCTACTGTCAATATGTCTATCAAACAAAGCATCTTGTCGGCACTCGGCAGCGAACTTTTGGTTTTATTTGATAGTAGTTGGGTTTGTTGTGCTAATAAGTAACTTATCATTGCGAACTATTATTTAATCTGTGTCATTGCGTTGAGACCGTGTCCAGTCGAGTCTTCAGAAGCTCTTTTGAAGACCATTGTGATTGTACTGTGAAAATCGAATAGTAGGATGCTGTGCTCACGTTATGTTTGTCGTTGTGTTGTTGTTCGTTGTGGTCTGTTGATCCGCCGGCTCCGTTTTTAGACGACATGTTTTATGAATATGATAATATTGATCAATAAAACTATGCTCTATTCAAGCATTTTTTATTTTCTACTTACTTTACTTTATGTACAAACCTACATTTAACGTGCCCTACCTATGAAATATTGTTTATTTGGGATCATTCATTGGTTTCTTGAAACTGTGCTCTGTAGTCTTATCTGAATTCAAGTCACATTGTTGTAAAAAACTGTTTTTTTTGGTGAAAAGTTTGTTACAAAACTAACCTCAAAACTGAACAGAAAATCAAAAAACTACAAAAACCCCACAAAATATATGGATCATTTTTATTTCCTTTGAAAGTACGACATCACCCCTCTTTTATATCCAATTTATGCTATCATACAAAATGTTTTGATGCACAACCACGGCCAGAAGAAAACTGAGCAATCTCTTTTAAAAATACAAAAATTAAAAAAAATAATCGTAAATGTCAAATAATAATAATAATCAAATATAATTTAACAGTAACAGATAGATAGTCAAAACACATAAAATATCATATAGTACCTATTTAATTATAAGTATGAGGGGCCGCTAGCGTGCAGTCGCATCCACCTCATCAACATTGGTGAGTCCCACCTCTGGGACAATGCATGTATTGTTACGATAGATCGAAAGTCAATTTGATTGATACAAATGGTGAAGTAGGGTTCTCCGTTTTCCGCACTTAGACTCCCATTCAGTCCATTGTGTGTGGTTGTAATTCAGTCCAATGTAATGAAGAGAATGGTACATTGATATATGAATTCAAAGACCTTCTATCGTTCGGTTTTAGAGTTCTACAAATGTGGAAGAGTACTCTGACTGACACATTGTAGATTTATCGAAAACTGATATGTCCGGCTCCGGCAGTTGTGGTTTTTACTATTGATAGAGACGCGTTTGACCACTATCCCACCTGATGGTAAGCAATGATGTGGTCGAAGATGGAGCATGCTTGCCTGGAAGTAACCTATTCACTCGTGACTTAAACAAGGTTAAAGCTATCAGGAAACACAGACTGGCAAGGAATTCCACTTCTTAGCTGTACGCACAATGAATGTGTTCCCAAAACGTTTCGTGCAAATCCTCATAAAACTGGAAAACATTTTAGATATGATTAAAATCAATCATCAGCTCTTGAATTAGAATAGGGGCCGATCTATCAGTAGTTAGGTATAACTATAACATTTCAAATTCATCACTAATTATGCAAATGATTAAGTAATTCATAAGAAATTATAAATTGATTATGTCATTGTGTTTGATCCGATTTTATACTCGAACGGAAATGAGCTATACATAATAATTAATTTCTCTTGCTAAACACGCTTCTTACGTGCAGGCGTATCAAAATAACACGGTACCTAAATTTCGGAAAAACCGAAAGATAGGCACACATAAACTCAACACATAAACTCAACTTTGTTTTCAAGTAATGTAGATAGTTCATTAATTTTGATAACATAAGTAGGCACATATTTAATTTTTCACTACTGAACTCAATACGCATCCGTCTAAATTATCTCAAATCTTATTAGCTGGTGTAATAAACAAGTTATTGTTTGACGATTACATACAGGATTTAAATATGTACTGCACAAAATTAGTTAACCTATAAACTAAAAATACTTCTAGTTTTGACGGCCAGTCAGCCGCACAAACTATTCTGCAAATAATATGCTGCGTGTCTATAAAAAGAAATTGAGCACCTTGTTTTTTAATTGGACCGCGACCGAAAGATATCACTATCGCTTTCTATGTCGTATAGATAATAATTAAACATATATCTCAATCGTGACTAAGGTCAAACAATACGATACTACATTTCGTGCGACTCGAAAACACTACTTTTCTTGCCTGACAACTGTTTATTACAATTACAACTTATATAACATTTTTATCTTCAATTCATTTTACGTAAATTTTAATGTTCGTTATGCTCGAATTCACGAATCAACTTTCTTATTACATCGTTTCGAAATCCATGTATAATCGTCTGCACTACTTTTGGGTTTCAATTAAATGTTTACGTAACGCGATGCACTTTTGAAAGTTTCATAGCAAAAAATTGGCTCCACTTATATTGAATAATCATTTTACAGATTTCTAATAGGATAGAAAGAGTAAAAAGTTTCGAAATTTAAACATTTCCGTTTTTCACAGAAATGGCGCTCGACGAGACAGTAATAGACGATGGGGAGTTCAACATGGATGAGCTGATCACGTTCAACCGCCCACACTCCGACCATGACTACCAGGTCGTGAAGAGCACGGAGACGCACAAGGTGCTCGCCGGCGGCTACGTCGACCTGCCCATCGACGAGGACTGGCCACCCAACCTCAAGAAACGCATGAAAAAGAACGAGCTGGACTACAACGACGGCGCGTACATGCCGCCCATCGTCAAAGAGGAGAACTACGAACACTTCTACAAAAAGTTCAAAACTGAAGACGATAGCGATATGAACATCAACGACAAAGGCTTCCTCACCAACACGCTGATATCCACGGGCCGCAAGCTCGGGGAACTGCTCGACCTGCTGCCCCCCATACCCGTGAAAACAGATGACCTGGTCATCGAGGAGATCTCCGACTACGACTCCAGAAATACCACTGAAGTCAAAAGTTTCGTAGTCAACGGCACACTAAACGAGTTCTAGATTAGCAGATTCTATATTTCTATTCCTTTATAATTCCTTGTTGTTTCCTTTCAGATAACTATTTTACTATTATTTTACACAGAATGTATTTTTTACGATTATATAGTTTCAATGAAATTATTCCTCGCGTAGTTGGTCTGGAATTTGATTGTGTGTCTATTTCGACTTGTTGGTCGTGATGTGCTGGCTCGTTGTTTGGAGTCATGCTAACTACCCTTGGAATTAGCCTCTAGTTTATACATAATAATTATGTTTATGTTAGTGAGAACGCTATGAATGATTTTATTTAGTTTTAAGTATTATTCAAACGTAAAGTACGGTAATATGTCACGTTTCTGGGAGTGAAAGTTGTTGAATATTTATTTGAGAAAATCAAAATTAATATATTATTAAATCAAGATATATTTTTATTTACGAATCATACGGTAGGAGTTTAGTATAAGATATTTACTAAGCATTTTCTCTGTTACGACTTGGTGCAATTATATTTGTAACTGATGTGTCAGTTTTTAGCTAGAATTTGATTTTAAGTACTTCATTTGCATTAGTAATAGCTCGTTTTACCTACTTACCATATAAGAGTTTAAACAAAATGGACTACAATGAGAATGCTGGTTCGAATAAATAAAATTGTGTAAGAAAATTGTTGTTTTAATAGTTAACCCATGTTAGGTAAATGAAACCCAAAGTAACAGTTACATGTAATGTAACAGATACATGTAATAATAATGATTTCTTTCGCAAATTTCGGTAATTCAGCGGTTAAAATCATCAGTTAGCGTAAGGTTAATATTATGATTTGCTTAGACCCCAGTAAATTTTTAGCTATTACCAATAACGGCGGTAAGTTGATCTCGCTTGTACACAACAAGAGCGAGCGAAGCAAGAAAAGCAAATGGGGTGAGCTGTAGCCACCACTCATCACAGCACGTTTTATGACTATCGTCAAGAAACCAAGAAACGAACAGTTCTCAAAAGAACTAGACTTCTGTTAAAGGAACAGGAAACGCTGAAGACACGCCGCCGTCGTATTCTTCGGTCTTCGCTCGCCGCGCACGCGAACAGAGAGCATTTGAAGAGAGAAGACGTCTGGTCTTCTCTCTTCAAATGCCGCGCAGAAAAGGATCGCGAACTACGCGGAACCCTTATTTATACACACCTGCGGCGCCCGAAAACATTCCGCGCACCGCGGTCCGCGACACGAGCGTCTGTAGCGACACCACACGGATCAAATAGACAACAAGTGCTGTGACGTGATTGGTTGGGAGTTGTTTGTTATTTAGTTAGTAATTTCTTATTGGTTAAGCTCATAATTGTTAATATTCCTAAACTGTATATAAGTGACACATTTTTAATCAATAAATATTCTTTTTACAACCTTCGTGAAACCTACAACTAGGAGTTTTATTAGTAATCTACCGTAACCCAAACATTACTAAAACTGATTCTCCCCAGGGTCGGCCACCTAGAAACGCTTATAACTTTTGTACCAGTTACCGACAAATTGATATTTAGCGACTATTTCTTTGTGTTATCAAAATTAAAGTTCCGTCCAAGACCACCAAACTGAAGCGTCAGTTCAGCTTTTGGTCTGATCACGACTGTAATCTTTGGCGAGCCCGAAATTTTACCTGGCATTTCTATGCGGAAGGAAAGTGCGATTGTGTTTTTGTTTGTTCCAGAGCAGTTTATGTACTATCAAGGACCACTCTTTCGCTCGAGTACTTGACACTAAGCCACACCATATTGTTATTTAATATCCGAATACGATATCCGGAACAGACAAGTCAGCTTTAGCTAGATGTGACATACCTAACATTCCAGTTGGGATTTGAGATTATGGCTGTGACCAACGGCTTTTATATTTTGTTTTAATAATTCTGTCGCACAACTAGGCAACAACTTCAACTGGGGCGGCACAACTTTGAGGAGGCGACCAGAAGAATTCGTTTGGGCTGGGCGGCATTCGGGAAGCTGCGTGATATCTTTGAATCGTCGATTCCATAATCCATTAAGACCAGGGTCTATAACCAGTGCGTCCTACCCGTAATGACTTAAGGAGCCGAAACATGGACGCTCACCATAGGTCTGGTCCACAAATTCAAGGTTGCTCAGCGTGCTGTAGTGTGTAAGACTTATGTGTGTGTATTCTATAATCTTGGCAGTAATAAACGAGATTCCAATGAAGGCACTTGTTTAAATCATCATCCTGGACCAACAACCTTACATGGCGACCCTGCCATTTGAGACGGGTGCCGAGTTCGGTCGCGTAACTTGATTAGTGAACTATGATAAGTGAATTATTTTTCTATAACAGTGATATTTTAATTTGATGACTAAAATGTGCCGATCAAATGTAGAAAAAGAGGACGTTTTTATATCGCAGAGTGCATCGGGGGGATCAAATTCGGCTTCTGCACAGGAATATCACCTATCAAACATTAGTATCGTAATGTTTATTATTTGCACCTTGCTCGGAATCGCCGGACTTTATGCAGTGTATAAACTGTACCGAAATTGTCACCATTCGTGGATAAGGAATGAGGTTTTCGCACAAAACCTGTCACGTTCGTTCCGTCGACCGCACCCGGAGACTCGTGTTTGTTACGAGTGCCGCCAGCAGCGCCAGGAGACTCGCCAGGAAGCGGGTGTCAGAGGCCAGAAACCGCAGTAAGTGATTGAAAATAATAGTGAAAAGTGTAGTGAGTTGTAATCTATTCAAGTGAAACACAAAAAGTAACGTTACGGTTATGAGTGGAGTTTCTGGTTTATTTGGCTAATAGCTTATTATTATTATTTTATACGTGTATTGTAATGTAATCATAGAATAATCAGTTTCCATGTGGAAAATTCTTTATTAAATTTGGTAATGGCAAATGACCTTGGCCTATTATATGACCAATTAACAAATATTGAACATAGTTTGAAAAACTAAGTTACCCTAGAAGGACGGAGACTGTTCTTAAACAAAAGTTAGAGGAAGCAACATTAATAAAATGTCAATTTGATGAATGTTTAAAATCCGTAGCAATACAAATAGAAAAGAAACAATTAAGTACAAGTGTATTACAGGAAATTCAGTCATACTGTGATTTATTTAAAAATACTTTTGCCCAAATAGAAAATTTTTGCTCCAAAATATATTCCCAACCAAGTGTCGAGTGTATAGTCGAAACTAGAACCGAAGTAGACAATATGGAGGCTTTTAATTATAGAACTGCCGTAGCATTACTACCGGTTATGAATGGTGATGAAAATGTCACGAAAAGTTTAATAGATACCATAGAGTTATATAGTTCTTCACTCACCGAAGAAGGCAACAAAATGCTAGTTAAGTTTATATTAAAAACCAGATTAAACGAGAATGCTAAATTAAGATTGTCTACCTCTTATGACAGTTGCGAGTCGCTTATTATCGAAATGCGTCAACACCTTCTTACGAAGAAGTCGAGTACAGCAATACACAAGGAGTTGACACAAATCAACCAAAACAGTTGTTCTATAGAAAAATATGGGTCCAAGGTCGAGCAGCTTTTTGTGGATTTGACGGTCGCGCAAGCAGGTGAGGACCAAACTGCATATAAAATATTACGGCCCCAAAATGAAAAAATTGCGATTAAAAGCTTTATTGATGGCTTGCGCAACCGCGAAATCCGCACTATTTTAGCAGCGCGTAATTATGAAACATTGAAAGATACTATAAGAGCAGCTAAGGATGAGGAATTATCATGCAGTCGGCAAAATTCAGATGCTTCTGTGTATGTCGGATACCAAGGCAACTCATTTAGAAATCGCGGATATAGTTACGGTAACAACAGCCGTCCTAATCGATCGAACAACAACCGATTTATGCAGAGAGGGAATAGTAGAGGATATTTTCATAATCCTAGGCAAAACCAAAGAATCCAGCAACAGTTCAGCAACAATCGTGGTCACATGCGGGGTTCATCTCGCGGTAGGCCTAGACGGATTTTCACGCGCAGTGGTAATGTGCATGCTATAGAAAATGGCATGAATAGAATCGATTTAACAGACCGAAATCAAACGCCCCAACACACAGAAAGACACATTCCTGAACCATTACAGTTTTTTCGATAACCATTTTATATTTGCTTGTAACAATAACAGCTCTGTAGAATTCTTAGTACAAGATGCCAAATATGGGTTTCTTATAGATTCAGGGGCATCAATATCAGTATTGAAATACGAAACTGTAGCACGTTGGAATATTCCAATCCAAACGGAACGCATCTATATAAATGGCATTGGGGGCAAAGTACTAACATCAGGCCATGTTTATGTTACAATGATCGCAAATGGACAGGAATTTGTACACAAATTTTATATTATGCGCACCATACCTGGTCTACAACATGGTATAATCGGCAGAGATTTTATGAGCAAATATAAAGCTATTTTGAATTATGAAAATAACACGATAACTTTACAGAAAAACGACAATAATTTAACACTGCCCATGATTAATAGCTCGCCAAACAAAACGAGTTTTATAACTATACCACCTAGATGTGAGAAAATATTTATGTTAGATAGTAGTTTTACCGAAGACTGTGTGATTTTACCGAATCAATTATGCGATGGAGTTTTTATAGCTGGAAGTATTTGTAAACCAAACAATGGACAAATTAGTATACAAATATTAAATACCCGCGAAGCGCAAGTAGATATTAATTATTTTAGACCGGAAATACATTTATTATCAGACTACGACATCTGTAACTTTGAAAGGGATAGTAAAATTGATGGAGAGAGAGTACGCACTATGTTTTCTCTTTTAAAATTAGGTCATCTAACCAATGAAGAAAGGTCGTCAATCGAAAACATATGCGCAAAATTTTCAGATGTGTTTCATCTGCCAGATGATAAATTATCTACCACTAACCTTTATGAACAAGGTATACAGTTAAAACCAAACACTGATCCAGTTTATACTAGACAGTACAGGTTGCCCTTTTCACAGCGTAAGGAAATTGAAGCACAAGTTAAGAAAATGCTTTCTGAAAAGATCATTGAACCCGCAAAAAGTGAGTGGTCAAGCCCTATCTTGTTGGTACCCAAAAAATCTGATGACACTTCTAAGAAATGGAGGCTGGTTATAGATTTTCGTAAATTAAATACTAGAATTACAGACGATAAATTTCCACTTCCGAACATAACCGATATTTTAGATTCCTTATCCGGTTCGATGTATTTTTCACAATTAGATTTATCACAAGCTTATTATCAAGCAAAATTAAAACCAGAGAGCAGAAAGTATACAGCATTCACTACGCCTTCAGGTCAATATCAAATGACCCGGTTACCTATGGGATTAAAAATAAGCCCAAGTGCATTCTCTCGTCTAATGACAATTGCCATGTCTGGACTTGCATATGATAAATTATTTGTATATTTGGATAATTTGATCTGTTTTGGGCGTAATTTACAAATACATAATAAAAACCTAATAGATATTTTAACTAGATTGCGCAAAGTTAACTTGAAACTAAATCCAATAAAGTGCGATTTCTTAAGAAAAGAAATGCAGTTATTAGGACATGTCGTTACATCTGAAGGAATTAAACCAGATTTAGAGAAAGTAAACATAGTAAAAAAATATCCCGTGCCCAAAAATGCAGACGAAACAAAAAGGTTCATAGCGTTCGTCAACTTTTATCGAAAGTTTATACCTGACTTTGCCGCAAAATCTTTACCACTTAACAGACTATGTCGAAAAAACGTAAAATTTGAATGGACGCATGAGTGTCAGAAATCCTTCGAATCCCTAAAAGAGTCATTAATATCACCACCAATATTACAATATCCCAACTTCGATGAAAACAATACTTTTGTATTACAAACAGACGCGTCCGGCTATGCAACCGGGTCCGTGCTATGTAATGGTGATAACGGACCAATTGCTTATGCAAGTCGAAGTCTAAATAAAGCAGAATTAAGGTACCCCACGATAGAAAAAGAGTTACTCGCAATCGTATGGTCAGTAAAGTATTTCCGACCATATCTTTATGGTAGAAAATTTGTTATCAAAACCGATCATAAACCATTAGTTTATTTATTTAATCAAACAAATCCATCTAGTCGTTTGACTAAATTCCGTTTAATAATAGAAGAGTACGATTACATAATAGAATATGTTCGAGGTACTGACAATGCAGCTGCAGATGCCTTGTCACGTATCCGGATAACAAGCGATGAATTGAAGGAAATTAATCAACACGTTGTGTCTGTATTAACCAGAGGTCAGAAAAAGCGTATGTGTGAACGAAGTGCACAAGGTATAAGGGACAACCCTATGGTTGATAAGCAATCTACAAACGACTGGTCTGATCACCCAAGAGTTATGGAGTTGCTTAGAAAACCGAAGGATTGCATTGAATTAAGGTTTGTGAATGAACACGAATGGAATAACCAATCAAATACATTATTTAATTATGATGCATCAAATTGTATACTAAGAGTAAACCCATCTTGCCGATTACAATGCGCACGAGATGCCTTTGTACGGGAGTTGGCTAATTACTGTAAACAAATGAAACTTGATAATGTGTACATTGTACGATATAATGAAAACATTGCGTTAATAAAAGATTTAATTCAAAGTATAAATAGTACACCTAATTGGTCCGGACCACGTTTATATATTATAAAAGGTGTAAAAGTTATAAATGATCGCGATACAATACGTATAATTTTAAATGACTATCACCTATTACCGAGTAGCGGCCACGCCGGTATACGGCGAATGATTAACAATATAAAACGCCATTATTTTTGGCCAAAATTAGAATATGACGTCACGGAGTTTGTAAACCGCTGCGATAAATGCCAGCGACAAAAACATTTTAGGCACATAAAACAGCCAATGGTCCTGACTGATACAGGTCATTCGGCATTCGATAGAGTATTTTTAGATTTAGTTGGGCCCTTAAGTAAGGATAGTGATAATTATAAGTATATACTCACACTACAGTGTGATCTTAGTAAGTATGTAGAAGCTTATCCACTTATAAATAAGGATACAATTTCAGTGGCGACGGCTTTCATTAATAATTTTTTACTACGCTATGGCATTCCGAGAAATATTATATCAGATCGCGGAACGGAGTTCATTTCAAAAGTAATGAATGAAGTGTGTAAAATACTAAAAATAACACAAAAAACATCAACTGCATACCATCACCAAACAATAGGAGGCTTAGAAAATACACATAAAAATTTACTATCATTCCTTCGCATACAAACAGACAACCAACCCCAAAATTGGAGTTCATGGCTACCATACTGGTGCTTTGCTTTTAATACAACTATACATACAGAAACTAAATACACTCCATACGAACTCGTGTTTGGAAAACAGTGCAATTTACCAAGTAATTTAACAACAGATATAGAACCGCTATATAACGATTGTGACTATCCACAACAACTCAAATACAGACTTCAAAAATCACAGTATGACGCAAGACAAAATTTAATTATTAGTAAACATGTCAGAAAAAATAAATATGATTTGTACACCAACCCTGTTACGTACAGTACTGGTGACATGATACTACTTAAAAATGAACAAACTGTAAGTAAATTCGATCCGCTATATATAGGACCATACGAAGTAATAGAAGATTGCAATCCTAATTTAAAAATACTGTATAAAGGAAAAGAATTAATAGTACATAAAAATAGAACAAGACCATATATAAAATGATTCTCAATTTTTGATAAGCAGTTCATTGGGTGAAATGTAAATTGATAGTAATTTTGTTATGATAATGAATTTGTGTGTAACCAAATACTATATTCTTTTGTTATTATTTTACTCATGTATATTTAATCTAAGAAGAATATTATACCTATAAACATATAACCGAAAAATAAAAATAAATGTAACCATTATTTTTATTTTATTAAGCCAGTGGGCGTGTAGTGTGTAAGACTTATGTGTGTGTATTCTATAATCTTGGCAGTAATAAACGAGATTCCAATGAAGGCACTTGTTTAAATCATCATCCTGGACCAACAACCTTACAGTGCAATGAAGAGAGCAATGCTCTGGGTTTCTCTGGTGGATAGAATTCGCAACGAAGTCATTCGCCAGAGCACTAAAGTCACCGACATTGCGCGAAGAATCAACATGTTGAAATGGAAGTGGGCCGGCAATGTAGACGGACAGACAATCGATGGAGCAGACATGTGTTAGAGTGGCGACCGCGTATTGTGGGACGCCCTGCGGCACGATGAAATGGTTTGAAGGTGGATGCGGACTGCTCAAGCCGGGGGATTGTTCAGTAGTGGACGGCAATTGGCTGATATGATGATGGCTAGGCAAAGGATTCCACCATTGGTCGTCGCAGCAGCGTTGACGTATGCCTGCTTCGGTGATGATGTCCGCTTTAAGGCAGTCACTGCGTAGAAATCAGCTATTATTTCAGCTAGGCTTTCAGCCCGGGATTACAATCATTTTCAAAGTAGAAAAGGTAAACAGAAAATAAAATAAAACGATAATCTTATAATAAGCTTTATTTAATTATGAATTAACAAATATTTTCGTAATTTCGAACAAGGTTTGTGACATAACTGAATACATATCCCATATTTACCATCTTACAGAAAAATAAACACAGAATTGTTTCTATGAATATGATTTTTATTTTTTATACTTACTTTTACATTCAATTCTGTTGGAAAAGCATGTATAATACATAAAAGTTATAGATAACTACAATTCATATATCTTCCTCTTGCGTCCACAAGCCGACTGAACATGACTTACTTAGTAAGCGAAACTTTAAAATTAAATTAACTACAAGTGATTATCCACGAGAGCTGAAGGGCGAGGCATGCAGCACGGTCGTCACTGACACACCTACCTACGTTTTTGGTGCAGCCTTCATAATAAATAATCATGTTATGTTTGTTTTTTACATAGTAGAAATTTAAGTCGAAGAATGCAATAAAATAAAATAAATGTGCATTATAACGTAGTTATTTATTATTCTCGAATACATTTTAGTCACGATAGTAGTTGTGAATGTTCAAGCATTCAGCGACAGTTCACACTTGACACCTCGACGTACCATGAGTGATAATGTACAATGCTGCGCAATGATACGCGACATGAGGCGTCGTCCGCTACTCCGCCTCACGGTGCTCTAACATACTCTGTTTACTCAACAATTTAGTTCCTTAACATTCACTAGACACACGAAGAGCTCGTTCGTTCACTTCAGCAGATCACACATCTTCACTTCGATTACCCAATCTAATTTGATTATTCTATCTAGCAAATAGAAAGTAACAATTAGGTACAATAATGGTATTTATCATGTATTAAGACTTACAAGGTTTATTACACTCGATTATACTGCAATGCTTGTACGATAAGTATTAACGATCCATTTAACGAGAAGAATACTTCAATTTGTTTACAATAATTTATCAAAAACCATTATTTAAAGAATTGATTTAAAAATTTCCTTTTACATATCGACAATATTCGCATTAACTATACTTTTCTAAAAAATATGAAAACGACACAACAAGATGTTTATTTTTTTATGTTATAAAACACTTCAAACTTACTTAGCCAAATGAATAACTTCTAATGCATTGGATACAATTTTGTGATGACTACATATCCGTGACTAATTCAAAATACCTTACGACGATGTCAGTGTGACCAGCGCAGGCCACAACTTAGTTTTGGTATAAAATATGTACCTATAGTAGTATATCAGAGCATACGATTAAATGAAAACAATTCGGTATATTGTTGCGACGCTGCGCTGGTAGCAATGACACCTACAATATCTAACTCTTACGCAAATCACGCTTGTCGAAACCTTGCCGCTTCCAGTCCAAGCAAAAATATACAAATGTTTTTTTTTTAAAGCTGTACAATTTATACACCATCATCTTAGCGACCGCCCTAGTCGTGTGCCACATGATCTCGCGTAGACATCGTATATAATATGTAACAAGTGATCGTCTGTCGGCTCCACGTGGCGGCGCAAGGGACGCTACCCATGATCTCAGTCTCGTCGCAATTCGACTCCTAAAAATAAATGACCGATCGGTGAGGACTTGAGGAGACAGCTCGCTGCTCGCGCTGCACTGACGCTGGACGCACTACAACAATGACTAACATACCCCACGTGTGTGCCGCACTACCGCTGTACCGCTTACCGAACCCGACGAATACTTTGGAGCGAGGGTCGCCCGCGGCTACAGCGTCATCACCGATAACACTCCACTGACTATTAATTACAAGTATCATTAGACTATTCAAAAATGATATACTTCCGTCGAACTCGTAACACTAACAATCGAACCAAAGAGAATCGCAATAATACAAATTGACATGAGCCCAGAGCCACGTGCTTGTACACAAGGTGAAATGTTTCATTCAGTCTTGTAGGAATATAGAGCCAGTTCCCTCGGGACTCGACGGGGACACCGATTGAAACAAATTACGTTTTAACACTATTGTATTGATTTTCTATATAAATTATTGCACACTTAATAATAACATTTATCGAATTAACCAATCGTCAATATGGTCATGTTTGTCACAAAAGCATGTATTGAAAAAGTAAATCGTTACTTACACTTTATCTCTTATTTTAATAAATTTCTGGTTATCTCTTAAAAAACTATAATAATAGATATAAATAAAGATAGGAAATTATGTGGCGTCACTATAGGAACGGAGCCAATTTAAATATTATTATTATATTCGTTTCCATACAAATCGAACTTAGGTAAACAATGACTAAATAAAGTTAAATCTAAAGTAGTCATACAAGCCGTAGGTTGAATGAACCGCACCCAGGCCTTCACGACGGATGAGACAGTTCTACAGCCGGAGCTGTGGCCACACATCTAATTAAAACTTAGAAGTTATTGTATTCAAGAGAATGTAACTGTTCCGAACCAGTTCCTTGCGCGGTCTCTTTACAACGTAACATTTAATACTTCATCAATACACACTTACTCTGAGGGCCAATTCTACTAACATTCAAACAACATTCGCATTCGCAACTCAGTCGCAAACTATCAAAACAGCCTCAATTTCCATACATTATTGACGGATTGATTGATTTTTGAAAAATTAGTAGCATTGGCACCCTGATCATTAAATCAAACAAATCAAGAATCACAACCTGCGCGCAGTAGGACGAGGATGCGCCTCATTCAACCCACAGCGGACGTAAGAAGTTCATCAACACACAAAATTATTATAAAGACACATATTGGCTGTCTCCACTACTCAAGTATCAAGACAACCACAATAGTAATGAACGCAAACAACGTACAAAAATAATATATTTCACTGCTTCATTAATAACGGAACAAAGCGATATACAACTACTCGGTAAGTATTTGTTAAACTACGGGTGTTGATGAATCATGAACGAATGACCTAATGTACAAATCTGTGGATTTGTTCGAACTATGTGCTGGAATGGACATCGTCGTGTGTGAGGCCATGAACGTAACGCGAATGATGTCGATGAGGTAAAGTAAATCTCACGTCTCGGAGAGACAACATACAATTTACAAGTTTTGGTGAAAATTAAACGTAATTTACTACGGACGGGAACACAAAACATTCTGCCAACCGCACATGGCTTAGAATTCAAACTTATTTATTGCTAATATTAAACGCCCGTTTGAACTGTATGAACCTAATGTGATTGTGGTGGTGATCGGGATGAGCCGTGGAGGCTGCTCGGAAGCATTAACTATTAAATTGACTTCAGTTTTAACAACCTGACCGCAAGGCGCTCGAATGTCTTAGTTCGAAACTACAGAAAGAACACAACATCGAAAATTCAGCGACAGCTCAAGACTGTCCTCCCTTGGACATCTGTTAGAATGTATCATTTATCTAAGTTTCAGAATAACTTACACCAACTATCCATTTCCTAGTAATTTCCTATGACCGCATTTAGAGTTACTCTGTTGACAAGTACTATTACTTCTACAATGTCAATAGTAGTGACAACAGAAAATTGTAATGTTTTGTTATTCAATGCATTGAGTATCTAAATGGAAGTGTTCTCTATTTATTAACAATTAACGTAATAAAGGTATATAACTGGTACATACAGGTATAACGTTTTGTATAGGTACTATATATTCTGAAATATATGATTGCCAACCACTCAATACATTTATATGCACCTTTGTTACGCGTAAGGTCAAAATGAAACTAAAACTTATGATAGCTTCGTATAATGAGTTAGCATTATGGGTTACTCAAAATTACAAAATCTAAAATTATATTGAATAAAAATTCTGATAACTGAGGATCGGGTAGCATACTATTGTTAAAATAAATCGGCAATATATTGTTTTCATACATTTAAACCCAGTTGCTCGATATATTTTGGTGAAATTATAGTGCGACGCAAGTATTTATATTAACTTTACAACTAATAACAACGCATCAACTATCTCTCTTTTTATTGCCTTAAAACTTCTGTTAACAATTACACTATATAACAAAAATATGTCAATCACCAAAGAATGTTCTAGAATACTTTAAATCGCTCTCTCTGCGTCGTCACTATAATTTGGACCATCAATAACACGAGTCTTAATCTCAATTTATGGCTTACAACTTAGCCTTTAAAAGTTTTCCCTTGAAAGTTCGAATAACTTATCTTAGTCTAGCGAGTTACTTACCGCGTTAGAAGAAATACGCCTAGCGTGTACCGGCCGCAGACGCTAGGCGTATTTTAGGCATTCAACGTAACGTCTAATTTATCTGTCACTATAATTCCATACCATCAAAAAACGGTTGTGAAACCTAGCCACGTAGGTATATAGGTATAGGTAAGTACATTTCTGTATACACAGGTACGTATGGGGGAGCAACTGGGCGTAAGGTGTGGATGGAGCGGCTACATGCGGGCGTAGGATGTGTGCGTGCGGGGCGCGGGCGTGCGGGCGGAGCGAGCGGAGCGGGCGGAGCGAGCGGAGCGAGCGGAGCGGTCACGTGTGCTCGCGTCACTTGCCGGCCCGGGCCGCGCACTTCTTCTTTTTGCGCTTGAAGAAACAACAGCATCTGGAATACACAGATTGCCTGCATGACGATTTACAGAGTCTGTCAGGTAACTAGCTGATATGGTGGGGCACATTCGCTGCGAAAGACACGCTAGTCGATCAGTAACGGCCCTACTACCAAATTATGTAAACCATAGTTTTGGCTTAACGTTTTGAAACTCCTCTGCGGGAGGGTTTTTTTTTTAGAAGTCCGCACTTTTGTCATTGCTTCTTTCGCAGCGAAAATGTTGCGGTGACTGAATTATGCTGATGCAGATATGCTTTGAAATACAAAATTACAACATCGAAAGTGAGGATCACAATAATTGGGACGTGATTGAAACAGTGAACTATTCATACAGCCATTTATGTTCAAATGTTTCATGAAGATGAAATGGTTGATAGTGCACTATGATGATGGCTGGCATTTGTGATAGTCTTCCTCTGGAACATTAAATTGGAGCCTTAAATAGTTTCAAGTTAACATGTTACCGTTCGTCGTAGATCAACAAGCCTTTTTTTGCTGTTTATTATAAACCTTTTAGTAAAGTCGACACTTTTAATTTCTGCTGAATCGTGGGTGTTTACAAACAGACGGATAAAGAAATCTTTCTGCAGGCCACAAATAGCTTTTGTCTCGTGCCGGAATCGAACCCACAAGTCGAGCAGCCGCTAATTGGTCAACTACGACAACCGTGCCGTACACATCGTGCCTCCCTCGCAAGTTGTTGTAACCCAGAAAATTGTGATTTTACATTTAACACTTAAAAGTGTATGATGTAACAACTTATGGGAGGCATCGACATGATCATCATTGATATTTTCTTGATGGTGGTGACATGAATGAACATGTTTATGAAGATGTAACGCTGGCACTTCACTTGGCGTTATTGTCAAAATATTTGCGTTCCATTGTTAAACCAAAATCAACCTTATTTCGTTCTTTCCCAACCATGTTGGGGGCGGCTTCCAGACTAACCGTATGTCGCTGAATACCAGTATTTTACATAGAGCCAGTGCATATCTGACCTCCACAGCCCATTAAGTAGATAATACGATACCCCTTGACAAGACTGGTGTCAGATTTTTATGTCTTCTGACTATCAGTATCTAGCGACTGTCGATGATGTGCAAATGACCAAGACTAACAGCTTAGCGTGCTTTCCGAGGCACGGAGAAACTTTTTTATCGAAATAAGATATACAACGTGTAACAGTAACAGAGTAAACGCAATAAGTACCTCTTATGAGGTCATTGTACTCATCATTATGAACAACTTTTACTATTGGACCAACACCGAAATCGCAAAAAAAAACAGCTGTTTAGTACATTTTGTCGAGTTAGGCGCATATAAATGTAAGGAGCAGTCGATTTTTGTGCGATTACCGTATTAGTCCTTTGGTGAAAGTTGTTCATAATAATGAGTATGACCCCTTAAGAGGTATTGCGTTTATTATGTTACACGTTGTATTTAGTATTACTCAAGTGACGCAAATATTTTGACAAATAAGTGAAGTGCCAGCATAGTGTCAAGCACCCAACCACCAAGCATGTAAAACTAAAAATAGGTAAAAATAAAATAAAAAAGGAATGCATACAGTTGGAACACTGACTTGGTGTCGTCTACCACGTCGACCTCGTGGTGGGGCTGCGTGATGGGCGTGTTGCTGTGCCCGGCCGTGGGGTCGTCCGCCCCTAACTCGCCGTTCGTTGAACTAACCACCTGCAGAGTAAGGGGTGGTGGTTGATAACTTGCAGGGGGTTTTAAATAGAGGTAAGGCGGATTTATATTTATACTAGGTACAATATTTATAGATATGAAAAAATAACTAAGATTGTTTCAGTGGGATTTCTGTGAGACATTATAGTACAGTTAATTCGGGTTACTTTGTCCGTAAATCGTAAAAAAATAGAAACACATCACACTGTGTTTATTGTGTGCCTATTGGTAAACATTTTGGGCCAAAGTAACCCAACTTTACGGTACGGATGTAAAAAAAACCCTCCGCTCTGATGTTTACAGCGCCCATCAAAATTCACACTACTTAATATAGTTTTGTATAACTTTTATTGTTTATTCATAATGTCCTGACTTAATCATACATACATTTACTGATTCAGTAATCATTATAGTATTAGCAAGACCAAAGGTTGACCTTAATTAGCCAATTTTATTCAGTTTTTTGTCTATTTAGAATGACTACTCAAACATAAGGTATATGGTTATATTTACACTTTTACAGACACCTTTCCCACAACATAGAACTTGTTCCTATCTACAATAGCACCTATCTAACATGTAACCTTAACTAAAATGGGATGTGTGACTTATAACTACAGTTTACGGTTTAAAGGTAGTGTGAGTTCCAAATACACATAAAAAAAACTAAACATTGATTTATATTGAATTCAGAAAAAAGCTGCCAGTCCCTTGATAATGCAAATAAAATTGGTAAAAGTAAACAGAAAATATTTTTTTACAATTATTTTGATAAACACTATTTATATAGATACTAGCAGCGTTGCAAGTGTCGTTCCAACTTCTAAATTTCGCCGCTTGAGGCGCGCGCGTAATCTTTGCATCGCCAATACGCGAGATGGGGTTTTGAGGATGTACTCCCCTGAAAACATTTCTACCGGCACCCATGAATATAGGCCTATTTTGTATGAAATATTTGTTATTGAAGCTTGTGTAACTCAGAATTAGTTGCTACTAACTCTCGAGTTCAGTTGTTGGTGCCTCTGGACCTAACTCAAAATTTTAATTTAGAGTTTATAATTGTCTTTAATTTAGAGTTTGTATTTGTTTACTCACATTATCTACGGGACAGAATATTTACAAAAAAAGCCAGAAAACTTCATTAAATCGAAAAATTACTGGTTGCAAATAAACGCGTGCAGTGTCACGGAATCATAAAATAAAATAGCGTCCTAATTAGAAGCTCAATCGTGTACAATACTTTATGAATGAATATTGGCAGTGCTCGATTTAAAGCTTTTACAGATTGGCCGGACTACTTTGTAGATATTGAATATTTTCCTCTTAACTAAACGTTCTAATAAGGTTAATAAAAAGTGAAACTTTGAAAGGTTGTGAATTACTGTTTGTATTGAGAAGACAGGGTGGAAATAAAGTGAAAAGTTTATATAGAAAATTTACCATCTTATGTACAGTCAGCAACAAAAGTCGATTAACATTTATAATTTTGAAATCCTAATTATTAAGTACAATTTTAAAAGTAAAACGCAATGAATATAAAATTAAGATATAATAAACCCTTAGCTATTGCCTGAAATTCGGAAACCTAGTACATTATGTGTTTTTAGTGTCTGTTTAAATGATATAAAAAGTAACATTGTCAATCGACTTTTGTTGTTGACCGTACATACAGTAAGATGCTTAATTATTTTTCCTTTATGTAAACGGCTAAGTAATGTATGATAAAGACAGTTATTTATATTTTACTTATTTTTCAATCCACTTGTACAAAACATAAGAGGAAAATATTCACAAACTGTAGTGGCCTCACTGGTAGCACATTATAAGCGACATGCAGACAGTCACACAAGGATTGCCGCAAATACTTATGATTCGAAACTGACCGTGGAAACCGATCCGGGAAATTTCACATACCGAAAATGTTTATTCTTCAATAGCTAAAAAATAAATACACCAATATACATTCACAATTCACGTTTAAAAATAATAATAATGCAAAAATAATAGTAAGACATGCAATAATAGTGTGTTTGTGTACTTTTATTCAAGTTTCTACAATTATTGGACTTTAGTGGGTTCTAAATACATTGTGGCTACTTGGATAGGTAAAATAGAAAGACTTGTACTTATGTCTAAACACAATTTAAGTAAGTCAAGTCACACTTAGATAAAATAAAATATAAAAATAACATCACTTTTCTGCGCAAAGGCAGAAAAGGATTAGATCTAAAATGAACTTATAATTAAATTGAAAAACCTTGAGTTATTTGCCCGTTATTTGGTTTGAGGTGGCTCGGGAAAAGAATACACGGATTTGGGGAAACAAAAACTTCTATAGAATCTTACTATAAAGATAGCTAGATTATTTTAATAAATTTTGAACCCGCCATGAGCAGATATGGTATATAATGCTCGCGCCTTCTCCGTATGAGAAGAGGCCTTTTCTCAGGAATGGGTTAGTTACAGGCCGGTATTGTCGACCTTACCAACTAGGTACAAAACCTAATCAAAACAACGCCATGATTTTCGTTTTGACCTTACTTAAAATGGAACGACAAAAAATCATCAAAACAAGACGCCATATTGAAAATAAACAATCCTTCTGATATCTAACCTGCACAGATCCGTGTCTGTCAGCGGGTGTAAGGTGTCCGGTATTGAGCGGCGTGGCCTTCCCACTGTGAGGCCAATTACCGCCCGTGTTCGCAGTGCCGCCCGTACCGAAATCCTTCGTCTTTGCCAACGCTGCCATCTATGGAGATAGGCGGAAAATGAGCTTACAAACTAAGTGGCGTAAGGTACAGATTAGATTGGTTGACAAATACTTGACTTTTGGCATCGTGTGCTGGTCTGCGTGTATTTCGGATGGAGTTTGGCTCTTGAAAGGGGTTCGATACTTACATGTCAAAACTAATTTAGTTGAGCAAGGGTGAACGGACATTACGTTAGGAATGCAAGAAGTCAAGTATATGTTTATTATTTAATCTGGGGTTATTGATATCGTCTAATATAAATAGGTAAATACTCTTTTGTCTATTTACTCTTCTTATAAGATCATCATTCTAATTTACAAAGATTAACTATAATACAAGATTTAGTTACAACAGTTTAAAGTTCACAATGCAGTAAGCTGGTTGAACGAACTTAAAACTAAATTACTTGTTCATAAAACCTAAAACAATTAGTATAAAAATCTATATGACCCTGTTTTTAAGCTAGTCGGTTTTAGCGCAACTTTGGGATCACAAACAAACACATGGAAAGTCACAAGTTTCAGTGTAAGGGAAAGTAGAGGTATCGAAACGCAGACATAACACAATGGATTCAGGAGACTACTACAAGTCTCTAGTTTGTAAAATACGTATCCCGGGTTTCTGAAAACTACGAAATCAGTGTCTATCAGTGGCTCGGTCAAGTTTTCAGAAACCAGGCGTATTTTGGGCAGATGTATGTGGTTGCAGTAGACCTCCTGAGAGGGGTAAAAGACGGAAACAACGATAATAGTTGTCATACAAAACCATTCGGAACGATAGCATTCACAAAAACTCCACACGAAAACACAGTCTTGTCTGTTAGAAGGTAACTAGCGATGAAAATCCTGAAGCACTAAGCCAAAACTTCAAATGGTATGCTGGAATATGAATAACGAATATTGCTTTACTTCTACATCCATTTTGAGTCATTGATTATAAATATTTAAAGTGGGTAAAAGAAATAACAAGACTGTATCTTGATTTTTATTAAAACAGTAGTTGCATGTACTATCTTTCTACCAGAGCAATCTTTACAAGTACAAAAAGAGTAGTAAAGGTGGAAAAATCCATCAATAGAATTAATTATAATGTGTAACAACAAAAAGTGCGGTGTTACCCTATGATTAAAATTGTTACACTTATAAATAGAAAGAAAAGAAAGATAGAAAAAGACTATTGGCGCCAAGCATGACGCATACCAACAATAAACAAAATTACAAAATAGTTACCTATGCAAGTTGGGGTTGCAAATGTAGGTATAACAAATAAATTTATTGTTAATGTACTTTGGAAATAATTGTTGGCTAACTAACATAAAACGCTGCAATAATTTTATTTCATCGAACAAGCTCCCTTGCTTCTAGCACAAGACTGGTAGAAAGTCAGTATAAGAACAAAAGATGTAGAAATAAAACACTGAATGGAGAACAACAGCACAGGGTCACAACCAAACCAACAATTTTCAGAGCAACAATTGGATTTCGGTAACTGAAAAATTCAGCAGAATATTTCGAGGTGAGCGACAAGGGCAGCGGGTATTATAAAACGATAGTGTAAGCTGATCAAACCTCTCCAGATATGAGCGCCGCTTCATCGTCCTCAACCAAACCAATCATATAATCACACAAATCATCCTGCACCGACAAAAAAGCTGTATCAGGGGCCGTACTGTGAAGTGTTAGAGCCATCATTGGTACGTTGCGAAAAAGAGATGGCGTCATTTAATTTTTTTATTTTATTTATTGACACACCAACGACTTATTCACTAGTTACATTCCAATTTGGTTTGCACGGAAATAATTTGCGATGAACTCGTCACTGACAGGTGTGCACAACACTTGCAAAGTTAGGAATACATTTCTCGTCAAACAAGCGAGTAGCCCATCTGGTTACCTGGTCGCATATCAACCTGTTACCAGATTCAAAGCTCAAAGCTGGCTGCAGGCCAAGAGATAACCGATAAAGTTAGTTGAGCTCAGTGACCACAGTGCGAGTTTTTTAACGTACTCGGTCCCGGTAAGGAAAACGTCAATAGGGAATATTCGAGAGAAAAATATTTATTATCTACATAGTTTATCTCAAAATATACAAAAATATAATACTAACAGTGATAATAGAATCAAAACTGATCGAGAAACCAACGAGATAGAACTATTTTAAATAAATAAATATACCTGTCCCTCTTGCCAAAACGCTGTTTTCTATGGCAGCTGTTTAGGCGTCATGAAGTTTGACGTCAGAGTTCGTATCGGACTTCTCTTTCTAATTGTCAACTTCGAAGGTTTTAACTTCACCGCTGATGAAGGTATTTTAAAAATTATTTCATAATTGTTTAATAGACCTAACAAGTATTTAATTTTAATAAAATGCATGCATATAACCTATTTGTACTAAACCTGAGTGACCTGGTGTCAATAATAGAAAACCACTTTTTAATACGATTCGAAATAAGCGAGACGTTAAATTTTAACGCGACCGAGTACGTTGAAAAACTCGCACTAGGGCCATAGTTCTAGAGTATAAAAGATTAGTCATCTATGAGTATTTTCAGTCTAAAACCAGCTAAAAGGTAAAACGAATTTTCGTTATTTTCCTTCTGAAAACTTCATCTCTCTTTCGCGTTTGAACATTGATGGCCCTAACACTTTACATACGACCCCATTTCAGGCCATGAGCATTGCTTCACATTCCAATTCATAAGAATATTTTATAACTATCCCGTTATTTATAGATCCATTAATGATAAAAAAGAGAACTTTGTTTTAATTGAAAATATTTAAGTAATTGTGAGAATGATGGCAAATATTTTCTTTTATAACTTAATATTTTGAACGCCAGAGCGTCGGCGAAACCCCACGCCAAGCCACAAATTGTATTTTTTATCACGTATTTATGACGTTGGCGTACAGGGTAAGCTTCCGTTTGTCACATAATGACGTTCAAAAGGTATAAGGGTTTAAGATTGTGACAAAAAACAATAATTTCGAAATGTAACTGAAATATAAAATAAAAAAAATCAGATGACATTAGCTTCGCTTTTCATAATTCCCTTGTTTATAGACTTTACACTATACAATACTTGTAATAAAGTGGTATTTACCTTGTGGAAGGGCTGATGGCTGTCGCGATTGGGTGAGACGACGATTTCCTGTCCAGTCTGGATCGAACCCACCGGGGTAGACTGAAATCATACCGACATCACATTCAAAATAATGTATAAAGGACTATAGCCTCCATTTCTTCTAACTAATGTTACAGCTTACAGTTTTACAGATACAATATTACCAAGAAAGCCTGTTCGCCTATTTGGGGACTGCGACCAGCATTATAACAAATTGCGACCGTGGTCGTATAGCATGCGGTTTTTAATAAGGCGAAAGTTCACATTGTGTTTGAAGTCTCGCCAATTAAAAAGACCCTATATCAAATATGATTCTGATCGCAATCTCCAAGTCCAAGCACACACACATTCCTGTGCATCTGTGTTAGTACATGGCAAAGAATGAAAAAAATAATGTACATTTTGCACTCCAGAAGCAATAACACACACATGCACATACTAATATTCATGCCAAAAATTGTAATTTAGAATCTTACTATACAGAAATATTTCAAATGTATAGTTTTAAGCCAGTCAAATTAGGTTTGAACCTTGCAACAATTCCTGTCTGTTTTTTTTTCTTCAATCGTGTATTTGATGAAGCTCGGAAAATCAAGTTCCTTGTCTATTTTTTTTAAACATGTAAAGTATTGGTAAAAACTAATTTATTTTGACAGAATTAAACATTTACGTAACGAATGTCGTTACAAAATATTTTTTTAAAAGTTGATTGTGTTTAGTTTTTTTATACTTACTCATTAATTCAGACATGGTCTATAAATTAAAAGCAATATAATTCGGGTACATTTTTGCCTGAATCGCCATCACAAAAAAAAACTGATATACATTACTTGCGCTATTAAATAATATTCAATTTTGTTGGTTAGTGAATTAAGATACTTAATTAAGTATTTTTTTATGAAAAGAAATTAAGTAAGTACATATATAAAAAAATACAATTGTTAATAAAATAGAATAGTTGCACGTATTAAAAATGTTTAATTTACTGACCTACTTGTAAAACTCGATCACTTCTACAAATGCTCTAAACAAACATGCCAGTTGATATTTTTTCCCATTGAGTTATTATGGAAATTAGCAAACGGGGGGTACACGTTAACGGCAAAAAATCAGAAGAGAATGATTGCAAGGTTAGCCTAATTTGTGGCGTAATTTGCCTGGACTATTTACGTAAGGGTACATTTTATTTCCCATAGTATTTTATGATAATAGTAAACCGTCACCACTAACCTTGTCGGACTTATTCCTAACCACATTGGAGGGCGGTGCGTTGCGCAAGATTCGCATCACGTGAATGTTCGAAGGCTGTCCACACGCATCGAACAAAAGCGGTAAGCATGCATGCAACACCAACGTAAATGAACGAATGACCACAGACCACGCTAATCTATGAAGAACTTCTTTTTGGTGTATGTGTTCAAAGAGACTTCAACTTAGTGACAAGAGTACCTAACGGAGCTCAAATTAAGAAGTTCTTCAGTTATGACATTTGTTGATGTGGCGAAGAGTTGCAACAAAAAAATAGTTAGAGTACCTATGAGCCTCTCAACCATGCTTAAATTAAGCATGAATTGAAAGAAAATTCTACACAATTTCTACACAAAAACACACTGATATGGGCATAAAATGTTTTATTTTATTAAACAAATATAATAAATTATGCAACTTCTACCATTAGCGATGTTATCTAAGGAAATATAATTCAAACAATTATTTTAATTCATTAATTATTTAGGACCATCATCCGTTAAGGTACGATAGAAAAAGAAAAAAATATTAACAAAAATTAATGTTCAAAGAACAAATTGTGAAAAAAGAATGTCTTTTGATGATGTCGCGACCCGTTACGATATTTAACATATTTCTAGAAATAAGGCATAATGAGAAAGCAGTACAAAAAACTTAGTGAACTAAGGATAATTTCAGTGTTCAGAAAAATGTGCAAAAGTTAACATGTACAGAACCATGATTTTTGTATTTACACAGCACTTCTTTGGTAGTAAATATGTAGATCAAAATTGGCGCATGCGATTTGACTTGTCCGAAGTACTTGGAGGTTTGAATGGCGAAACGCAGTATATGTCAACTTTTGCAGGAGGATTCAGCCAGTTCTTAGAGAATATCCAAGCCAGTGAAAAGATAAATACAATTTGTGCGTAGTGGCATAGCAGGATATGAAAGGCATCAAACGAATCACAAGCATATCAGCCCTATAGCGTCCCGGGAACATCTCTGAAGCATAATTTAAACATGTATGGGGCGCCTAATAAAGCGTTTATAGCATCTGGAAACTGTTTTCGCGAAACGTTTATAAAAGACGCGATAGGACGGATAGGCTTAACTTGGGCTTATGTGGCTTGACAAGACGGTCATGCCCTGTAAAAGGCCAAGTTATGGAAACTATTGTGTAAGTTACGATTTGGCAGTAAACTAGAGATGCAAAAATGATTTTAAAAAAATGGAATTTTCAATTTATTAGCTACTAAAAACGAATGAATGTGCTACATTTCCCTGCATGTAATTTGTGCGTGGATGAAACCATTTGTGCATCCCTAGTTCCTTTGATAAATTCTGCCAAGTATGCTTGGTGGTAATTGGTCGTGCAAAAGCATTATCATTCTACATAACGAGTTAAAACGTCAGTGTCCCAGAAGTCGTTATGTAGAATGTACCACATATTATGGCTTCTTTACAGAACATAAACAAAGGCTCTTTGAAGCATAGCTATCGTGCAAGGCCACACTTTGAGGGAATACGAGTATTAAATAAAGTTCTGGATAGCACAAAAGTTATCATAAATTACCAGGAATCTTGCTATCAAAATATGGCCCACATTATTTTTGCTATCAAGAATCTTGGGTCAGTCAGTTCACAATATCCAGATTTCAGTTACTTAGTTGAAATATGGATATTGTTTAAAGCTCGGATTAGCCACGTTAACAAGAATGGGAACAGTTAAAGCGATACACACATTACAATTAATATAAATTAACTCATACACGCGATACTTGGTTTCGAATAGTGGTGTACCTAATTTTATTCATTTTTCTTTTAGGTCATTGGATGATAAACACGCCGTCGGACTGGTGGTGTCTAGTATTTGGGACATTACAATACCAGACGCATCGGAGATGCTTAGTCCTCCCGAGACAAAGCTGCAAGCAAATGAACCAGTGTGCTTGAAAGCAGAAATTCATTACTCTAGAAAAAAGAATAGATTCTCTAGATTAAGAATCTTGTAAGTGGTTGCTGAACAGAAATGGGATAGAGTTTTTCTCATAAACAAAAGCATTCTAGTCATTGATAAAGTATAGGAGTTGGAAATAATGCTGTCTCGGTAACTGAATATGGAATGTGTGTTATACAAAAGATAACAGAGATTTAGACCGACACGTCTTGATTCTAAATAACATTGCAATTGTAGTCAAGATTATATCCAACGGATTTGTGTTGTAAATTTCAGCACGAAAAAAATTATGTTATTACTTGGAAGGGCTAAATGGTTTTAATATCTGGTATAAATCAGCCATTGCGATTATTGAGAGCGTTTTCTAATTGAGAATGCCCATGAATTTGAAGGATGGACGACCATGGTAGAGTAATGAGTATGCCTCGGTAGAATTGTGACAATATAAGAAGACATGGCTTCTTGACGGAAAGGATGCTAGGCTCAACCATGAACTGTCACATGCCGAATTCATGTGTCAGCATAAAGTTGACAGAAACTTATATTTTAGACTTGCCAGAACTGTATTTATTTAGCTGTATACGATAAAACCGCTACTTACGATTTAATTATCATTTCAGATACCAAGAATCGCGAGTATGATTGTCAAGGAGCGCGTCCACTTATCGGCAAGAATGCAAATACTCCACATATCGGTGTTATCAAGGACGCGGCATGAGCGCGGCTTTCAAGAGCCACGGTCTTTGCCTATAAGTGAACGAAAACAGGCGTAGCCATCGTTAAGTCTATAAAACCTAGTCAAGGCAAAGTTGACTGGATTTTCTCTTCATGTCAGGTCATGCTTTTAATGTTAACATTTGCGACGGTCCCGGACTTGCCTGTGAACATTGCTCATTATTACACTAAGGCTGGGGTGCTCAAACAGGCGTCAATAGCGACAGCCTTCCCGAGACGATCGCGGATACCCTAACAGATTCTACTATGCATGAAGTACTTGACATTCAATTTCACCAGGGGTCATGACTATGAGTGTTGTATCTCAAGTAGAATCAGAATGGCAGTCAATCATTTACTGACTCCACACTTTTGAGCTAGACACGCCGACGCCGACATCATAAGTTTGATCACCCGAGCTTTTATCCCATCTAGATTACTATAGCTATATGACGGCGCCTGTGACAGCTCACAAATGGAGTAAAACATTTGTTTCCTCACATATCAACAGAATTTCCCAAAAACGTGCAAATGACACGCGCCGTCATACAATGCTGCCGATATCATTGTTAGCTATCCTAGCCGTAAGCCTCAGCTACGCTCGTGAAGGTGCAGGCCCCGCGCAGGGTGGGCAGCGCGGGGCCCAAGGCGGGCGCACATCTGAACCGTATACAAACTATTTGCGAGACTGTAATGGCGACTACAGCGGCATGGTGCAGCGGCCTCGCTAGCGAGCGATCTTCCCCTGACGAAACACGTCTAGCCTCTACTGGAGGCTACAATGACAACGCAACCTACTGTACCACCTAGCCTTGCTCGCACCCGCCCTAGAGCCCGCGCTCTCACTCTGCACAAGGCTTCCGTGAGAGGAGCACTCGTATGAGAGTAGTCATGCTGCGGAGTTGTTTACCATAGTCTTGCCGGTCCAGTCGAACTCGCCGTCGTCCACGTAGCCGCGGCGCTCGAACAGGTCGCGGAACATGCGCCGCAGCTGGTCGTAGTCCGGCGTCTCGAAGAAGTCCAGCCGGCGCACGTAGCGCAGGTACGTCGCTAGCTCTTCGGGGTGGCCTTCGCATAGCACCTGGGGATAAACACATCATTAATTACAATGTTACAGCCTCATTTCCTTTAGTCCATTCAGCGGCTATCCGAAAGAGATCATTTAGAGCGATTAGAACATGTACAGTTCTCGTCAAATAACTTTGCCCCTCTGAAGTTAGCCATTTGCAAAGATCGCGCAGGTGCAGTCACGTAGACGGGAGCAAGCGGGACGCAAGCATGCATCGAACGTAAGCGAGCGACTGAGACATAAAATCGCGCCGCCATAATCCCCCATCTCTTGCGCATGCGCAGTTGCAGTTTGTTCGTAATTTTGACTACTACGCAGCCACTCGTAGCCAACTTCAGAGGGGCACAGTTATTTGTCGAGAACTGTACAAGGCCACGTTTCCAGTGCAGGCTACTTGCATGCAAGTTGCATTTATGTATTTATTCTATTTCAATTACTCTTTGCACTAACAGTTAATACCAACACGCATTACATTGTTGGCTGACCAGGTAATGTAGTCAATCGCTCGATCGTGTCCCACAATGTAGTGAAACTTGCATGAGAGTGGCTTGCAGTTGAAGTCATAAACTTTTAATATTTTGATTAACTAGTTCATTAATGATGGTACTGGTTTCTAATGTGGCATCTGTTGGTCTTTAAACCCATTGTATTGGTTGGTTTTTTTTTATTTCTATTGATGAATGGGCTCGCTCTTGACCTCGATCACGCCTGATGGAAAGCGATAGATGAGGTCTTTGATGGAGCGAGCGTGCCCAGAAGATGCCTGTTCACTCTTGCTTTGAAGGCAGACGGGTTTTTTTTTTTTTATTTAATCTTTATTACAATAGTGGTAGGTACATGGCCGGACTTAATGCAACAAGACATTCTCTACCAGTTAACCTTACTACTTACCTAAAAAGACTACACCTTGGTAGGTGTACAACAAAAATAAATGAATAAATAGAATTTGATTCAGATTATAATTAGATTTACTTACTGCATTTCTTAAAACTAGTATTAGATCAGTGACGTAGTGCTACCCATTCTATTAAACTTTTTCGACATTTAATGCATTATAAATAAAAGAATAATTATTTAGCCAGGTTTAAATGATCTCCAAAATAATATCTTCAACTGATCTATCTAGCCAATCACAGTCCACAGCTGGACAAAGAGTTCTTCCAAGCTGCACTGCGCCTCTTCAACTGACCGTAAGACATGAATGTCAAGAGCAACAAAAATCAATTCTGTTCATAAATATATATAGCTCAGCTACATCGACCTCGTATTGCATGAATCGAACTAACGTCCTTCAGAATGTATTCTCTGATTGTAGAACGGAAGAAAACTATTCTGCCAGACATTGATTTCTTCAAGCAATATTACTCATCACTACTGATATTTTTACTACATATACATATCTAACTGTATTTTTATTGATTCAATAAATTTGTATTTGTTCTAATCTCTGATTAGATTGACTGTTTAAATATTTGGATATCCTACTTTGTCATTGTAACAGTCATATTAGTCCTTGAATATTATAATAGCCTTCATGAGCAATGATAGGCATATTTTTGTCTGGTTGGCAGGACGGCACAAGCTAGCAGATATGCGTATGTTAAAAGTACAAACTAACACTACATATTATAGTAGTGTTAGTAGTGGTAGTGTTAGTACAAACTAACACTACATAATTATAGTAGTGTTAGTAGTGGTAGTGTTAGTACAAACTAACACTACATAATTATAGTAGTGTTAGTTTGTACTTTTAATACACATCTTGTTACTGAGAAAATAAGTAAGGTCTGGGAACTCTCTCTCACAAAATTAATTCATCTACCTAGCCTTTTCCCAACTTTATTGGGGTCGGCTGCCTACCAGACCTCCACAACCCATTACCTGGGTAACATGATACTTCTTGGCAAGACTGGACTCAGATTCTTCTGGCTTCTAACAATCCGTAACGACTGCCAAAGATCTACAAATGACAGCCGAGACCAACGGCTTAACGTGCTTTCCGAGGCACGGAGGAATCTCGTTATGTTAAGATGGTCACCCATCCACAGATCAACCTCGGCAAGCGTTGCTTAACCTTGAAGGTCGACCCGTGTGGCTGTTATTATTTAGCCACGAGCTATTATAGTCCATACGTGAATATTCCTAATCATAATCATTTATTCATTTGCAAACCTAAATAATTAAAACAGAAAATTGTTTTTAAAAAAAATAATAGAAGGATGCTATTTTCTAACACCAAGGAATGTCACTATGTGCAGCTAATTTCTTGGTGGCAGTATGAGGAAAACGAAATACAATAAAATCTCTAAAGACACAAATAAAAAAAACTCATATTCGGTACTCAAGGAAGGATAACAATTGTGATCTAATTTTCCTCATTCTAAGAAGGAAACTAGAACAAAACTAGATTATAATATCTTTAAAAATTTCTTACATCGAACAAGGACGAAACGGCAGAGTGCCCTAAAAACCTATTCTTGACCTCAATGCAGTAACAATGTTAATAAATAAATTCGCCTCAATAATTCAGTGACGTTTCAGTGCGCTACCGTTGAGGTGGCCTACTGTGTCGTGACGATAGATAGCAAGACTATGAACTGACATCGAATGAAGCATCACGCGTGTATTCTGCTGTGGGTTAGGCAGAGATTTCGCCAATCCATTTCCATACTTAGTGTTATACGTAAGTATACGAATTTGTATGAAACTTGGGCCACGGCTAGACTGTGTCCAGAAATAGGACATAAGATACTTTTCATCCCGGGAGTAAGCTCCCTTGGGATAAATTTTACCTTCACGCGGGCGATGGCTCTGGCAGAATCTAGTTCTGTTTAAGTCCCAGAACGCGAGACTATTGTCTTCAACCGTGCCGAAACATAGTGGCCTACTGGGAAATTCGTGCTGGAAAAACCCCAATTACACATAATTATGGTGTCTAGTCTATTTAGATGTAAGTTCAGATTATACACGAAGAGGACAACTACCATCTGAGAATACACAGTCTATAAGCAAATGGGATAACCAGTATTGTTATGTACAAAAAAATCTTCACAACGCAATATTCACGGTAACTTTTAGCTGAAGTTCTATGTGTAGGTCAATCAAAATGTAATTGGTATTATCTATCGTGTGATCGTATCGATAAACGGCGATAAGTGCGCGCCATTGATAGCCTAATACCGTCATCAGTGAACTATGGATGAATAATAATAATATTTCAGTCTTCCTCGTATTTACACAGGGATAGAGATATAATTATCTCAATAATATTAAATGCATTTATCGGCTCGTATGGCTCAATTGATTGGGGGACTTTTTTTTGAAGATAATTCTAAAAGTGTCTGGTACCAACACTCAGCAATATTTTTGTGTATGATATAAAATAAAATGAGGTGAATCAGCCTCTAGATTTCGTATTTTCGATAACGTACCGAATCGATTTACCATGGTAAGATATTTGTATTTTACCATGGCAATGATTCGTAATCTTGTGGTATGACGTCAATGTTGATTCCACACCAATAAAATAATGGCATAATATATGATATTCGTATGGTGTCGGACGTAAAATAATAGCATCATCCCATCACTCCCCGTGGGTGTCGTAAGAGGCGACTAAGGGACTCACCAGAGAATGGGCAGCAGCATTCTCTGTACATTGCAAGAGCTAAACTGCGATCGCCAATTGTTGATCATTTCCATGACAGCAAACGATGTATGCCCTCGGAACAACCGAGATCCTTATAAATTGGTTCTTCTTGATTTGCCAAGAATAACCAATACAATAGGAACTGCCAAGCAATGTGTGTGCGTATTTATAATCACACGCCAAGTCACCTTAAGACACTATGTATAAGGTTGTTGAGGATTAAATTGTACAAGGGGTTAAGTGGACCTAGTTTTTTTTATTTGAAAGAGTTTTTAAATACTAAGTACATAAATGTTGATTAGTTATTTATATTATAACTAATCAACATCATTATTATTATTATAGGTGGTTTGCCAAAAACGTTTGCATGCCATAACTTAGCAAAACATGTTTGTGCCTTTATTTATTTAACCGCTCAAGCACCGGCAACACACCGGTGTGCGCCGAATTAATCGCGAATTTAGTGTTTATTTACCAATTACATAAGATTTTTTTTTTTGGGAATTTTCACATGTCGGGGCCGCAGCGGTTAATTTAAAACCATTTTATACCATGTTTTACGCAAAAAAATGACATATCATTATATTATTTACAATTATCATAAATGTATGATTTCTTACCTCTATAGGCGTCGCTCGTTTGGTGTCACCAATTTTTTGGTATCGCTCTTTAAGTGTATCAGCTTTTAAACCCTGCCAGGGTAAGGAACCACGTAGAAAATACATAAACATATGCCCAAGAGCCTCTAGGTCGTCGCGTCTAGATTGTTCTGAAAAATATAAACATACATGTTAGTCTAAGTATGAATTATTGTATGAAGTTGCATGTTGAATACAAATTAGAACATATTCCACGAACTATTTGAATGTACAGAATGTACTATACAATGTTTAAATGTCATTAAACTTTACCAAGGTTAAAAGGGTGATTTACACATCCTTGTATCCATTTATAATATTACGGGTTTTACTCAGTGTATAATGTAACATGGGCTTTATTTAAGCCTCCGCTCTGAGAGGGAGTGGGCGGTTATCCACCACGAGGGTCCAGTGCGGAAATCTTAGTTTTAGAACACGACACACATTTTCCACCATTTCTAGAATATGATTGTATAGTTACGTTGATACATTACCTTTTCCTAAATGTGTGTTTATTGACATGTATCTTGCAGTCCCGGTAAGTGACTTGTGTTCCCGATATGGAATATGTTTGTTTGTCTCTAAGTCTATATATTCTTTGGCCAAACCAAAATCTGAAATACAACAGACATATCGATTAACTTAATTATTTATCGACAGAAAAAGATGCTCGAAACATGAACGGTCGGCTATGCTATACAAAAAGGTGGCTATAAATAATTGCCACTACTGCAAGGACCGCTAAATTCATTGACCTCGTCATGACGTTCATTTTATCAGTTTAAGAATATATTCAATACATCAACGGTCGATCGATGACTGTTCAGTGTTCATTGTAAGATTTGTAACCAAATCACACGATATTACTGACTACTGACATACTTCTGAAAATTGATTCATAAATATTTAAATCCCAAATTATTATACAGGGAGAAGGGACGAATGCCATCTAAGGAAAGTATATTTAATAACGCAGATAACTCATTTAATTCAAGGGCGTCTTCATTTAAATTTTTTGTGCGTCAAGACTACATTACTTATTATTTAACTACCAATTTTGAGCGAATCGATCGACAAGAAGTTCCCTTCTGCTGTAGTTTTATTCCAGCCAACGAATACACAACTTGCCTCATAGGAAAAACCTGCAGAATTCTTACTAGAACACGAGTAGTAAACCACAGACCTCGTCCCAAGATTGTATTACTTCACTATTGTTATATCTCATTACCTAATCACTCTGACGTGCTCATGAATGAGACTCTATCACTTAGCAGAACGTCGATGTCTCCAGTAATGCTTCATTACACAAATGAGTCTCGTTGACACTGGCCATTATAATTGGCGTGACTTCTGTATTACCACCGGCGTGGGTAACACCGACCATCATTATTTTTGTGTGTAATAAAGTTCGCTTTAGTTTATGAGGAGTTTGAGGTCAGGAGTTGGTCATGGAGTTATTTCTTTTGGTTTGGTAATGTATCGAGTTATTTCTGGGTTCTAAATGCTGCTTCAGCTCAAAAGTATACCTTAAAGGCAGTTATATCCGAGTATAACGTTTGTGATTAAATAGTACGGCTACAGGCTTAAATAAAGACTTTCTAATCGCTCCAAAGATCATATTGGTGTGTGAACACCGTCATAATAATGTAGACAGCCAATATCTAGAATTATCGTGTTATCAACAATCATAATCACGCTATGAACGAACTAATATAGTGAATAGTCTACGATTATAATTTCGTCGTTCGAAGAACTGCTAATATTTTAACTAACCAATGCTCACGGTACGGTAGCTATTAGGGAAATTACAGACATTGATAAGAATTGAAGTTTCAATGAAATTGTTTCGCTGGACGGCTTCTCTTCGCGTCTGAACGGATTTGAATGAAACTTGGCACTCGTGTAGACGATATCCTGGAATAGGACTAAGGAGGCACATTTTACCCCAGGAGTAGGTTCCCTCGGGATAATAGGGAATATGTAACCAAAAATTATTTGTTATCTACACAGTTTATCTCAAAATATACAAAAATATAAGACTATACTTTAAATAATAGTAATATTCAATTTGCACCGTTAGTGCAAATTGAATCAAAATAGATCGAAAAACTAACGAGGTATAATTAATTTTAAATCAACTAAGTACATAAATAATAATACTAAACTAACTTTAAGCAAAATCAAATATCCTAACTGCATCGCTGTCGACTGGAAGTGGGCCCAAAAGACTGGCGGCATTGCCACGTTGTGTCCACTAAGCGTTTAGCAAGTTCTTTAAATAACGCATGAGCACTCGGACTCCACTCGGACACCCCAAACGGCTCGAAAATATAACCAACGAGGTTGTTATATTTCCGCCGCTTGAGGTTCTCCGCAGCCGCAGCGGCAGCACAGCACGAAGAGCTAGGAAGATGGGATGGCGCAAGAGTATCGACACAAGTAGCGTCCCACACTAATAGCCTACCCATCTTCCATGGAAATAACGACATGCCGTCCGGTCCCTTGCCATCGTCGCGTGCCAGGCCATTGGGTTCTAATACAGCCGGAACGCCGACGGTCACAAGAGCTCGTCGGATAATGTCGTTAATATTCGCGTGCCGCGCTATGCGGCATAACTATTTTAAACAAATATATCTGTCCCTCTTGCGAAAACGCAGTTTTCTATGGCAGCTGTATAGGCGTCATGAACTTTGACGTCAAGAGTTCGTATCGGACTTTTCTTTCTAATTGTATTAAACTTTGAAGCTAAATAACTCCACCGTTGATGAGGGTATTTATAACAATTATTTCAAAATTGTTTGCTAGAGCTAATATGTATTTCATTTAGCAAATAAAAAATTGCGTGCATATTCCCTATTGTTGACATTCACGCAGACGCAGTCGTCGCTGTCAGAAGCCAGTGTTTTGTAAGACAAGGGTACTCTATGGCAACGCACCCAACGTCAGATTGTCTATGACACGAAAAAAATATTGCGTGTAGCAATAAATATAACTTAATGGATTATTGCAAAGATTTTATTTTGCATAAAGACTGTTTTAATCTTATATCACGAGCAAAGCATTCACGTCAATAACAAGGAAATCATCGGAGCAATTAAACGGGCCAGTTAACAAACGACCGTTGTACGAAAACTTTCGTTTTTAAATACTCATGACTCGATCCGATAATCATGACAGCGTAATTTGAATAATCAATTAAGCGTATAATTACGCCAAACTAAATTATGACAAATATGGTACTTTGCGTATGTAAACATTGGCACAGGTTCAATTTTGTAATAGAATCGCGATAAACATTTTCATTATTTAGCCATAAAAGTATCTACAATTAAAATACGGTACAAAACATCTTTCTCTCCTTTACAACCAAACAGAGGCCAAAAGATGCAAACGAGTCCACAAAAAAAATTGTTGCTATTTGTTAACGAAATCCTAACTGGGATCGAACATCACACATGAATAGTTCTACAGCCCAATTTTGGTAGAAAAGTTAATATTTGACACATAACTGTGATACATACAGCTGTGGTAACAGTAAATATTTACAACGGGGTGAGTCATTGACCTCTTTACAACATACATTTATGACTAATAAACATTTTCACTCTTCGAGGTTCTTACTACCCTCTTTTACTTGAGTACTAGATTTGACCTGATTCGCTTTCGAAGTTGGCTCTGAAATGACGCATTTTTCGAGAATATGGATGAATATATACATCATGAATGGGAAAACCCGTGTTTTGGTACAGTAGAACTTAAACGCTAAATAGATAAATATTAGAACATCGTGACATTCGTGACTTACCAATGATGTGAATGATTTTTTCCCTTTTAGTTGCAGTTCTACCTATTAAAAAATTTTCCGGCTTAACATCTCGGTATATTAGATGTCTTGTATGGACATACTCGATGCGATGTAACTGAAACAGACATGGAGCAGAATTAGTTTATGCCTTGTCACTATCAATTGACGGCGGCGGCGGTACAAATCATTCCATTGAAGGGCATTTCATTACATCATTGAATTTTGATGCATCAAATCAGTTTTGTATCAATAAGTGTCAATGTGTCAATCGATACTTAAGGTAGCCGTTTTAAATTGTTGAGCAGTAACTTGATTACGTATTTTAATTTTCGCAATTTCGTGTTTATTTCATGAACGTAGTAGAATTCGATCAGCCATAAGTTACTTCCAGAACAGTCTTCATCCGATTGACTTCAAAATCGAGATTTAATAAACTGATATACGCTTTCTTGACAATTATTATGTAGAGTGTTTTCCCGCCAAGCAAAATATATTTCAGAGATATGAATCTACTCGTCCCACTTTTACAATATTTCCTTACCCCAGGGATCGAGTTACAGGACCGCTTGAAGAGCTCGCATTTCATTAAAAGCGTAGGCTCGGGACATTTTCCTCAAATTGCGAACGTTATTGGCAATTTAATATAAATCTCTAAGCTCTAATTCGCGCATTACTGATTTGCTTATCAATGCAAGCGTTTGTTCGTCGCATTGCATCAGTTACGTCACAACAATAGTCTGCCGCCGGTTAAAGCGCTCACTACAATCATATTTCTTGAACGCTCTTGCAAGTTAGTGCTGTTATTTAAGTTCAATGACTTATAGAAATTGATTTCAGCTCAAGTAATGGTACTGAGATTATAATAGTAACATTTCAATATATGTTGGAAAATCTGAGATTTCTTTTCTTTTATGCTCGAGTGTGCAAAATATATATAGTATAGAAAACGCATATTAACTTACCAACTGCATAGCGATCATTAATACAGTCTTTAGAGAGAATCGACGGCCGCAGAGATCGAACAGATCCTCGAGCGACGGCCCCAGCAGTTCCATCACCAGTGCGTTGTATTTACCGCAGGGGCCGAAGTAATACACCTCCGGTATACCCTCCGCTGTCGACGGCGCTACAGGAGCCACGGGAATTAAGGGGAAGGAGGGGGGGGGAAGACAGACCGAACACAGTTAAGTACTCACATTTGAATACACGAGCATTGCTCTCGCACGCACCTGTACGACACAACACTGTAGCCGATATTTACAAATTACATCATCAAACACGACAGGACACGCGAGAGCATTGCTACGTGTTCAGCCTAATACAGAAACATAAATAAAAAACAAAAAAAAAACACAATTAGACGGGCCACAACAAGGACCATGGCCACGGCTTGCGAACCCTCGTCGGATGAATGATAAAGATTTGGATATCGGTTACGGTGTTGTGTCAAAAGACAATCACCTATCTACCGGGAAATTGGCACGGGACTTACGAGCTGCATAGCAATCATAAGGACCGTCTTGAGTCTGAACCTCCTGCCGCAATGTACGAACAGGTCCTCGAGCGAGGGCCCTAACAACTCCATGACCATAGCGTTGTAGCGGCCGCCACATGTTCCCAAGTAGTATACTTTTGGTACGCCCTCTGAGTAAATTGTATGAGCGTCAGCTAAGTTATTGTCTAACTACATTGTGATACAATCGAATGATGCGAATGTTGACAGAATTATTGAGACAATGATTATTATGGGGATAACCTACTAATTGGTGCCGACAGTTATTTAGGTAGTACCGGTAAATAGTACATCGCGAACTAATTATGACTGTACAGCTGTATCGTCTCTCCTTCTCCCTTAAATCCGTCCAAAGGGTTTCTGTAAAAGATCGCTAGACCGCCCATTACAAAAATTGCATGGGGTGATCTTATGTTACTTAATAAAAAAATATTAGGAGTATTTCTTTCTATCTTGACCCGTAATTAATATCCATAATATCAGACCAGTAACAGAGAAGTAGGTTCAGCCCGAATTTTCACCGAAATCATGAGAACAAAACTTAGGCTACAATAAATTGGTGCATATACAATAATTCGTAGGTGAGTCTCATCTCTTCGTTTTGCAATGTCCATGATTCACCATTTAAAAATTGTTGGTTGACCGTTATTAAGCTTAAATCAATACGATCGCTGTTTAAGTCTGTAAAGAATTTTCGTAACATCAGCTTGTACATAATTATTCATACAATTAGGGTAAAACTTACCATGCGTGCCTAGTAATTTGTAAAATCGGTATTCTAGGTGCAATTGTGGAGCCTTTGACTTCATAGGCTCCATCTTAATCGCTACATGTTCATTGTTGTAGAGATTTTTTCCTGAAAGAGAAAACTCAACTTTAGTATCAGTTAAATGAAATAAATATGACCCAAAACAAAGTGTAATTAATGTGGACTGTTTTCACTTCGAATGTCTTGTTTTCTTGACACAGTTACGCTTGTACGTTTGGACAGTCTTTTGTAAACATTTTAAAAATAAAAACAACTGGATTTATTCAATACAATGTTCTGTGAGTCTCACTAAAACATTTCAAAATTATTGTCAACGTCACCAACTTCAGTTATCGTTGTTATCATCGATCATAAAGATCGTCATAGTGTCGTATCAACATAGAATTAGATCTCAATAATCAATATCTTATCTGGTGAACAAATTAAATGGAACAACAATGTTCGCTGTTGTTACAGGCAGTAAGCTTGAGTGAGGCGGCGACACAGAAATTAAATTAGGTAACGCAAATGACGCTACCTCGGTTTCAGTAATAACAAAGTCGGGAGACGGCACTAATGACATCTTGAAGACTGAAGTCCTGATTATGTTCGATACATTATCTTCCATTATTGTTGTTTGTTAGATTTGGAACTAAGAGATAGATGAAATAGGCATCTAGGACGTCAACAAGTAATTCCCGATCAATTATTTTATCCAGAAACGATTCCGATTTTCTAATGACGTGAACTGTTACACATCACTAGTTAGCACCTAAGTTGAAACAATCAATCAAGTGAACTATGCAAGTAAATCTTCGGAAACTCGAATTCATTTTTGAAAATCTTGAGAACGTCCAGTAACTTATTCAGAACAATCGATTCTGTAATGAGTACAAATGCGATATAAGCACTAATGGCCTAACAAGATGCTATTAATTCTAATTGCTCTTTAGATTACAATCGTTACGGTAAAATGTTAAATGGTGGAAACAATTAAATAACCCACACAGGAAACCAACCAGGACTAGCCAGTTACTTTTTATTCGTAGGATTTTTAGTTTGATTAATTCCACCATGAGTGTTACATTTTTAAAAACACGGTTCGAAAAATAGGTAAATAATGTATGTATCGGCTTAATCACCACACGCACGTGTCCGCAATAATGTTATTTTCAGTGACGCGAGGTTGAATCCAATTCTCATCCGCACGCAGCCATATAATCTCCGAGACAACACCCATATGAAACCTTACTGCCTAGAAAATAAGGCCCACGACCTCACGTGTTGAGCCCTGACATTTCAAAAAGTAGGTATATGATATTCTACCTAACTACTTTGTTTAAAAGATTTCGTGGTTGTTGTAAAGTGATCATATTGTATGGCACGTGTGAACGGTGGCTGAGGTTCATTTGAAAGAGCGTTTCCGAACTGACAGCGAAAGAATGAGTCATAAGTCTTCCATTATTACAGAGGTCCTTTGTTACGTTGCTTGCTTCTACCTGCTGGATGAATATTTTAAGTTTATAGGCTGTACGAGAAATTACGATATTATACTGGCGTATGGTTTTAGTTTTATGAAAGCCGAACTTTTAACAAAACTCAGAAATTCATAAGATTCTTCCTGATCCCTATTAACATTAGAAATGCGAAAGCAACTCTGTATAACTCTGTCTGTCTGTTACGCTTTGACGCTAAAACGGCTGAACGGATCGTCATGAAATTTGGCAGATATATAGCCTGGGATATGGAGAAGGATATAGGCAATTTTTTACGCGATAACCGACATCTACGCGGGCGGATCCGCGGGCAATAGCTAGTTTTCAATATTTGAAGGGTATCATGATAAGCCACTCGCTCCACTTGAATCTTTAGGAGAATTCATCGAGGGTTTTATTTTCGCCTCTGCTTCTACAATATTGCCAAATATTTCCGTAAGTAATATACTTACTAGCACTTCGCAAACATTAGTTTCGCTTTCTCCGCGTAAAGATAACGGATCTTCAGACACCATCAAAATAAAAATGTTTTTGTATCGCACATAAAAGCAACATGCAACAATAATATTTATGTGTATAGTGAATGCTGTGATGGAAAGCTGGCTAGCCTTTCGAACAGACAGCATAGTGACCTATTTTCCCTCAGCTGGCTCTAACAAAAGGGACATTTACATTCGATTCACTCTGTTTCCTATCAGTTCAAGATCTTCATGACAATGATAAGTTGACCTCACTAAAAGTACTTCGACGATTGCGTGCAAAGATTTGTTTCCACTATCAATGACATTCGCGAAATTGTATCAAGCTAACAATATTATTTCTTACAGAAAAATCTCATTTCCGCCGCCTCCGAGCAATCAGTTCAATAAATGAGCAACCAGGTACTTATTACAGTCAGGGCTGGCCATAATAAATATCGCATCTTTAAGCATGACGAAATTATATACGGAGAAACTGTACAGCAATATGTGCCGGCTGTAAAATCCAGATGTTTAAATTCCACATAAATCTAACAAACTTTTCGGAAAGAGATTATTACGTCTTGCTAAAAATGAGTGCAATAGCGAAAGGAATGTATTTGTTTTCATTATGGCAATTGTGAAGTCTGACAAGGATATTACTGGACTCTTAGTTGGAAATGGAACATAGGGTGTGTCTAAAATAGTTACTATTAATAACTTTACATATTTCAGTAAGCGAGCAAGGTCGGCAAGACGCGTTGTTGTGAGCTTGTCATTGAGTGACTTAAGTGTACATTAGCCGTGTAGCCAATGTTAACATGAGAAGGATAACGTAAAAAGTTATAGCGTCTCCTTTTGAACATAACTGCTTATTACTAACAGGATAAGCAGCTTCTTTTTTTGTGGTCCAAACTCTCATCCTATGCGTCATCACTCAACGCAATTTCGAAGGAGTAGAAAACCAATCACTTATGATTCATCGTATCAAAGTTCGTTGATTAGAATCACGTTGTGAGCTCTTGTTTTTATAATTTGGTGTTAAAAATAGACTGTTTTCCAAACCTAGTGATAGACACGTGCCAATTTGAACGAAAACCAAACTAAACCCTTTAGATACCGATCTACCTGAAGGGTTATTCACTGACCGACTAACACAAAAACCCTTCTCGATTCGAGATTAGACATTGTCAGCATAAATATTAAATTCAAAATATTTCCATTAAACCCACTCGAGGTATTCGCGAACAGATCTCGAAAAGGGCAACATTTCCAGAAAGCAGAAATCCTTTTTCGCATCCGTACTAAAAATAGGGAACTCCTTTGTTTGTGGAATGAAAAGTTTCACACAAACACAGATAGCTATATGATCGAGGACATGATTTCATAAAGATCAGTTTACAGATTGTCCCTCAATTAATGGTCTTACTTCGTGTCGCTAAAGCTGCACTTAATTCAAATTCTGTCGACCCAAAGCTTTGCCATGGTAGCATGACATCGACGTCATCGTCAATGTCAGCGCAGAGATCAGGATGGGTAAAGATATGAATTCACTTACCGAGCCTAAGTTCACCGAAGTTACCGCAGCCGATCTTCTTGCCGACGCGGAAGTTAGGCCCCACCATAAGAACGCCCGAAGACGAGGTGACGGAGTGCCTCGACGTATGCATCGCGCTGCTGCCGCCCACACCACGCCCGCCCACCGCACCGGCTGCGCTGCAATGGTGTACACACAGTTTAACATCGTGGACATAGAAGCAAAAAGGGTCAGGATTTTGGAGTATCTCAAACAATTTATCAACTGTGGATGAAGTTTTCCAAAGCAGATTTGTGTTTTTAGTCTTCATGTGAGACAACCATGTAATTAAATTAGTGTAAAAACAATTAAGAGGTTGACTGTCAGTTGCCACCTGTATGTTTACGGACAGGACATTTTGACTCAAAAGAGGGATGAGATTTTGGAGTATCTTCTACAATGTGATGAATGGGATTTTCCAAGAGCAGATATTATCTTTATAAACTGAGTCAAACGTGTCGTTATTGTAAAATTTATGAAGGGTATTTTATGATCTGGCACTGTACTGTTAACGGATTGAAACCATAGTTTTAAATTATATCTATTCCAATCCAAAACCCACCCGGATTCATGGACAAGGTATTATCAGTAAGGTTAGCGATATTTGTAAGAATGTTGTATCGACGATCATTGATTAAATTATAAGAAAGGCACAATGTTCTTTTATACTGACACAACTTTTACCGTTTAATCCCATATCTCTTAGGACTAAGTTCAGATTGTAATTTGTATTTGAATTAATCAATTGATTACTTTTTCATTCGAAAATCTCCAAAGTTGTAAATATGATCACCTCAGTGACATATCGATCGATGCGACCTCCGTAAAAATCCGTTTGCCAAAAATCAAAATCAGTCAGGCAGCCTTTTCATAATAGTTAGGATTGCCCCATGTTTTATTTTAATGAGCAAATGAAAACATAGCATTTCAGTAATGATCGCGACTAAATGGTAAAATAACATAATTCAAACGAATTCCTGACTACTGCGCAAGTATTACAGGAGCTGTTGTTTTCCCCTGATGATTAAGTACCATCATTAAATTAATTTCGAACAATTAAGTACGTACGATTCGATATTATTTGAACAATGAATGACGTAGACTTTTGGCCGAGTTTAAAGGCTCGTTTACAGGAAGCAATTTCAAATTGCCTGTTCAATGAATTAGAAGTCGAGTGTTTTAAGAGTTTAGATATATATAACAAAGCGATATAATATCTATCTGATAAAGCTACTGAGTAATAGTAACTGCCAGTAATTATAAATCCTCATTCTAGAAATTACAATTATTAAAGCTATATTATTATGACATTTACCGGCATTTTATACAAATGGGTTAGTGGTTGCAATAAAATTCAGTTTATCACGCGACTGTAAACACTGAAAGATATTCGATTACGTGGAAAATTTAATTCAGTCAACTTTTTATTGTATTTGTATATTGAGTGAAGAACCACAGATGAGACCGCATTAAACGCTGGGCTAGGCGACACTGCGGCAGACCAAGAGGAAGATGGCGGGACAACCATTCCTACTACCGAAAAGGTTTAGAGCCTTTTAGGTAGGCAAGCAGCAAACAAAATGAGACAAATCAATCTTCGAAGAATTTCTACGATACACGTAACTTTAGCAAAAAATACTTATGAGTGAAAAATGGAGAATGAAGCTTTTGCCTTGCAGTCCGGTAATACAGACTGTATGATAAAAAGTAGAAGAAAGAAAACACTTTTTCACTCTTTTTTTTTTGCTTACGTCCTAGTCGCGCAAAGTGGATTTTGTGCTGGTGTGTACCTATGTGGAATTCAAAACTTTCAAAGGTCGTTATTACGTCAGCCATATTTACTAGTGAATAGTTAGACTATATGCCTACTGCTCAAATACAGCGAAATACCCGCCGATGTGTAGGCTACAGGAAAACCATCAAACCCATCAAAACTTGGGTAATTCAGATTTGCACTTTTCGCCATAATTATTGAATTATTTCCACGAGCGGAAAAAATAATGCGTCTGCTTCGTCAGTTTTCTAAAGATCTTAAGAGATATCCTTAACATCTTGAGAAAACCGACGAAGCAGGCCTTTTGGACGTAAGACTTGACCGAAGGATCCTATATGAGAACAATAATCTCGATCGTTTACGATGGGGACGGAGTGTCGTGTCGCAACTTGGGCCTTCAGCATTTTGTTATGATTGAATGAATACCCTCGCATCTTGCTTGCTTTAAGGATGACATTGTCTTAAAATAAAATCGCAAAATCCATATTTTCGTGACAAAACTTCTCGAAGGGAACAAGCCCGTTTAAAATACGGTTTTATAGTAGAGATAATATAAAACAATAGATACTACACAAGACATTGCAATATTTAGTTCTGCAAGCCTACAACAATGCTATAGGAAAATCAGATTTGCATAAATTTGTTATGAAATATAATGTACGTAGTACGTTATGAAATGACAAAAAGATAAACATTGTCTTTTATTTGAAATAGTGTTTATCATAGAGGTGTGACAAAATAATGTTATTATGGGAAGTAATCGAGAGGAATAGGTCTTTGTGCAGTTTGAAATAGACGGTGTTCCAAGATTTTGCTTTTCGTCACAAATAACGACAAAAATTTTGCATGAAAGGTTCTGTTCGAGTTTGTATTTAATTGTTAAGCAGTTCAACATCCCTATAGTTATGGTATTTAGTAGGGTACCTGTCATTGAGGTAAACGGGGAACCGGGCGCAGTAGTTAGAGCGCGACATATGGCATAGCCAATGTGCAGCTGGACTACATTCTTTTCATAACAATTTATAATATCGAAAAGCCTCAACGATAAGTTTGGTTTGAATTAGTTGTTTAAGCACATCTGCTCTTAGATGGACACGCATATTTCAGGATAGATTAAATTTTGGCGTACCTAAGGTAAAAAGTTGTTCCGTAAGGTGTCGGACGTAAAAGAATAGCACCATCCCTTCACTTCCCGTGGGTGTCGTAAGAGGCGACTAAGGGACTCATCAGAGGATGGGCAGCAGCTTTCTCTGTAGGTATTGGTATTGCAACAGCTACACTGCGATCGCCAACCCGCCTGCCAAGCGTGGCGATTATGGCAGACCACCTTCATTTGGGGGAGGCCTATGTCCAGCAGTGGACGTCTTTCGGCTGATATGATGATAATGAATAAGTGCCCCGTCACGACCGTGGGCTAAGACTTTTCAAAGCTTGTGTCATAATGGCTATATCAATCCGCCTAGCCTTTTCGCTACTATGTTCGGGACAGTTGGGGTCTTCCAATCTAACCGGATGCAGCAGAATACCAGTATTAGCACATGGAGAGACTGCCAATCTGACCTCTACAATCTACAATCTAGTAACACGATACCACAAGAATCGATCCTTGGCGAATCTGGTGTCAGACTTACGAGCTTGTTACTACTCGTAAAGACAGTCGAAGATGTACAAAATGACAACCGGGAACAATGGATTAACGTGCTTTCTGAAATAATCCACGTGTTTCGGAAAGCACGTTAAGCCGTGTTCTCGGTCTGTACCTAAAGGTGCTCCTTCACCTGGAGCATTCGCCTCTAATGTAACGTTACAGAACCGAGCATTTCATCAGTGAATGATGAGAACTAATTCAGCTACAGGCAAATGCTCAAAATCGAATTTGAATTGTTACATTACAAGCAAATGCTCGTCAGTCAGGGAGGCAGTATTATAATGTAATTCTCAAAGTCGAATCTGAAATGTTACATTACAGGCGAATGCTCATGGTGAGGGAGCACCTTAATGGATGGTTGACTATTCACAGGTCAACCTCAGCAAGCGTTCCTTAACTGCTGTGGATATTATTATTTAGCCACATAAAAAAAAATGCATGGAACCGATTATTCATCATCATCATATCAGCTGAAAGACGTCCACTGCTGGACATAGTCCTCCCCTAAATGGGAGGGGGGTTGCCATATTCGCCACGCTTGACAGGCAATGTACCAGAATGCAGGCAATGTGCAGAGAATGCTGCTGTCCTTGGTCTAGTAAATCCCTTAGTCACCTTTTACGACACCCATGGGAAGTGATGGGATAGTGCTATTCTTTTACGTCCGACACCATATGGGACCGATTATTAATTGTCAACTTTCCACTATGAACCCTTTACATTACAATGTCAATTGAAAAGTAGGGAATAACATGAACAAAACCACACAAATGATATCAGCGTTTATTTCAACTAGGTATTGAGGAAATAGAATGAAGGAATGTATGAGTATTACTACTATAAAATGAGTTGAGTATAGTTTAGTATATTTTATTATAATTAGGTGCTTCCTAATCTAATTTTTTTACGTAAGTAGGTATTTTATTAACAAGGAAAACATGTACGATGTTTACAAATATTATTTTGCTCAACTTTTCCTAATGTTTGGAAACAATTCAATAGAAGCTGGCCCAAGATGAAACTAGAGCAGTATAAGGTCAAGGTAGCCAAAATTGCATGCCAAAAAAAGTCACCTTGTATCTTCAACTAGAAGACAAAGATTAGGCACCTACTAAAAAAAATTGCACCAATATGTAGCTAAACAAATCTCAGTAAATTGACTGAAGAAGCACACCAATTCATAAGCTCTTTAAAAAAATGTACTTGAGGAGTTAAATACTTAATCTGAGCTAATAATCCTGTTAGTTTTTCACATGTTACAGCTTTATGTTATTAACTTATTATAGTAGTAGTGAATTATTATGAAAATGTTTCATACTGTAGGGGAATCAAATGTTTATAAATATTGAATGCAAATAAAGATTAAAGATATGTGTTGGCTTACTATCTCTAATGTGCTTTCAGTAGATATCTAATTAATAACGATAGTTTTCTAATACCTAATTAGGTACTAAAATCAAGTCTTAGTTTGAATGATTGAAATTAAATCATTGAAATTATTTCTACATGACTACATCCATACTGGGTACCTAATATTGTATGTAAATGTGTGTCTTTTTAAAGTCACATTTTAAAGTCTAAATAAACCAATGAATAGATTTTGAAGAAACTTGTCACACAGATTAACTATAACCTGAAGTAGTAGGACATAAGACACTTCATCCTGGTAGTAAATTCTCTTGGGTTATAAAATACTTTTCACGCCGGCAAAGACGCGGGTTGAAGTCGGTGGTTAATACAAATACATAAAAACAAGTTCAAGATACATTTGGCCGGATGGCGCCGGCATATCCTGGCTGACGTTCTCTGAGAGGCATTGCCAGAAAAAATAAAGTTCTCACTGCTGCCTAATTCTGTTTACTGTGTCATGGAATAGTGGTTACAATTATAACAGTTCACACACAATAATATAATTTTTTTAAATGCTCAATTTTTAAATGATAATTTTTATCTTGTTGTGATAACAAAATAGCCTGCATAATTAGTCATTATGCAGGTTATCAATTGATAGACAGATAATAACTAGTGGATACTTGTAATTTAAAAAAGAAACATTAATTAGGTACCTACAATGATCATTAAATTCTCAAGTACTTCTAAGTGTCTTAGTAAGAAACAGAAAACATTCAGTATTTGTTTAAATTTTTAATCAGTCTTTTAAATATTATGTTTTTTAATAATTGATATTTATAAATTAATTAATATTATATCTAACCTCCAAAACAAGCTAAGATTTGGCCTTCACATTTTTTATTATATTTTTGCTAGCATTAGTTAACATATTCAACTAATTTCCTCAAGCTTAAAAAATTATGAGATGCTCTCATACGCTACGTCAAAATGTACAGCAGCTATAGTGAATCATACCAACCGTTATTGGCATTGAGTCTAAAAGTGAAAGTTACAATGCACTTCCAACCACCGAAAGCATGGAAGGAGACAATTATCTAGCCACCACTGGGTAACATGCAGACACTTTTTAATCCAAAAATGCATTTTCAATTTAAAACGGACCATAATTTGCATACTATTTATGTCATACCTGTTTTAACTTCTGTACTTACTACAATTAGCAGTTTCACTGGTGTGAAATTTATAAAACAATAGGCAACTATCTGTGTTTTCTAGTCAGTGCATAGCAACATTCAAATAAAATGTGAGCCCATGTTAAAAACGTAATATTATTATGCAACATAATATTTGTGACTTTCTTCAAACAACCATTGCATTGATTCATCATTATGTATTTTATATGAAAACCAAAAGTATTTTTACATTTATTTAGTTTTCATTGAAACAAATTTTATTAGTTTACAAAGTGAACAATTCCTGTTGCATACTCACAATTTCCTATGCATTGTAGCATGTATTTAAATAAATACAATAACAGCCGCTCTGAATATTCATAATTAATATAAAAAATGTTAGTCACTTTACCGCAGACAGTTCACTTGTCAATTTTGAGTGACATACCACCAAAGCACTCTTGATTTCTATAGAAAACTGACTAAGTTGGTCAAGTCAGTTGTTAGTTACGAAATGTCACTGTTTTAACAAGTTACTTGTGTAATAAAATAAAATGGTTCTTCAAAAAAACGGCACTTACTTATTTTTATGAGACCTAAATGAAGGTTTTATTGAATCAGTTCAAACAATAAACAATGCATAACTGGATACAGATTGTGGCTGTAATGCTTGATAAGTTAATGTTTTTAATAAGAACATGTTATCAACTGTAAGTATTGTGAGAGATATTAGCAAGATGTTTACAGTTCATGATTCATCTGTGGGCACTGCAGCAATACTTAGCTATTGTGATAGCTAATGTGCATAAAGCTGAGTGACATAATAAAGCTTTGGTTACTTATGCCATTCATTTCCTAACAAGCAGGTTGTTATCCTTTATATGCATTAATGCAAATTAATTTATGTAAGATTTAGCCTATGGCTTAAGTCATTGAATTTCTCTTGACATCTGTGCTCTATTAACCTTGTTTTTTTAAATATTTTAGTTTACAAACATGTTAGGTACATGTGTACTAGAATCTGTTTGCAGAAAAGCAGATTCTATTATTTTTGGCCTAAAGGTCTTTGAAGTCAGAATGGTGACTGAATATCAATATGAATTTTAAGTATTTATTGCTTTGAATCTTGATTGTTTTGTAGATTAGATAAAACTATGGCTGGCCCTTATTGCACAATGGAAACTTACTAATTTTTTATGTAATGTTGAAACTATTAAGTTTCCTGTTCTTATTACTAAGAACTTCTTTTACAATTCTATTTTAAGCTGAATAACCACAGGCTACCTACTTATACTAAAGAATTCTAGTTTAAGTCTCCAGTAATTCTTTGATAACTCACAATTGGCTAACATAGAAAATGATAAATAAGAATATATTTTTTATTCCAATTTTAGGCAAGATCAAGAGATAAGTGTTTTAAAAAAAGTATAATTAATTGTCCAAAAGCACAGTTTACTTAGTTAAAAAACCAGTCAACTTCAATCTGTTTCCATTTCAAATTGAAGCACTTATTGTACTTCCCTTTGAATGGGTAAATGTATTAGAGTTTATGCTGCAACAGCCAGTATTAGCAATATGTGACTGAACTACAAAAACTATGTTTACATTCGCTTAGAATCTGTTAGTTAGACCATTGACTTCAGTATTTGTACATAGACTTTTTTCTGCTTTAGAAGATACTGCAATGAGTAAAAACTATATTTTCTATTGAGCAAGTACTTGCAGATAGTAAATTATCTTTTTAAGGTTATATGGTATTATTTTGGTATGAAATTATCTTACCTAGGTACCTTGTGAGTCATAATTTTATTGACTGTGTAAATCACCTAAATATCTAGTTGTACACAAAATATTCAGGTTTACCTACCTTGAATGCAAAATTAAATGAATTATTGCAAGTTTCAACTTGTAGGTTCAAATTAGTGGTTTTCGAAGTAGTTTTTTTGCATTCAGATACGTGGTCAGACAAAAAGGTTCATTAGCTTTTATTCTTAATTCATTGAACTGCAAATTCAAATGATGTCATATTCAAATAAGTTTGGTTAAATATTAATAAAACTGTGCAATGTGCTAATGAGTCGCTAACCCAGAGGTAGGAATATCATTGTTAGCCCATTATAATGGAACAGTGCATAGAAGGGCCAACTTAACCTCTTTACGCTTTTGTCACTGTACAAACATGCCCCAACCAGCATTGGTTTGAGCAATTTTGTTTTTTAATCTTTATGAAGTTGACAAGTTGAAACCTTAAATGTTGAGTTTCTTTATCTTACAGTTGTGTATGATTCACGGATGATAGAAATGTACAAATGGAAAGACTGGAGTGGCATGACACATCCGGTTAAAAATGTGTGCTTTACAGATCTTGTTACTCTGAGTGCAAGAAGAATAGTAGGTTAATGAAGATGCTTACGATGCTCGTTTTTCTTCAGTCTGTCGTTCTTTGTCCTTGCTATTATCACGCTTATTCATAATACAAGACTTGTTGTGCAGGCGCAATGCCCAGCACTCAGCTCACTCCCAGTGTCCAGCGTCTATCGGGGCCGCAGCGCAGCCCATGTCACCACAACTTCCACGACACCAGCCAGCGACGCATCGCCATAACACAATCCAACACAACAACACTTTTGTCACTTCTTTTTAATATAATTATTGCTATTTTTTTCTTCACTGCGATACTATTACCACTTCACTATTATACAATTTATCTCAAAATCATTTTTGTTACACTGCAAACACAATTTGAACGTGAAGACTGAATGTTTCGGCGACACCAGACGAATCGTATCGGAAATCTCGAAATGATTTATTGTCCTTTCTCTAGCAGTGTTAATTGATTATTTTATGCGATTTTACTCGGAAAGGGAGCGAGAGTGAATAGAGGTCGCCGTGCCAATGTTATGTTCATTGAAGAGTAACAACAAGCGATGTGGGTGTCCAACTTATTCAAATTACCAAAATCACCACGCAGTCACCAAATCTTCTAACAATCACCGTAAAATGTGTTGAGCTAATTAATATTTATTGTTAAAAGAAATGAATGTATCGAAAAAATGTAACAATTGACAGTTCCTTGTGAGAAGTCAACCCCAATAATTGTCGGTCGGCACAAAACGTTTTGAAATGATTTACAACAAGGATTCTCAATACTGGAGTTCAGAGCACTATGAGAAACTTAACTGCAGGAAATAGAAGCACAATTCGTGATTTTTAGTTAGCTTTCCGTAGGATTAGTCACAACGTCGCCGAAACATCAAATGGACATTAGTTCTGATAAAAAAGTTTAGGTTTTGTAATGGCCACCAATGTTACACTTTTAACACTTCATAAATTGCGATATAAGAGATGTATTACTAAAAGTTTTAATCTAAATTAATTTGTAAATTACACGTTTACATAAATATATTACCAACTAACGATAAAATTTCTTATTTATAAAATATTTAACTCAAAGAATAGTCACTGATTCGCCATTCGGCGCATGCGCAAACTTGCAGCAGTTTGTGTTGTCAGAGTAGTTAAATGTTTTTTATTATTTTAAGTCTACTGCAAAGATTGTTATTATTTTTTATTTGCCACATTATTCACATCACTGAAATGATTTATGATTTTCTTTCTAATTTACGGTCATACAGAAGACACCAATAATTTTCCTAAAAGTCAGTTTAATGTTTTTCATTTTCTCTTTGGCAACAAATAAAAAAAAAATATATAGATTGCGTTCATAAAGAATGGGTTTTAGTATGGTTTTGGTCAAATGCTTTAATTCTAAGAAAAAAATCATCAAAAGTTTTTGTTTTCATGGCATAATGCTTCCATAGTCTTTTGCCTTGCAATAAAATTATTTTATTTTGTAACTTTCCATATCCATTTCATTTAGTTTTTTTTCTTATTGGCCATAATGAAACGTATGACGCATTTTAATTGGTTAGCATTTGACGTTTGAAACATGTGTGAAAATGGCGCCAGTTTTGAACAGATTTGTGTTGTGAAGACGGGTCAGTCAGTGAGATTCGTGTCGTTCAAAAGCTATTGCAAACACAAATATTTTATTGCTTCTATCGATCTTTACACAAAAACAGAACACAGGTGAGAAAACATAGGGGTCCAGTCAAATTATATACTACCTGGACATAAATTCTAGGTTAAGTATTATGGTTGTTGATTGTTTGTTGCACCTACTTGCAATTTGTGTATTTTTGGACACGACAAGACAAGCAGTCCGTTAGAGTGAATAATAGACGTATGTAATAAGCATATTATTTAGGTATTATCTCTTAATATGATTAATTCTATCACTTTTTGGGAAATCTACTTTCCTACAAAATCATTGGAACTGTTACTTATTAGGTATAATAGTCGTGTGGTGTCTGTCTTTCTATTCAGAAAAACTGTTATTGTAGTTTTTGCTTCAGTAGCATACAAAAAATAGTTTTATATTATATAGGTAAGCTACAGTGAAATATTTTTGGTTCATGGTCAAAATGTCCAATTCTCAAAATGTCCAAATCCCAAAATGTCCAATTCTCAAAATATCCAATTCCCAATTCGCAGAATGTCCAGTTCGCAAAACCTCCAATATTCATAGGTAGGTTTGTAAAAAAGGCAATGTTACTACTGTTACTAGGAAAATCTAAGATGCAAAAGCGAGCGTAGCGAGCTCGGGAATTTGAGCACCCCGACTCTTACAGGTTAGGTTAGAAGGTCTTCGTGGTTATCTTTTTTTAAATACTTGGGCACCGATTACGTCTTTTATTAGGTGACTAGGTTAGGATCATAGATTGGAAATGGGAGTTGGACATTTTGGGATTTGGACATTTTGACACCGTTGGACATTTTGAAAATTGGACATCTTGACCCTGAACGGTTTTAGTGTTTCGTAAGTAGGTAGTATTTTTAAAGTACCTACATAATGTTATCGCTACATACGCTGTTTTATTATTATTCTTATGTACCTACTCTAGTAAAATTGTAAGTTCAAATAAAAATAATATATCTAAAAGTTATATAATTTAATATAGGTAAGTACCTACCGACTGTCGAAATTGATGCCGAATTTTGTTGACCTTAGGTACCTACCTATACTCTCATGATAAAAATAAGATAAAGTTATGAGCCGGAGTTACCTAGTTTTATGTAGCAAAAAAAATACAAGGTACCTAAAGAAACCAACTTCTTCAAGCGTCACATTCGGCCTTCACCTGTATTTAACCCAAGGAACTTCTATTACAACCTGGAATGTGCACAGGCTGTCGACACGCGGTCCGAGCGAGATAGCGTCGCGAGAGCCCTCTGTCCCTTTCATTAGGGTGACCAACCAATATAATGTAGGTAGAGACTAATATAATAGGATAATAATATATTAACCAATAATTTGATTTCATAATAATAATTATGCTTTAAGGATGGATTAAAGTAAAACGCATCAAACTATGTTTTATTATATCCTGGGGCCTGAAATGAGGACTGCAAATAACGGAATAATTTTTGATATTTGAATGACTTGGAATGACATCAAGCCATTTTTTCCTCCCTGATTCTTCTCCAGGCAGTCTGAAATTATTTTTTTTTAATTTATTTAAAATATACGAAGTGACACACCTAAATCAGCGATTAATATGGGAAGTTGAAACTTTTTTGCCATTTCCCTACAATGTTCCTCGGGAAATGTGAAATTTCATGATCATGTCTTTTAAGTATTCGGTACACCATTTCATATAAAGTTATATGCGTAGCGTGTAGGTACCTACTACAGAATAGTCTCAACACACATATTACCTACTGAAGTAAATGTTAAAATCAGCCTAGTATAAACATAAAATACCTATAACAGACATGCTTAATATGCTTACGTTGAAGACTTCCTCCTATTTTATTTATTTATTTACTGTATGTACAATAGTGGTACGTGGGCGGACTTAATGACTATGCAATGAAAATGAATGACTACTCTTCACTTCTTTTCTTTTCTCTATTTATATGCTGCATTGTGTAAATAATCTTATAATTTCGTTCATTATGGTCACCCTACTTCAAGAATTGAGATATACTAACTTGAAGAAAGAAACACCGCATCCTGCATAGGATTCGCTTTTGCAACCTTGAATCGCACACTTTTTAACCATCTTTATTAAATCCGAATAAAGAAATTGATTGTTTTACAACAAATAAATATGGCTGGTGGGTTACCAGTCTAACTTATATAATTATATATTCTACTAATAATCTCTTCTTTTTTAATTACATTTCAATACAGTATCTAAAAAATGTTCCAGTATGCTAAAAAAATGTTCTCATTGTAACAGATAATTGAAAAATTTTAGAAATATATCGGAACGAAAGTTAATGTTTTTTTAATAAGACACGACAATTTTATTATTCTTACCATTCCTACTAAATTCGGGAATAATCCTCCTGGCAACACTTTAGAAAGTGACACAGGGCTCTCCAAGCGCTTTCTCTCTCGGACCGGATTTGTCTTTGACCAAGTGATTGTCTGTAATAGAACTTAGCGTCATAAACATAAGGTTTATTTTTATATTGGTGTCAAATTGACAATGCTCATTCCAGGTTGTAATAGAAGTTCCTTGATTTAATAAAGCTTTTTCGGCTTGTTCACTGACCATTGCTACCTTATTTAGCCAACCAAAGGATTAAAACAAACTACAGCTGTAATCGACAACTACCCACATTATTTTGTAATTCCTTTGATGTCCAATTGTTCATGGAAGAAACAGGTGCAGTAGAGATTAGTCTGTGGTACAGGCTCTCCAAACGACAGGCGCGGTCTGAGTGGAGGGGCCGTGTGGGTGATGACACCCCCCCCCTCCTCCCAAATCGAACACGTTAAATTGAAAAACCATCTAAAACTTGACAAATCACGAATATTTAATACATTTAATTAACCAGGGCGAAGTACTAAAATTTTCGAGCTCGCTTCTTTCGCTCTTGTGTGTCAATGTTGTCATCTCCAAAACCTCAACTGTCAAGAGACAGTTGAGGTTTTGGAGATGACAACATTGACATTACTTTTATGTTTGTATACGGAAAGTAAGTAAAAAAGAGGATCTTACCTATCCGAGATCAATTCGAGCTCGCTTTTGCGTCCTCAATATTATCCTTACATACCTTATTAATTATCTTAACATTTTCCAAATCCATAAAGGATTTCGAAAATGTTTTATGTGAAAGGATAATACTTCTCGATTGGTCCCATTGAAGTTTTATCAAAATCGGTTCAGTAGTTCGGTTTTTTTTATCCAAATAGCTGGAAAAGATATGTGGAAAAATCATTCATGTATACGAAATTGCGTATTTTGCTTTCCTGTGACTTTCCAGTGGTGTTGTTAGGTTTGGGGTACCACTAAAAACTAAAGTGAAAAAGTCTTTTCAGCTGTAGACTGCGGGGGTCGTAGCATAATTAATTGAAGTTCTTGTTGTGAACTCATCATCGACAGGAATGTGGTAAAGATTTCTGGACAATGGAAATCGGATATACTTAGCTAGTTACGTACTCTCCACCACAGACATACCGCATACTACAATCCTATAACGTACCTAATTACAGTAATGAGTATGAATAGATTATTGTTTCTTCACATCAGAGATAAAGACCGTCTGTTGACCTAGAGTTGGCATCTGTCTCGATAGTAATAAATTGGCGTTCTTATGATTTTCGTCAAAAAATTTCCTCAGACCCCCCCCCCCCCTTAAGGAAGTTGGTTGGGTCCTTAAAACAATACTTATCTATTTATTGGAACAGTTGGAGCCATTGCTTAGGCATTTGAGACTGAACTGATGTCATTCTGAGTACCAACATCCGGAAATTTGCAAAATCAGTTTTAGTACCGTATTTATGTTTACAGTGCTCAGTAAACACTAGCGAAAAGACATGGACCGTGCTATCTATATTTAGCCAGGCATTGACCGGCAAGTGAAGCTAGTGTTTTGTGGATCGGTTTATTCAAGGCTACATTCAAGAGCATCAAATTTTATGTGCATCAAAAACTCATTAGAATTGTCAACTCGAGAAATACGGGCAATGAAAATTTGAATTGCACATGTTCGATTTTCGAAAGATAGTCGCGGTAGTCAGCCTGCACCTATTCATATCATGTGCATAATGCTCTTGCGCCGGCTATGAAGACGTGATCGTTCATTTCGCGTATCAACGCCCATGGTTGTTCCGTTTTCAAAGGCCGACACTTCTCCAGCCAGTGTACAAGCGTGCGCGCTGCTATCGCGACGTGTTTTATTAACTGCCAGTCTGATATTATTATACGGTGACATACTGATAATCTTTCGGGATTCACAGCTGAGTGATCAAAAGTAAGTCGGTTGTTTGTTCTTTATTTTTAAGAGTTACGTAGACTTGTGTTCGGGTGGGTGTCAGTTGGACCAAATTCAGTCTTGGTTTTTTCTGGTTGTATTGAGTTTCGATCATTTTATGACTTCGTATGTACCTAAATTGTTTTTTTTATTGGGTTAATTATTAACATTTCGTCGAAAACTACGTTTTATTTTTGAATTCAATCTTTTAATCAGATGGGCCTCCTCGAACTTTTTTTACCCGTTGGGACAGGACCATAATAAAGGAATGGTTAAAATATTATTATGTATACTTTTCCGTTACTGACTGAGTGACTGACAGACAACGCACAGCCGAAACTACTGGTCATAGAAACCTGAAATTTGGCATATAGGTTCCTAGGGGAGTGTAGGGGAGCACTAAAAAGATTTCACGAAATTCCTGCGGGAACGAATAAAACGGGATATGCGCGTCGGAAGTCGCGGGTAAAAGCTGGTAATTTATAAAGGGCCATTTTATACCTCGTTAAATACCTACGTAGTCAGCACAAGCAGAAGAGACAGTGAATGATTACGAAATACTGAACTGGCAACAATGATTACTCCACTGTTATTTTTTTTTTAATATCAATAATTATCTAAGTACCTACCTACTAAACAAGACGAATTGAAATTAATGTCAGTACTTACTTACCTACTCGATTAGCTGAATAAGCGACAAGGAATTCCCACCGTGTTTTTTTTTCAGTTTTTCCTACCTGTATACAGGCTTATCCTGATGATTAGTTAGGTACTGAAAGTAAAGGTAGGTACCTATATTATTATAAGCCTATGTAAGTGGCTTAGCTACTGGAGGGCTAGACGGGGCAGTGCCCCGGGGCCCCCAAGCTCAGGGGGCCCCTCGGACTCTGCCTTACAAACTATAAATTGAACTAGTGAAAAATTCTCTCATATTCGGAATATAGTTAATTAAACCAGATTCCAGGAACGCGACTTTAATAATGTTACTGTTCCATACAATTCCTGTCACTTCTGCAGAAGCTGAAAGATCATTTAGCAAATTAAAAATTATAAAAACTATTTGAGGAATAGGTACGGGACGAATCTGGATTACGACAAAACTGGAGTACGTCGAATACGGAACTAACGATTTTAAGTAGTTTAGTTGGGGCCCTAGTTAATTTTTGCCCCAGGGCCTTTCGTTACCTAGCTACGCCACTGGCCTATGTCATCCCACTGCCGGGCAAAGCCCTCTATTAACTCCTGCTATTTATCTTCGCTTACCAAAGACCCCTGGATCAAGCTCATTATTTTGCTTTATCTAGAATTATCTAAAAAAACTGAGTGATTAACAATATATAATAAATAAATATACGTAAATAACATTTATAAATAAAAACAGTGTGCTTTGATTTATCTTTTTCGATGATAAACCTACCTATAGGTACGGTCAGCAACAAGAAACAATGAACGCTGCTACTTTTACATAATATATATAAAATATCATTTATATTGACATATTAATGATTCGGAATCTGGTTTATAACATTTCATATAGCAGCTGATATTCTTTAGTTTGGTCAATTATTAAGATTTAGGAAACCGAAGTGTTAACGACTTCTGTTGCTGACTGTAGGTACTACTAGTTATCATTGCTATGGCATTATGTATGTACCTAATGGCTAAGTGGTAAATAGCAAATTACGCATTGGAGATACCAATTTGTAACAGGACCTGTTGTTAAAAGGCAAGAATGTGTGGCTAGGGAGGTATCAACCTAATTCATTAAATCTACCCTGTCCCTTCCAATTATGCCGGAGTCGGCTTCTAGTCTAATGGGATGCAGCTGAATACCAGTATTTTGCATGGAACGACTGTGTTCCTGACCTACACTAGCCAGTAACTGGGTAACGCAACTCCCATCAACCTCAATCTAATAAAAAAAACACAGAGTGAAGTGTCTTTCCAAGTAGGTACCTACCTAATATTTTTTTCAATTAAAAGCAGTTAAACACAGAAACGGTACAGTCACGTCCGCAATGCCTTGGTATCTGCAATAAAAGATTATAATTTGAGTTGAGGCTTTGAGAGGAAGGTCGCTCTATGCAGTTTCTTTATTTAACAACTAGGTTACTTGCAACTTTAGTACCTACCTACTTAAGTAGCTAAGTTACTAAGAGGAAAAAAACGCAACTCGGTACGGTACTTACGGTATCGATCATGCGATCTAGAACCTTTTAGATTAAATGAAAACCGAAATGGACATTTAGGTACCTACGTGTAGTGGGCGGGCCAGGACACAATGCTGTCATTCAGTCAGAAAAAAAACCTTTCATTTTTCCAGAATAGAAATAATTAACCTCGGCGCGATAATGTCACTAATTCTGCCAGTAGAATTTTCGTGTTAGTTGTCCTCCTACAACAATATTAGTTTAGTTAGGCATCTTCGATCACTAGTGTTCAATCTTACCAGCTTATCCATCAACTAGCACTTCGCCTGCGACTTCGTCCGCGCGGATTTAGTAAACTCCACAAACATCAACTCCCCCTCTATCCCCTTTTAAAGGTTAGTTTTGCAAAATTAAGCAAACGATTTTAATCAATTACCTAGCCTCTGCTTATTCTGTGGTCTCAAGAGGCCCTAGACAATGTGCCACTCAATTAGCGAATGCGACTGTCGAAATGCCAAAATGTAGAAATTTGATCACGTGACATTTAATCCCAGACATTTTTGACGTAAAAATCACCTTAGCCACGCTAGCGTTGACAGAATCTTACTTGTCTCAAGCCCAGGATCATCGCAACTGTTCACCCCATTCACCCCGTCAAGGGTTTATTGTGCAAAAATTGTTACATCTGTTTCAATTATCCCACTTTTAGTTTGTTCATAGCATTCCGATGTAAATTGAAGCAAGCAATAATTAATTTAATTTAATTATTTATTTCAGATTACAGTGATCCATAATAATGACCTCCCCTAAAAACTTTATCACTCCTCTCCTCTTCTCCTCGCCCGTAAGGGGCGGGGTGAAGGAGGAGTGATAAAGTGTTGTTTATGTTGTTTATTTTCGAAAAATCCAAACATTTGTTACCTATTCTTATTGTTTTATTGAAATCATTTAAATGCCGTGTTTCAACTTCATCGGACCAATCATTGATACGATTCTCCCCAGTTCGCTCAAGCCGCGACATTTTTCTTACTTCGAGCATGTTTATAACTGTCGTAACTTTTGAACGAAAGGTCCCATTTGAATAATTTAAAGTGTAATATACGCGGATAATAATCCATTTAAATGGATAAGGATTAATATCATGATACCAAAATCACCATTTTTCTATTACACCCAGGTTTTGAATATCTAATTTTAACAATAAGCGGTCATGGTGACTTAACCATAATAGTTAGACATATGGTATCCCGGACTTTTTTGTAGATATTGATCTCCTCTATAAAACTGTAGTTTATCACTTCGCTCTATTGTCAATAGTATTTATCTACACTAATTACAACTCAAAACTCACTAATTATAAAACACAATTACACTACTTACTGAACACTTAAATTTGCAGTAGAAGATCGCTTTCGAAGCTATCGCTTATATCGCAAATCCAATATTACTGCTCGGTGGTCGCAGGCTAAGCTAACTCTCGCGGCTCACCAGATCGGTCTACCTTGTGGAAGGCATGGCGACTTTACGTTCAAATATCTCGGTAACGTGACACTTAGGGCACTAGTTGCTATTTTTTTGTTTGTTTAAGTGTCATCTATCCATATATGCATACATGCTAGATCGTCCACCGTAACTTTGAAAAGCAATCAAAATGGCGGCAGGGGGCTTCCCATAGAAAAACGCATGATTCGACAATCTATCATCCAATATTAAATCGTTGAAAGTAAGTAACGCAGATAGCGATACAGAGCTGTCAGATGTCAGATGGCAAAATAACAAACTAACAGCCCATTTCCTTTTTATGATGCCACTATACAACATACGGATATACGAGTAACTGAAGTATATGTACCCGGCTGAATTAAGGGGCAGACCCACCGCGGCGCGCGGATAGGCCACGCACGCTTCGCTTTGCTTGTAAAGCCAAAAGATTCACATACATTTTCAAGAAAATGTATGTGATTGTATCCACTGCAACCCACGGACACGCTACGCGTCAATTGACGTCGTTCGTGCACGAGTGGCTTGCTCGAATATGGCGCTTACATAGCTCAACGCTGTCAACGCTATGCACGCTGTGCAATGTGCATGCGGTACACATTATACACGAATATTAACCCACGATTATGTGCAACTGTATTACAGTACCTGTGCGCCGCGGTGGGCCACGCTACAGCTGTACATATTTGTGTTTGTGTAGTGTGTACTAAAGTGGAAACGTAGACCCAAGTTGTCAAACAAATGAATTCACGCAGTTGTAATGAGCCTCGTGGCCGTGCTCAGCTTGCGCCGCGGTGGGTTTGCGCCTTTACGAGTAGTTAGGTAAGTAGGTACATAGTCACCAACTACTGATACCATCTTTTCTCATGGTTTGGTTTGTTATTTCATAATTCTAACGCCAGAGTAAAAAATCTGCAGCTTTTAATTACATTAGATGTGTATTAATCGTTTTAATTCGTGTGCCAAGCTAGTACCAATTTTGCTTATATTGTGAAATGATAAATTAACGGTTGGCATTGGTGGAGAAAATAGAGATATGTATTTCAAAAATAAGAAAGCGTTTCACTTGCTAAGAGATAAAGTAAGTATTTAACAATTACATTAAACATAATGATATGATGGGATGTGGTTAACTGATCGAACATAATATACCTATTATGAATTTGAATATAATCATACCTAGTGTTAGCTGTTAATTGGTAAAATATTGAATTACTTCCTCGTAGGTATCTACTCGTAACGTTACCTAAATAATGAAGCTTCACGATTCGCCTTTCAAATAATAAAAAGCAGAAAAAAGATTCAATTAAAAATCTGAAAATTTTACATGAAACATGAATGAAATAAAAATGACGTTTTCTTTATTTAGGGGTGATTTTTCAATAGTGAGATAATTTATACCAATTTATCCTTCAGTTAATAATTTCCGACTAAGTACACTACCTGTTGAAAAACTGACCCCTACAAAGAAATTCCGGTTCAGCTGTACGGTGCCTACCTACTGTTTCATAATATCAATCATAATTAGTATTGATTTCCTGTTATTATCAAAGAAAAAAGTGTGTCGTATCGAAAATACCCAATAAGTATTTAGTAGATAAGATACTTATTGCATAATCAGATAAAAACAGCAAATACAACTGACACGCTTGTACATGGTCAGGGTTCCCTTGAAATATTACAAAATAAACCATCGTAGTCTATGTCACAATCCTAGCCTAACATAGCCTAGCATGTTCATTGCTTGGAATCCATGATAAATTCGCGTCACATTTAATTAGATGAAAGGCCCAGTAGACGGCCGATCCAATCGTAAAATCTGGCGAATGAGTCTCATCTTTTGGACCTCTGAAATGCAGGTGTATGGATCTGGGCACTCCTGGCATGTTGCAACCTATAGCTGCTTATCTCCGTTTTTTCACCATGGATAGCTGCAAAACAGGAAATTGTTACTTCATTATGATTGAAATTTATAGCGTGATAAACAAAGCTGGTACTTCAACTAATCATGTTATTTAATAGGCGGCTAACGCAAATAGTTGTTCAGAAATGTTCAGTGTTTCAAATGTTATAATGCACCGTGTACCGGTGGGTGTCGAGCCTCATAGATTTTTTTCACCGACGAATGCCTTGCCCCCATGCCCTATAAAATTGACCCTTATTAGTGCCTCTGTACAATAACTGCTCCAATTTAGCTGGGCCTCTGACCCAACCCATAGTAAATCATACAATTGCAGTAGCTACATTGATTTCATCTGAATAACAGCAGTCAGTGTAGGGACCATTGTTGTGACCAAACTTTTGAGAACGTTTTGCTTGACAACATTGAAACCTGATTATGGCTATCAAGATAATAAAGTAAGCACCTACATAGATACTGAATCCAGTTTCTAAATAAAAAAGAACCTTAATTTTTAGCACGTGTAGGTAATTATGATGTCTACAGATTCAGATATCATGAAGATTACAAATCAAAATGTTCGAATGAAAATGCGTTCCTATTGTTCCTAAAACTGTACCTACCGGTTTAAGGGACTAATTCCACAAAACCTAAAGTTATTGGTGTACATTATAGTGTATTCTATTCTATTTTATTCTATTCTTTTCTATCCCATCCTATCCTATCCTATCCTATCCCATTCAATCCCATCCTATCCTATTCTATTCTTATTTTTATGTTTCATTGTCAGCTGTGTGCAATGGGTGTAGTCGAGAAGTGGAAGTAGGTTTGAGCTGACCAAATAACTACGGACTAAAATGATCAGAGGGCTTAGTGTGAGTTTTTTAACGTACTCGATTATGTCAAATTGTATAGAAAAAAACAGGTTGTTCGTGAGTGTCACCAGACGGTGCTTATTCAGTTTCAATACAAATTGAGGTTTACTCTAACGCGATCGAGAACGTCAAAAAACTCGCACTAAGGCCACAGAGGGCTTAGTGCGAGTTTACTCGTACTCGATCGCGTTAACGTAAACGTTCGCTTATGTCAAATTGTGTAGAAAAAAACAGGTTGTCCGTGAGTGTCACCAGACGGCACTTATTCAGTTTCAATACAAATTGAGGTTTACGTTAACGCGATCGAGAACGTTAAAAAACTCTCACTAAGCTAAATGAATAACACAAAAAACAAAACTGTAGGGTAAACAAGTCAGTTGTATTTGGTTTGACAAGGTGATCCACTTGATCTTTATCCTCAGTCGAGTGAACTCAAGTTCTAGGACAATAGAGTATGTAGGTAATATAGAATGCAGGAAAAACTATTTAAACCACTACTAAAGCAGGCGCCAGATAAATGAAGAACAACGGTCATTGACCTTTCCTTAATATCTCTTCGTAGGTACCCCCGGATAGTAAATTATGAATCGTTTTTCATTACTAAAACAGTAAGGATCACGAAAGATGTCGATTCAGGACAGCTTTATGTCATTATTTAAAACTATGCATTTCCTTAACTTTTTCTTAAAAAAGACTTAATAAAGAAAATGCTTGCCTGTTAATTATTTGACCCAAATGGAAATTGCAACCATGTAACCATGTAAGAAAACGTTTTTGACACATAACGATAACGCCAGTGCAATAATAGTTTAAGGGAGGTAGTTCAATAAAATTATGCAAAACAATAACGTCATGATCACTGTTGCGAAATGTGTTGTAATAAAATGATATTTAGTAAAAACGCGATTAATCGAAATGTAGATATCTAAATATAAAATAAAAAATGTATAGATGATTAATAAAAAATGTCATCCAATGCATTTGTAAAAAGAAGCGTTTGCCAAATAAATGTTTGTAAAACAAGTGTTTTTAAATTAAAACATTTGCGGAATAATTTGTTTGCGAAATAGGTAAATAGTTTACGAAACGTTGGTTGTAAAATGAAAATTTGTCAATGGAGTTTTCGTTACCTACGACATCTCATAATTAGCTCTATGACATGCAAATTGTAAACCACAGAACATAATGTATGGCATTACAGTACTACGATCGGATGGGCTGTGTGGTGAAGAATGGCCGAATACTTATGACGTCAACGTGTACTCTTACCAACATTTGTGCCGATGATTTACTACACACAGCAGACGATATCTAGTGACGGACAGACGCTAATGTCGTGAAAAGTTTTGTCGAAGGAAATAATTTGACGATAATAATGGCCCTGTTTCATTTTCGCCGGAGTTTTATCTGAAAATTAAGCGTTATCAATAAAATTTTCATATCATTTCAGGTGGTCCTCAACATGAATAACAAGATATCAGAAGAGATACAGAAGCAGCTAGCGCAGCTTCGGGATTGGACAAGAACGCAGCCACATTTACCCCAAGATTTAGGTAAGCATTAACTTTATTTTCGCTTTTCCCCACGGACGTAGTCTGTAGGTACCATAAATGTTCCCTCTAGATCTCCAGAAAGTATCCCCTTCTTCAGCCGCCCCTTTTGAAAAATTATTTGCTCTTGAATTTTAGTCAGGACGAAGGAAAAAGACAAACTCTTATTGTTAGTCTCACCACCATTCATCCATTATTCGGACCATGTGAATTCAAAAACTAAACAGTTAAACCTCAAGGGGTAATGCACTTTGAGCTGTTACTTTCTAACATCTTTACTGTGGCAGCAAGTGTTACATTACACCGTCAGTCAGTAAAACAAAAAACCATTTTTAACCGAGTTCAAAATAACCTCCTTTTTTTGAAGTCTGTTATAAATGAGGTTATCAATTCCACCCGATATTGTCAGAATTGCACAGTTTTTGTATAAATATGTTAGTCATAGATCAGCTTAAAAAAATGTGTTACAAAATATAAATTATATTTTTTAGTTAGACTAGGTTTATAGTCCAACTTAGGGAACAGTGCAGTAGTTTTTGAGATAGAGAGTTGAATAAGTACCTACCTATGTTTCAGTCACTAGGAAAACGTGTCGCGCGTTGGCGTAATTCTAAAACATATCATTATGCTAATGTTAATTGCTGATGATTATTTTTAAGTAGGTAATTAGTTATTATTCACTTTTTAGTGGTATCCCACACCTAACAACAGGAAACTCACAGGAGAGCAATAATATACGCAAATTTCGTTTACTTGAATGACAGTTTTTCCAACTATTTGGATTTAAAAACCAAAGTACTGAACCGATTTTGATGAAATTTCAATGCGATCAACCGGGAAGTATCTACCTATATCCTTTCACATGAATGATTTTTTTTCCAAATCGGTTCATAAATGACGGGAGGTATGTAACAAACAAAAAAAAAGCAACCAAATTGAGAACCTCCACCTTTTTTTAAGTCGGTTAAAAAAATTCAACCGAATTCCTATCTGTAATTTATTTAATTAATAACTAAAAAGGGAGAAATAAAAGTTTTATCTTAGAGGTCGGTGCCAGGTGCCAGCCTTAATATTTGGCATAAACGTTGTCACTTGGTAGTCGTATAATATCGTATGTCGTTTATGTCGGAATATTCCGCCTGCCGCAGTTACGCTAAATTACAGTTTTGAAGTCGGTTGTATTTATAAATTACTTTTTAAACCTTGCTGTCCTTGTATTTTCTGCAACCTAATCTTCTGCCTAGCCTTATTCAAATGTTGTTGGGTTGGGCTTTAGATAAATTATTTTCATAACACTCAATGTTATGTTATGGAATGGAAAATGCTTGTGTTGTTGAATAGGATAATAATCTAGTACTACCTGCCTATATTAGATAGAAATTTTCTGTAATACAAAGCCATGAAATGAGTCACAAATGCTTGTTGTTTAATCATCTTAAATTGTATACTCCAGTGCTCATAACATTGACGTAAAGTCGTGAGCAATAAAATTAATTAGTTATTAAAATTCAGTGTAATTCCGAATTTGACTACATGTACCTGGTGGCATTGAAACTCATAAGCATAGTAACAAGTTTTAAAATTATAAGAATAATTTACATGAACAGGGTGTTCCAGAAGTGCATGTTTATATTTAAGGATGAGGTTGGGTATACAGGGTGGAAACTTTCAGCGGGGCAGTAAGGGGAAGTACCTTGTCCGTTGCAGCTACACGAAAATGGTCTTACGAGACTATCCATAATTTTTTATGGAATTTTGATCCCCATTCACAGATTTTCAAAAAAATGTACAGTTAGCAAGAAAATAGCCATTTTACACAAAAACATTTTTTGATGCCAATCGATCCTGTTTCTAATACTGATCAAAAACTTCTATGTACCATCGTTGAAGTACTCAAATAGTCACAAATTGCAAAAAACTTTTCCCGTAAATTTTGTATGAAAATTTTATGCAAAAGCTTTTTTAGTGACGGTTGAGATCTTTTTGTTGACTGAATAGAAAGATAAGTTTAAAAACAATTCAAATTTCGAACTCGTTATTATTAAATAAAAAAACAATCTTGACAGTTTGTTGCGTCAGAAAAGCTCTGAGTGTGTTGTGTGTGCATAATTGGACAGCTATTGATAAGAAAAAAATGACCTCCAATTTAGAACGTTTAGACTTGCTAGAAGCATATTACGTAAATAATAAAAATACATTTTTGCATAAAATTTTCACACAAAATGTAAGAGAAAAGTTTTTTTGCAATTTGTGACTTTTTGAGTACTCCAACGATGAATGGTCCCATAGAAGTTTTTGATCAGTATTAGAAACAGGATCGATTGGCATCAAAAAATGTTTTTATGTAAAATGGCTATTTTCTTGCTAACTGTATATTTTTTTGAAAATCTGTGAAAAAAAACTAAAAGAAATCAGGTTGATAAAACGATTTTCAAGCAGTTTGCTACAGTTGGTGGTATAAATTTACTTTTGGTTAATCACAGATTTGATGTCAACTGCATCAAACTGCTTGAAAAGTCATTTCTTCGGATCATTTTAGTCGTTTTAATTGTCGTTTTTTTAAAAAAAATCTCATTTATGTATTGATATTTTTTTCTATAATGTGTATCAGCTACCCAACATCAGCATTAAATATGACTACGCACTTCTGGAACATCCTTTATTCAATCAGGATTCTATATTATTCAGGAAACATAACACAGACAGAATTGAACGATACAATATTTTTACTGTTACTTATAAAAATAAATATAGCCTGTTGATTGGCCGATATAATTATAATGCGAAACCGGTTATCACAGTTTTGGGCTTCTGACTTGCTCGCATGATCGATGACGGGTTATCAAGCCCTCTGTGGCATAAAAAGTTAACAATATCAGTATGGTATCAGTAGCTACACGTTCCCAAGTCCCTGTTATTGATTCGTCCGATTCGCACAAAGAATAATTGCCACCCGATAGGCCATTCAGCGAGCATCGTTCAACAGAATGAATGGGAATCCGTTGCTACATGCCTACCTAAAACTTGTGCTGTACTGTATACCAAGTTTTCCACAATTGATTCCGTTTTGATTCTACTTTCAACTTAATCTCTTTAGCAATAAGGTTCAGATTCCAGCTTTCGTACATTGCTTTGAATTGTTTTCAAGTGTACGTCCTATAGAATCTTATGTGCAACTTATCGATGTTTTGCTATCTCAAAACAGTACCTTTGTACCTTCTTCAGTTCCGTGGTGATGTCGACATCAGTAAAGTATGTACTAAACATTTCCAGCGGTTGTTTATAAGAAAAGGTGCTTTGTCATAATAACATTATCAGTGTCATCAAATAAGAGTTAGATAGATGACTTGCTAATAGCCCAAGATGATGTTCAATTACATGTAAAACGATAGGTTTCTTACATTTTTAAAGCTCGATTTGTGACGCTGTTTTATTAGACTTCTCAACTAACAATGGTCTAAGCGTTATCAATAAAAATGTGATTACCATATTTCCTGTTGAATACCTGCCGTGGGTAACACAAACAAGTTTTATAAAAATAACCGTGCAACTTGTTGTTTATGAGTTAACAGACAAGTAAAACTATTTGGAACCAAACTGATTCAATATTTTTGAACGATAGTTTTAGGTAGTTCTTACTTAATGAAGGAAATAACTCTTGCAACACTTTTACAAAAGGCTTTGTTTGTTCGCTGTACATTGTGTAGCATTTCAAACTTTGCGGAAATGTCCAAAGGCAATGTTTTGAGACCATTCAAGCCGACTTATATGTACCCATATAACTAGCGGCTATATTTAGTGGAATTGTGTAAACAGTGTTGACAACAATCTAGATGGCAAGCCGACCGGCGGCGGCGCGGCGGCGAAACCGAGATTGGCATGTACGACGGTATTTGTTTCATCATAGTATGCATCCTATCCGTACGATTTTCTGCGCTTTGTATAGCCCAAAATTGTTATTATTCGAACAAGAGCTCCGCTCTATTATTATTATCCTTAAGTAGTACCTGCTATATGCAAGTCTTCATCATCATTATCATCATCTTTTGGCCCATTTTTGAATTTACTTAGACTCGGCTTAGCATGCAATTTTAGATAAGTATACCTATCTCTATTAGCTGTCATCTCAACAGTGGTGTAACTAGCATGGGTAGGGATGATGTGTGTTCACCCCCGTAATAATAACGCAGGTTTGCAACTTTCATTTTGTGCTAAGAGCACACAAGGCGAACTCGAAAAATTTTGAACTTTGTCTCGAATAGGTTTGATACTTATTCGAAGTAACTTTTGTGACTAATGCGGGTAAGCTCAGTAACTAAGACAGATATGAATGAAAGAGCGAGCGAGATAAAATTGGCATCCCGCCTCTCACATTTTCTTTTGATATTCATACTTACTGAAATAAAATTAACATTGTTGACATCAGTAAATAAAGTTAATTCTAGAGGAGGAGGTAAGCTCAAGAACTAGGAGAGGGTAGAATGCAAGAGCGAGCGAAGTGAGCTCGAAAATTTGTGCATCTCACCTCGGATGGGTTTTATTTTCTTTCGTTCATTCAAATTTAAATAGAAGTAACTTTGTTGACTGATGCAAGAAAGCTCATTAACTAAGAGAGGGCAGAATACAAAAGCGAGCGATACAAGCTCGTTTTTTTTTGCACCCTATTTCGGACAAGTTCTATAACGTTACCAGTTTAGAATGATACCTAACGGTAACATAAAACCGTCAATTAACGGTCGGATGTTACCCCTAAATGTAGCAAAGCTCAAAAAATAAGGAAATTTTAGCATGCCATCTCGGAAAGGTTTTATTTTCTTTTGATCATTCATGAAATATACTTAAGTCATTTTTTTATTTAATTATACAGAAAAGCTCAAGAACTAAGACCGTGCAAAATGCAAGAGCGAGCAAAGCGAGCTCGGAAATTTTAGAATGGGTTAAATTGCGACAACCGTTTGACCCGACCGTGGCACCCCCCCTAGCACGCTATTGCAACTCAATAGTCCCCTTTTAAGCTTTAGGTTACACGCAGACCTTCCGTCGTGTCTTCGGTCTTTTCCTAGTTAAAGTACTACTAATCATAAATTCTCACGTTTCAGAGGACAGGATCATACTGAGGTTTCTTCACAGCTGTTACTATGACATTGACAAGACGAAGCATACCATAGAGCTGTTCTTCAAAATCAGAGACAATTCGCCTGAGCTGGTCAACCACAGGGATCCATTGTCCCCTGCTATGCAGAAGGCTTTGAAAATCGCGTGAGTATTATGTGCTAAACAGTTTGATTGAAAGTCGAAACCATGATCATATAAAAATATGTAAGAGGATTCTTCTAATAAAGTTTTGACTGTCTTTGATTCGTTCAGCTTGTCTTTAAGTATATTTATTTATCTTTTATAAAAGCAAGTATACAATGGGCGGTCTTATCGCACGGCCCGGGGCAATCTCTTACAGAATACCTACCTTTGGATGGAGCGAACGAAAGGAGACAGATTTAAGGGCTGTCAGGGTACAATTTCCTTCCTTATAATTTTATGTCTTTGTCGAAGGAGTCCAGCTCATGCACCTTCTAGCTGTCTGGGCATGCCGCGATGTACTTGCACATACTTTTCTGCCAGTCTATTCTGTTATAATATCGCTGTGAAAACTTACCTGAAGGGAGCGCTAAGTGAACTGTCATTTCACCAGAACCTGTAGATTTGATCATAGACGATGATGACTGGTTCTATAAGTTTTCTATCATCTCATCTTTCATATTCTTGCCAAACACACCAGAATTCTGGTGCAAAGTGCAATTATTTATGCCTTCCTCTTTAGTCAAAGTCGGCTTGTACAGATTCATCTGTTTTCAAGTCATATTTGAATGTAAACTCTATTATTCCGCAAGTGTCTCGTGTTCTGGCAACACTGCGGATGGTCGTGACTACACTAATCTAGGGCAAGCTTATGGCTGTTGGTAATTCGTTCTAATCTCCGCTATAAATCGCAAAACCAACTAACACGGTGGAATTAAAACTGGGTTATATTTATTGCAGTCTCTTTGCGATAGTAGGCAGGTAGATACGTGGGATACTCTTGGTTTTACACCGTTTAAATTACTAGTGGTAACCAGGTACATGGTTGTTCTAAATGGATGGTCTCCAATAGATCACCAATAACCTAGAAATAGACAAGAGAGCCAATAGGTAGGTAAAGTGAGCCTACACTTTGTTAGGTCATCGTAGTCGAAACTAAATTCTGTTTGTTTGTAGAAGGTGATCTCTGGAAGAGGGTATTTCTCAGCAAAGTGGGCAACATTAGGCACTCTTTTGGAAAATAAACAGTCCCCTGACAATTGTTTTATAAGTTAAGTTTTAGTTCATTTTTTATCGTTGAAAAAACTTTAAAATCATGCAAAATATTACACAAAAATAAAGATTAATTGCATAAAATGTTATTGAAATGGTTTTATTTCTGGGTCAGGGGACTGTGTCACAGTCTCACAGGTTAACTAATAGTTCCTTACTGTGTGTAGGACTGAGAGACAACATTAACATTCATTTTTTTTTATGTAAGTATAACATTTAATTAAATAATTACTTCACTGACATTGACAGCCGGCAATTTCATAGTTTATATGTATGTAGATATTGAAAATATCAATGACATTTTAAATAAAAAATTGTATTATAATTATATAGCATAAGTCAGGGTACAGTTTTGGTGACTCATCAGGGAACTGATAGAGTATAGTTTTTTTTCCATACATAGTTGTTATAAGATAGGTGTTTCATTTCATGTTGTGCTCTGGCAGACTGGGTAGTTATCATTCAAAGTTAACTGAAATATAAATATTTGTTGATCTGTTTTTCGTAATAATGAATGCACTGAGATCGCGAGTTGCCCACTTTGCTGAGAAATGTCGAACTTGTAATGATTCGATTTCAAAAATTATTTCAATGATAAAAAAATATTATGCCTTAGGCTATTCCGAAAAAAAAAACCCGGTTCCTTTGCAATAGACCAAATTTTACGAGAGTGAAGTTGTGGACAAAAGTTAGTAACATAAACTTATTATATGTAGGAATAACCCTGCCCGTATATCGAAGGTGGGCCACCTTATATCTATGTGGCCCATATAGATAAACTTTCGTAAACAATATGGTCTGACTACCTACGTCATGCCAATAAATAATGAAGAGTTATTAAAAATAAATCATTTTCTTATAAGATCGAGCACACAGAATGTTTCATTACACCGCTTAATAGCAGTCAGCAATCAGGACTAATTATAATAAAACAGGTCACGCTGCAGTGTACCTTCCGCTGTCTTACTAATTAGTTATTTCTGAGACAAGTTTTACTGTGGTTTTTCCTAGTAATCATACTGGTTATTCTTAATCCCTTCTAGAAATATTTAGATAGTTTAAAACAAAGTCGTTGTCTCATGTCTGCCTCTGCCATTTGCCGCTGACTTTTGCGGCCTGGACTAACCTGGATTTGTAAAACAGGTCACGCTGCACTGCACTGTCCTGACGTATGAATTAGTTATTTCTAAGACAAGTTTTATTGCAATTTTCCCTAGGAATCACTTGATATGAGGTACTACAATAAAGTTTATAATAAATAAAGAGTTAACTCTTTATTTATTATAAACTTTATTGTAGTACCTCATATCAAGTACAGGAAAAACGTTTATAAAAACAAGCGTTCAATGAACGGTCTTATCACGTAGGGAAATCTCTAACAGACAACCTTACCTTTGTCTCTTATAAAACTGTCTTACTAATTAAATTAGTTATTTCCAAGAAAAGTTTTGTTACGGTTTTGCCTAGAAATCATACTGGTAACTCTTTGTCTCTTTTCTAAAACTGTCTTACTATTTTTGTTACGGTTTTCCCTAGGAATCAAACTGGTAACTCTTTGTCTCTTCTCTAAAACTGTCTTACTAATTACATTAGTTACTTCTAAGACAGTTTTTGTTGCGGTTTTCCCTAGGAATCATACTGGTAACTCTTTGTCTCTTCTCTAAAACTGTCTTACTAATTACATTAGTTATTCCTAGACAGTTTTTGGTGCGGTTTTCCCTAGGAATCAAACTGAAAACTCTTTTTCTCCCCTTTAAAACTGTCTTACTAATAAAATTAGTTATTTCTAAGACAAGTTTCGTTGCGGTTTTTCCCAGGAATCATACTGGTAACTCTTTGTCTCGTCTCTAAAACTGTCTTACTAATTACATTCGTTATTTCTAAGACAGTTTTTGTTGCGGTTTTCCCTAGGAATCATACTGGTAACTCTTTGTCTCTTCTCTAAAACTGTCTTACTAATTACATTAGTTATTCCTAGACAGTTTTTGTTGCGGTTTTCCCTAGAAATCAAACTTAAAACTCTTTGCCTCTTCTCTAAAACTCTCTTACAAATTAAATTAGTTATTTCTAAGACAAGTTTAGTTGCGGTTTTCCCTAGGAATCATACTCGTAACTCTTTGTCTCTTCTCTAAAACTGTCTTACTAATTAAATTAGTTGTTTCTAAGGCAAGTTTTGTTACGGTTTTCCCTAGGAATCATACTGGTAACTCTTTTTCTCTTCTCTAAAACTGTCTTACTAATTAAATGAGTTATTTCTAAGACAGGTTTTGTTGCGGTTTTACCACGGAATCACACTGGAAACTCTTTGTCTCTTTTCTAAAAAGTACCTATAGGTAAAAGAAGTCGCTGTCCGCCTCTACCTGTTTCTGCTTTTAGTTATCTCCTTCTTCTAAACCATGCAAAGGGATTTTGATACGGAAATCACGTATAGAAAGAGCAATAAATGAGGAAGGTTTGTGTAATACAGGGTGTAACAGTAAAGAGATGTCAGTATAGTAGTCGGGACCCGCTAGGGTCAAAGCCAGCCAGTGTTGCGGTATTTGTTCGTAAGAGTCACCGCGGCCCTGGAACGCTAAGGACATTCGGAGGAATACGGATTAGTTTTAATCAGTAATAGTCTGACACTCCCTTCCGCTTCGCTGAAGCGAGGAGAGAGTAGAAGTCATTTGACGATTTCCAATAAAAAAAATAAAACGGGTGTACTTACCTAGTCATAGTCTAAAAACTACTTGGGCCCATGTAAAGGAACAAGTTTTTTATTAGAACAAACACAAGTTGTGATTATAAGATCGAAAGTGAAGTTCAGCAAATGCCAAAAGTTCCAAATCTGTTCCAAGCTGCGGGCCGATGACCTATCAATAAGCTGATAATATTATTGTACCTACGTAGGTACTTATTTTGTTTGTCAATGCCAAGAGCAATGGCCTCTCCGCTCCCATTTAAGCATACCTATGTGAGATTATTATCAACGATGGTCAACAAAATAAGAGTTTTCTGTACAATCGAAGTCAGCGCGACTGGTAAATACTTTAACAAGTCTGGTTCAGGTATTTTCTAGAGACAAACAGATGACCTTTCCTTAAACTGCGTTCAACAAACTGGTTTTTAGATTAACTAAAATAACTTCAGAAAAAAATTACTTTCATATTATTGCAAAATCTTCAATTTTCGCTATTGTTATTTCTGGATACAAGCCAAAATCGCGGAATTTTTTTGACCGAAAATTTTGTAATTATTTCTGATGATAATTTCTGACTGTGATCTGCGTTTTTCAAACCTAGAAAAAAAAGACGTAATAAAAATATATATATTTTTTTTTAATCTTGAAACATGATACAGTCATGAGCTTTTTAAAATATATGATACACAGAACTAAATGTGTGTGACGTCACTCGCAAGTCACGCCATAATGAATTTGCGCTCACAAAAGATCGTTTGTTCTGGACTAACGATTTATTTCGTGAGAAGAATAACTTTAGTAGCTTTGTGTCTCGTATTTTATACACCGCACAGTGTGTTATTTTGCCTTAGTTGCGGACATGTCAGTTTTATTTTTTTTCTTTATAGATTTAACCTTAATAAACCATTCTGAAAAACCCCCGTTTTTATATTTCACTTCATTTAAGAGATACAAATATTTTAGTGAAAGGTCACTGACCTTCTTGAAAAAGTTTTTCGTCTGTATTTCTTTAATGAAGCAAAATTTCAGTGTCTTGCAAACTATCACTTAATTGTTGGTTTAAAATGTATAAATTGTAAAAATTACAAGGCTCTAACGTAACAGGAACCGGAATTAAAAAATATTTTTTCAATTAACGAAAAAAAAATATATAAAATTAACTATTTGCGGGTCGCGTTTTTTTTTGCTTTCGTAATATACTTAAGTAAAGTACCTTCAACTGGAGAAAATTCTAAATATGTATCTAGCGGGATCTCGGAGATATTGAGTTTCTAAGTTTTTATTAAATTTCTATGGAAATAGGGTTGTCACAAAAAAGTAAATATTTAAATTGATTAGTTCAATCGATTAAATCAATTTATGCTAAACATGTTGTAAACGCTTATTTATGACATTTCCTCGCTGTCGGATTCAATTATGATTTCGTCAGTCGTCAGCGTAATATTTTCTTCAAACCTTCAGATTCTAAATTATTGTAGTGAACATTGTCTGTTGTTACGCATAGGAGTTGAAGCACTGATTTCGATTGGGGTAAAGGTTTTTATGTTTATTACGTGTACTAAGTGTTAATGAAGCTATATATGGATCGGACGACTCTAATGCACGGTGAAATAAATCTAAAATTGTAGTTTTCCTGTCTAATTTCCGGGTATGATGTTGTCGATCATAGCGCCAGTATTTATTCCTTGACTCGCCTGCTTGCTCAGACAACATACCTACGGGTAACGGGCTGGCGTCTATGATTTGACGGCCATGAATTAATATTTTGTGCATCGTGACAGACATGTAAAACCAATTGTATTTTTCCACGTACTTTTTAGCTACTGATTTACAAAAGCCATCAAATTTTTCAGCATCTATTATTAAGCCACTCGACAGTTAGTTTTTAATCGTAAAGGGATATACGTTGTTGTAAATAAACAATTTTCATTCTCGTTATCACCATCTAAAAACTTCTGGTTATAAAAAACCTGTCCTGTACTACCATCAAACCCCCAAGAACCCTCAAATCTACAATATAAAATGTTATTTTGCTTTTGTTTGCAATATTCTGAAATGTTTTCGGTATTAAATTTTATGATTCGGCGGAATGTGTGTAGTAATAAGCTATGAACTGAGACACTTGCTTCTCTTTCAGTAATAACTATGTCTTCTTCAGGATAACACATTTGCTTTGCTATTTTTAATTTATAGTATGGAGGATAAGCTAAGAAACCTCTGTCTTTCAAATCTTTCTGTATGATACAGTAATCTTCCACAGTTAGTTTCCTATCAATGACTAAAGAAAGGGCTTCATCAGGGGTGTAGGGTTTGGGTTCGGCTTTCGCTTTAATGGATAATGCAATCTTTTTAGGACGAGTTGGACTTTTCAGGCACTCGTTGATAACGAATTCTAATCCTTGAGCAGAGCTTTTAATAAGTTTCTCCGTGAATTTCATCTGTTACAATTTTCGACATCATTTTAATTATTTTTGACTGCGGCTGATCCTGAAGAGACTCCTCGAAACTCTTTCGAATACGACGCATTTGACGAGAGTTCATTTCATTCGCAGCAGATGGATTGTTATTCGATGTTCCGGGTATTGATTCGTCTTGGCGATTACTACATATATTAGAAGTTGATGGAGCTTCATGTGAAGTTCCAGGTATCTGTTCTGTAAACAACATATTGCTTACAGAGCCCATATCTGATGGTTCTGGTTCTTGAGGTCTTAAAAGATAATTGGAAGGAAAGGTTTTGTTTAATTCTATAGGACATTTTTTTATTCTGGTTGGTATTTTAATATCGAAAATTGTAGAAAGCCATTTATCATTCTTTTTACTAAAGCGTTTAAAATTTCTTTTGCTGCTAATATAAAGTTTTTCACGCTTAAAAATAAATTTGGAAATGTTGTCTCTAAGGTTTTTATTATTAACGTCAAGATCGTCTGGAATACCTGTTGGGTACAATGCATTTGAAATAGTCATTGTCCGATCATTGGTTTTTAGGTCACCCGGTCTTTGTTTTGACCCATATTGTCGGGCCTTTTCAGCCAAAATATTATAAATTTGCAGTTTCGTTAGTATTTTCGGATCCGAATTCAGGCTTAAGTCGTCAGTAATCATTGCCACTCGCTGACCAACATGAAGGTTGGCGCCCTCATGCCCCCCTTGCATTAAGTCCTCCAGATATTATGTAAAGGAATTGGGTTTTAGCATTTGCCTAACGAGGGCGGACCCCTTCCCAATCCCACATAATACCTTTCATCGAAGATAGATCATAAAACAAAGTAGTGATTAAATTCAACCGTAAATAATTTAATTTTGATTTTGAATTTTTGCACTTTTTTTTCATATAAACTTAACTGTGTAAACTATGCACGCCACAATTTAAACCGACAGTTGTTAATACCTACCTGAGTCAAAAATAATGAATCACAATGAGTAATATTCGCATGAAGTACTCGTAAGTATCGCACACAGGTTTGAGTGACAACCCTAACCGACAATTTCAAAATTCAATATTTCCGAAATCCTGGGCCTGTTGCAACTGATTTTTTTTGTGGTGTTAGTTATTATAGTGGTTAATATTTAGGCTTAACAAAAAACGCGACCGTGAAGAGAATGGCCGAAAAAAAAATATTTTCTAAATCATAGAAAAAAAAAAAAAACTCACTTGTCTGAGCAAGATTTTTAAAGTTTTCAAGAAAAAAATGGTTTCGGTAGTGAATTTCTATCATACCTTAAAACATTTTGTGTAAAAATCAAAATAAAAAACGAGATATTGTGTTTCTATGGTTTTTAAGGATTTTTCTCGATTTTATTTATTTCTCTTAAACTACAGTAGTTAGAGCCGGCGGAGTTTTGTTAGGAGGTTTGTTTCATTTTAGGCTTTCCGAAATACACATAAAACGAGCATGTCCGAACTAAGGCAAAATAACACACTGTGCACCGCTATAATTATTTTTTCACATTATTCTAGTTATTTTTTATTTTACTACTACTCAAATTTTGAAAGACGTTACAAAAATAAAATAAAAACTGTTTATTTTTGTAACGTCTTTCAGATTTTGATAGTAAAGGGTACTTTAGTATCAAAATTTTTTTTAATCAATTTTTTTTCTTATTTCCAGAAAATTGGCCCAATACTCAATATCGGGGGATAGGAATGTCTGGTTCTGGCAACTTAACGACCCAGGTCTTGAGCAGTATGACTATATTCAGGATGCTAGGATGTTCTTCATGTCTTGTGACGCATGGATGCTGGCCAATGACCACTTGGCGGCTGAAGACATCGTTGTGATGGACGCTAAGGATATCACGCTCAAGTTCATCACGAAGTTTAATATTTCGGTTGCAAGGAAACTGTCTAAATATCAAGAGGTAGGTGGCACAATTAAATGATTTATTTAATTAAGGAATTGCTGAACGCCGCTGACGCTGCTTACGCGGCTTTATCGAGTTCGAGAACGAAGAACTAAATTCAATTCTCACCAAAATCATCACTTGGATGAACGCACACAACCTCGAAATAAACTACTCCAAAACTAAACTAATTACTTTTCATCCCCATCAAAAAACACCTTTAAATATAGATTTTACTTTTAATAACTCAAAAATAGAAGTTGTTAAAGAATTTACCTTGCTTGGACTGGATTTGGATACACATATAAATTGGAAATCCCACATACAAAAACTAAGATCAAAAATTTCAAGATTTTCATATGCCCTCCGTGAAATAAAAAAAACCACGAATCTCCAAACTGCGCTCACCACCTACTACGCGTATGCTTATGCATGGCTAAGCTACGGTGTAACCCTTTGGGGTAATAGCACAGATGCACCCTCACTATTCACACTCCAAAAAAAATTAGTTAGAATCCTGGCAAACATCGATCAAATTGAAGCTGCAAACCTCACTTCCAAAATTATAATATCTTAACACTTCCCAGTATATATATATTAGAAACCTGCAAATTTGTTCGTAAGTATCAAGAATTTTATACAAAGCGCGAGGACATACAATCACGTTACACACTCCGACACAAATCAAGACTAAACATACCACATTCTCGACTAAAATTACATTCAACAAGTCCCTATGCAATGTCAATAAAAATATATAACAAACTACCTGAATTAATAAAAAAAGAAGATTAAATAAACATATTTATAAAAAAGTTAAAACAATTTTTAATAAAAAGATGCTATTATAGTTTAAACGAATTTTTCAACGATAAAATATAAAGAATCATATGTAGGTAATTAATCCATACTGAAAATGACAGTAGTGGATCTAGTTCAGATATAAATTTGGCTGATTAAAGCTTCCTCTCTCCTACTATATTTTTAATTCTTTTGCTGTGCCCGACAGGGTCCATAATGATCACATTTTTTTTTTTAACTTACCACCTAAGTACACATTGTGGAATGCAAATAAAGAATTGAGTATTGAGTATTGAGTATTGATAAAAAGAAAAGAGTAACTTGTACCGTGTTTGGAATGCAATTTATCTAAGTGTGCTCTCTCACACCCATTTGAGTTCATGGATTCGATTGTCTCTGTGGCCGTACGCTGAGGGCTCTAGTGACGGCGCTAGGCGTCGGTACGGCGGGGACCGCTGACGGCCTCGCGCCTAAGCCTCGCAAGAAACTTTGTCAAGTGCTATGGACTAATTATGAACGGCACATAACTATTTGGAAGAAATATACTATCAGAATCATGCTCATATTTCCAATCAGGTATCTTCAAAGAGAAACTTCTCAATGCTAACAGACCTACTTGGGATGCTTCTCAAGTAGGTCTGTAAATTAGCCAATAGAGTTTTTCTATGTGTGTTCTCAGCTACCTACATCAATTAAAGCGACTTCTGTTTGCTATGCCATAATAAAAAAAAAAATGTGAAGAACAATAACTGCGGGCTATAATTCTACAAATTTAAAAAAAAATATCTGTTTGGGAAAATGAATTGGGCCTCGCAATGCTGATGTCCCCGACGACTACTTTGGGCCAAGCGCCGCCACTGAGGGCTACATTTTAGTGGAAATCTTAAAGTGGTAACCAAACATTGTCCAAACTAGAACATAAAATACAGTTATTTATTTCGCCGACGTTGCCTCGTTTGGGCAATATTTGTCTTCAGCGTTAACACTTCACTTCGAGAAATGGACACAATTTATCAGATATTTCCAAACATTCCTTTCTTTAAGTAACAATGATCTTTGCTGTGCGTTCTTCAACTGTATTAAATACCAGCTGTGTTAATAAAACCTGTTGTTCATAATGATGAGTACAATGACCCCTTAAAAGGTATTGCGTTTATTCTGTTACACGTTGTATAATATTATTATATGCCACCGGAAAATTGCAGAGTCCGTAAGATTGTAAAAAATCTTGATTAGATTATAATTTCTCGTCACAAGTAGGTATTACGAAAAAATCGTTTTGCATACAATACATCCCACCCAAATTCAATAGTTTCCCATAAGTATATCCGTGTCTTATTTATAAAAAATGGTTAACCGACGAAAAAACGGAAGAGGTTCTCAAGTCGACGCGTATTTTTCTTTAACCGACTTCTAAAAAAGGAGGAGGTTCTCAACTCGGATGTTTGTATTTTTTTATTTTTTTATTAATGTTTGTTCGCGCATATGTCCGTCGCTTGCCAACCGATTTGAAAAATTCTCAAATGGTCCCATTGAAATTTTATCAAAATCGGTTCAGTGGAAAAATCATCCATGTATGCGAAATTTCGTATTTTTTAGGAAGTCGGTGTCAAATAACGAAGAAGCAACCAAAAACACCGACTACCGAAATTAAAGTTATTTTGAACTTCGTAGTGTTTTTTGGAAGTCGGTTTCTTTTTTTTGTGAAAAAGTTTTTTATGTAGGTATGACTGCGCCTAACTTTTTACAGAGTAGCCCGATTTTGATAATTATTTTTTTATAGCATTCTTTTGCAGTTATGCTCAAGTTTTGATTATATTAGTGTCATACCTAAGTGATTTTATATTTTTTATATTCTACTGATATTATGTATCCTCCTCTTCAGGAAGCCATGCCGATCAGACTAAAGCAGATCCACGTCATAAACGCGCCGCCCTTCATAGACAAGCTCTTTGGACTAATGAAGCCCATCCTCAGGAAAGAAATCACTGAAATGGTATGTACTTTTTCCCAGGACATGACATTTTCGAAAAATAATTCAGGGGGAAAGACAGAGGGATTTTAAGTTTTCTATAGAAAGTGAAAAATCACTCTATGAACTCCTGAACTCTTTCGAAAATGATCTGTAGGTACTAATTATTTAGACCTGAATATCTAGCGTACCTATGCATACCAATTTTCATTAAAATCGGTTCATTCATTTTGAAAAATAAAGACTTGAGAGTTTGTATAAAATGCTGTACCTACCGCGTAAACGCTCATACTAAAGTTTGCCTGTCGTGTCGGCGTGTAAGGAGCTTGTGGTTCAGTTTTGGAGGTAGCGGAACAGAGAGTAAAGTCCCACATACCTCCGTTGAAAAGGGAGGATTGCCATAGCGGACCACAACGTTAGTTTTAAGAATGGTAGCTTGACTCCTGCCGAAAGGTCTGCATATGGGGGTCTACTCTCTAAGCCCGAAGTCCGTAGTTTCGGCCTTAATGTCGGGCGTTTTCTACTCCGTATCACCTACGGACTTACGATTAGTCCCGAACCCGAACTAAGAATGAATGACAACAAGATTTGACAGTTGTTCTTAGTTCGAGTTCGGGACTAATTTATTGTAAGTCCATAGGTGATGCGAAGTAGAAAACGCCTGACACTAAGGCCGAAACTACGGACTTCGGGCTTAGGGAGTAGACCCCCTGGCTCAGAGAACTCGCAAGGTCTATCATTGAACTTTTTGCTTCGTCATAGCATAAACCTTTGAATTTTGATGCAGTTGAAATAACAAAAAAAATCAATCACTTTACAGATCCACTTCCACGTGCCAAAATCCGAGACTTTATACAATTTCATGAGCAAAGAAGACTTGCCAGAAGACTACGGCGGCACCAAACCTACCATGGACGAAATGAATAAGAAGACCATGGAAATTGTTATGGAACAAAGGTATGACTTAGCTACCTACTCGTATGTCTGTTCGAAATATTTGAGTAGCTCGTGGCTAAATAATATCAGCCGCACGGGTCGACCTTCAAGGTTAAGCAACGCTTGCCGGGGTGAGTCTGTGGATGGATGACCATCTTATCATACCGAGATTACTCCGTGCCTCGGAAAGCACGTTAAGGTGAAAGCGCCGGGGTAGCCCGGTAAATTCAAATTTTCTTAGGTTTTTTGCAATTTGTTAACTTCAGTTAGAATTGATGCCAAATGTTATAATTTCATGAAATATTACATTCTGTAAATACACACTGTACAAAGCCCAAATTGCGGCCAAAATGCTGGGCATCCTAAATAAGGTGAAGCGATACTTCAGGCCTGGACAGCTTTTAACCCTTTACAAAGCACAAGTCCGATCCTGCATGGAGTATTGTAGCCACCTTTGGGATGGCTCAGCTAAGTATCAGCTTGCCGCGCTTGACTCGGTGGAACGCAGAGCTAAGAGGCTCATCGGTGACGCAAAACTGGTGGATGCCAAGCTACATAGCTTGGCTCATCGCCGTAAGGTTGCATGCTTATCGGTCTTCTACAGATTGTACTTCGGTGAGTGTGCCCAAGAACTCCACGACCTCATCCCACCGGCCCCCTTCTACCATCGGACATCCAGACGCACTGCATCTTACCATCCCTACCTTGTAGCTATTCCACCAATTCGCACTAAGCGTTTCCAAACGTCTTTTATAATGCGCACAGCAAAGGAGTGGAACTCTCTGCCTGCGTCTGTGTTTCCAAAAGCTTACAGCCCTAATCTCTTCAAAGTTAGAGTGAACAGGCTCCTTCTGGGTAAGCTCGCTCCATCGTAGACTTTGTCTCTGTCATATCTGACATTGACTAGAGTCAAGAGCAAACCCATCACCAATAAAAAAAAAATAAAAAAAATACGTACTTGCTACGGCGCGAATCATATTTTGGCCAGAATACAACCTGACACTGACCTGCAAATTGCAAAAAATAATAATTTCGCGGGCTACCCTGGCGCTTCCACCTTAAGCCGTTGGTCCCGGCTGCCATTTGTAGATCTTTGGCATTGGCAGTCCTTACGGATTGTCAGAAGCCAGAAAATCTGACTCGTCTTGCCGTAGCCGTTGAGTGAAATTGTAAATTATACACCACTTTTCTTTGCAATTACAGAAACACATATTTGAACGAAAACTTCTGGAAGACGTCGAAAAAAGGGAAGAAAATAAAAGAAACAACCTTTAGATCTTTAGACATAGATTAATATAAGATAAGTATCTTCTTCACGAGTATCTAGACATGACAATATTTTGTTTTACTCAAGGTGCGCTTACACGGGCAATGAAATCGATCAACATTGAAGAAAATAATATCAAGCAATTTACGGCAACAACGGTAGCAAGCGTCAATTTGGCGAAATGTTTTGCAGTGACAACATTAAGGTAATGCTATACACGAGTAATTTAGTTGAAAAACAAACAATACACAGAGAGAGTAATTTAGTTGGAAAACAAACAAAACACAGAGAGAGCAATTTAGTTGAAAAACAAACAAAACACAGAGAGAGCAATTTAGTTGAAAAACAAACAAAACACAGAGAGAGCAATTTAGTTGAAAAACAAACAAAACACAGAGAGAGCAATTTAGTTGAAAAACAAACAAAACACAGAGAGAGCAATTTAGTTGAAAAACAAACAAAACAGAGAGCAATTTAGTTGAAAAACAAACAAAACACAGAGAGAGCAATATATAGTTTAATATAAGCTGAAGAGTTTGTTTATTTGTTTGAACGCGCTAATCTCTGGAACTACCAGTTGTATTTGGAAAATTCTTTTTTGTATATGATAGCCATATATATAGACGAGAGATAGTCATGTATATGAAGGCTATATAAGGCTATATGGGAACGAGAAATTCCCACGGGAACGGGAAAAAAGGGATGTGCGCGTATGAAGTCACGGGCAAAAGCTAGTATGAAGTATACGGAGCAATTAAAAACAATATTCCCGAAAAAAATTGTCGCATTTTATTGGATTGCTCCACTAATTGCTCCAGATCGATCCACATGCCAACGCATGTGGATCGATCTCATATAATAATTGCTCAAAACATTGCCCGTGTAAACGCACTTCTATAGCCTATAGGTTTAGGTACTATACCTACTTACCATACTTAAGATGTGTGATATAAGTTTGTTAACAATATATTTTTGGATTAAGCTTAAAGTTACCTACAATGGTTTTTCATGGATTTTTACGGTACAAAGAAATGTTGTCCTTTAAAAAGATGACCTACGTCGCCGTCGCAGTCACTTTTTCAAACTGCAAATATAAGTTTGTAATCTAAAAAGCGTGTGGTCAAATCACAAATTAGGAATTTTCAGACTTTTTACTTTACTTGTGGAGCTTGAAGCAAGGTCTTGCTTCTTGGTCAACGGAAGTATCCTAGGTTTCGAACTTCTTGCGATTAGCCGTATCATTTTACTGTGTGGACTTAGATGCTTGATTTAGGGCTCCAAGAGGCCATAGACCTACGTGTTTAATATTAATTACAACATGATAAGTACCTCCACGCGTTCCAGAGAAAAAAGGTCGTGACAAACCGACAGATGCACAACGAAGAGATCCTATAAGGGTCCCGTTTTTCTTTAGAGGTACGGAACCCTAAAAAGATTAAAATAAACGAAATATGAATGTAATTTACGTTTTGGTGCTCCTAGGTACTTTATCGCGGTAGTTGATCTTTCATAAGTGACAACCATAGCTTAATTTTTGGTGGTCAGTGTGATGTATGTGTGCCTATGTGTGAGTGCGTATGCGCCGATGCGGCGGTCGTGTCAAGGACGGACAGTCCCCAATAAACCACGGTACTAGCTACACGTTTGTTTTACTTAAACATCTCACTGGCGACGAGGATATAAATTAAAAGCGGGCTGACGAATAAATTTAAATATGTCTATCGGGAAGTTATCGGAGTATAATGTAAGATCGGGAAATTGGTCTATGTACGTGGAACGTATGGAAATGTTCTTCAAAGTGAATAGTGTTAAGGAGGAACTTTGGTTACCCACATTAATTGCAACAATGGGCGACGAAGCGTACGAACTATTGAGCAATTTAACTAGTCCGGACAAACCGAGTGCAAAATCGTATACAGTGGTGGTGAAAATAATGACTGATCATTTGCAACCAAAACCGTCGTTCATGGCGGAGAGATATCGCTTCCGACAGAGAAGGCAAAATGCGGGAGAATCGATCTTACAATACATATCAGAGCTAAAGAAGATGTCGAAATATTGCGAATTCAAAGCCGTTTTAGAAGAGAACCTACGGGATCAGCTAGTATGTGGGTTGCGAAGCGAGGCGATTAGACAACGACTGTTCACTGAAGAAAACCTGCAGTATACAAATGCGGTGAAAATAGCATGCACTATGGAAGCGGCGGAACGAGATGCAGCGGCAGTTGAACACACAGTCGGGAGTAATGGCGAGCCGGGCAGTGGCGGTGACGTCACGGCAGGAGCTCTGCACGTGGTGACCACGTCGACTCGCAGTGGCCGCGGCCGGAGAGGCCGTGATGTAAGGAGCGATAGATCGGCGGGCACGCGGAAGGGCAATACTGAGGAGTCGCGGATTAGCTGTGCAGCTTGTGGGGACTCAAATCATCAGACTGAAGGATGTAGATACAATCGGTTTATCTGCGGGAGATGCAGGCAGAAAGGTCATCTACGACGGGTATGTCCGATGCGAAGAGGGGTTCGACAGCCCCTAGATCGATGTGATACCAACAACATGTCAGCGCCTGTGCGGGCAACGAGCGAAGCGGCCAGGCCGAGAACCCCTGCGGACCAGTCAGGGGACGATGAAGCGCCGTTGTCAGACGAGGGAGATTGGGAGGCGGTAGAAGACGTCCACCAACTGAGCTTGAACAGTTATAAGCCGGTGAGCCTAACCATGTGTGTTGATGGAAACAAGTTAGGTATGGAAATTGATACGGGGTCGTTAGTGTCATGCATCAGTGGGGAAATGTATTATAAACTGTTCAGACATAGACATTTAAAAAACTCTAAATTGGTATTTAGATTCTATGATGGCACTATAATTAAACCAATGGGGGTAATAATGCCACTAGTTACTTATAAAAATAAGTCGAAACAAATGGAGTTATTTGTGATAGATGGGGGTACCACGTCTTTGTTAGGTCGGCAATGGCTTACAGAATTAGGTATAAAAATACCAATGTATCAAAATATGTTGACCATAAACACAGACAGAACGAATTGTAATAACTCCAGTAATAAAGAATTAAAATTATTGCTTCACAGATATAAGGATTTGTTCTCGGAGGGACTGGGCCGTTTCACGGGAGGCAAGGCCCGGTTACGGATACGTGACGGAGCGGTGCCGGTATTTTGCCGCGCACGGCCTGTGCCGTACGCGCTGCGCGAGCGCGTTGAGGCAGAATTAGAGGGTATGCTGCGCGCTGGTGTCGTCGAGCCCGTGGAGAGCTCGGACTGGGCTACCCCGCTTGTACCGGTACGTAAGGCTGATGGTGGACTCCGTATCTGTGCTGATTATAAAATAACCTTAAATCCCGTGCTACTGGTGGACAAATATCCGTTACCACGTATTAATGACTTGTTAGTTAAGTTAAACGGTGCTAAAATATTTACGAAAATTGATTTAACACAGGCATATAATCAAATCGAATTAGATGACCCCGACAATTGTACAGTTATTAATACCCACAAGGGCCTTTTTAAGTATAAAAGGTTAGTTTATGGCCTATCCTCGAGCCCAGGCATATTCCAAAGAATTATGGCCAACCTTCTCAACGATATTCCAAACGTAGAAGTATTTCTCGACGATATCATTATTGGAACACGCAATATTAGGGAACATTTGGTTACACTGGAAAAAGTTTTAGAGCGATTACATAATAACGGAATGAAACTTAAACAAAATAAATGTGTGTTTATGACTAATGAAGTGAAGTACTTAGGATATATTGTTTCCGACGAGGGTATTAAAGTGGACCCAGAAAAGGTAGAAGGTATATTAAACATTCCCCGACCAGAAAATATCACCGACTTAAGGGCTTTCCTAGGAACAATAAATTATTATGCTAAATTCGTCAACAACTTGAGCACTATGCTGGCGCCGTTGTATAGGTTATTAGGGAAGGGAGTGACGTGGAAATGGGACAGGGAGTGTGAGGCAGCCTTTAAGAAAATTAAAAAAGTTTTAATTAGTGCGGACGTCCTGGCTCATTATGAACCAAACAAACCGTTGTTTTTAACTAGCGACGCGAGCGCGAGAGGCATAGGCGGCGTGCTGAGCCAGATGTGCGAGCAAGATAGCAGCACAGGCGGAGCGCGCGAGCGCCCGGTTGTGTATGTATCGCGTGCGCTTAACGCGGCTGAGAAACATTATTCGCAAATCGAGCGGGAGGCATTAGCTATAGTGTTTTGTTTAGAAAAATTACACCAGTATTTATACGGTCGACGTTTTACACTACGCACGGATCACAAACCGTTAGTCACTATTTTTGGCCCTAAACAAGGTATACCATCGATGGCCGCAAGTCGATTACAAAGATGGGCTATAAAGTTGTCAGCCTATACCTATGATATTGAGTACGTCACCTCTAAACAGAACGGGGCGGACGGCTTATCGCGATTGCCAGCTGTGGTTGCGAGTAAACAAAGAAATATAATTCCGGAACAGTCATATTTACATTACGCGCAAAATGCAATGCTATTAGACTATAACGAAATTAAAAAACAGACGAGCCGAGATCAGTTACTAGGCCGAGTTTTAAGATATCTTCGCGACGAATGGCCATCCGATAACGAGATAAAATCGCTCCAGCCTTATTTTAATCGCCGAAAAGAACTTTATGAGGAATTAGGTTGTGTGATGTGGGGCCATAGGGTGGTCGTACCTGAGGTTTGTAGGAGTAAGGTTCTAATTAGTTTACATGAAGCCCACATGGGCATAGTTAAAACGAAAGCTTTTGCTAGGAGCTACATTTGGTGGCCGGGAATGGATGAAGCGATAGAAAACACATGCCGCGCTTGCAGTGTCTGTGCTGTAGAAAGTGAATCGCCGCCGCGACATATGCCCTGCCCTTGGCCATGGCCAGATAGACCGTGGGCCCGTATACATGTAGATTTCTTGGGCCCTATTTCGGGGCAGATATTTTTAGTAATGGTCGATGCTAGAACCAAGTGGCTTGAGGTTAGTCAAGTACCTAGTACAGCGGCTAGTCACACAATAAACGTTTTAAGTGACGTGTGCGCACGTTTTGGTTTACCTAAACAAATAGTCTCGGATAACGGGCCACCCTTTACAAGCAATGAGTTTTCGCAGTTTCTTAATGCCAATGGCATTGAACACATATTTACAGCACCATATCACCCTGCCTCAAACGGGGCAGCAGAGAATGCAGTACACACAGTGAAAAGGGTGATTAAGAAGGCCATTAGGGAAAATTTAAACATACCTTTATTTATAAATAAATTCCTCCTATATTATAGGAACACGGAACACTGTACTACAGGTGAAACTCCGGCGTCTCTCATGTTCGGCCGCAGGTTGCGTACTAAATTCGACGCCCTGATACCTAATAGGGACAATAAAGTTAGGGACGCTCAGTGGCGACAACAAAAGTATGGCGCAACAGGGTCACGGCAATTGCATCCGGGGGATGAAGTTTGGTTGCGTCAGTATAGGGGACAGGATAAATGGTTATCAGGGAAAGTAACGGAAAAGATGGGAACCACCGATTACAAAGTAGTAGATGCTTTAGGTAGGGAATCCCATAAACATGTGGATCAGCTAAAGCAACGGATACGGAGTTCATTAATCTGTCCTTCTAGCCCGGTTAGAGTGCAGCCAGAGATGGTGGATGTATCGGGGAACCCAGAAGCGCCCAGGGACTTCGACGACTCAGCCGCCACAAATACGCCTCAGGGTGACGAAGAGCATTTTGATAATTGTGTCGAACCAAAAACTCAGACTCCTTTGCCTTCTCCTGAGCCGACCCAGTCTCGTCCCATCCGTGCATGTAGAAGGAATAAGCCACCTAGTTATAAGATATGATAAGTAATATTTCCTCTTTTGTTAGTTACGTAAGTTATTAAATGTATAAGTAAATAAGCTACCTAGCTGTAAGTATATTTTAGGTTTTGTTAGTTATGTAAGTTCTTTATTGTATACCTATAGATAAGGATGTTTAGATTAAGGGTGAAGGTGTGATGTATGTGTGCCTATGTGTGAGTGCGTATGCGCCGATGCGGCGGTCGTGTCATTAAGGACGGACAGTCCCCAATAAACCACGGTACTAGCTACACGTTTGTTTTACTTAAACATCTCAGTCAGTACACTCAATACTTCATCTTGAAACATTTTGGTTTTGAGTAGAAAATCTTAGTTAAATATACATTATGATGCTGATTATTATATAAGGTGTTAAAAATCACACACTTAAAAATAATTTAGCAAAATGTTTTATGTGCATTACTGTACTGCAAGTACAGTGCGCATAATCAATAAATTTGTGCGTAATGAAAATAATTTGCATATCCTTGAAACGGATTGTTAAATATATTTTTTTTAATCTAAACAACTTTTTACTTGCAGTTGTTTTTTTAACGCCTTATGAATGTATATTATGTTATGTAATGTTCAATTTGTATTAAATAAACATGTCTACAAATATCTGGCTGTGTTATGTGTTTGTGCCTTATTGTTTAATTGTGCCTCGCAATTTGCCAGGGTCTTGCGAATTTATGATAGGTATAAGGTGTAGTTGTAATAAAAAAGGGTTAATAAATTAGAAACACAGGTAAAGTTAGTCACGTGTAAAAAGATTCAAAAGAGGAAGTTTCTTTATTAACTGAAACTATATACTTAATGGATTGTAAAAAACAAGAAAAAATTGTAGGACCTAGCAACTTTTTACCCGACTGCGCGACGCAAAGCAATGTGTTTATTGAATGTAACATTTTACACGTGACTTGACTTTATAATTATTATTTTCTGTGTAAGATTTTTATTATCTACGATAGAAATACCTACTACAAATATTTTAGTAACCCTTTTTGGGTATGTTTTGAAACGGAATAGGTAGGTATTTATGTATAAAAATATCATGCAGGTATTTTATTAACAGATATTTGTTGTTTTGTCGAAAATTATGGAAGTATGGCTGTAGTAGGTAGTTATATTGTAAAAATAAACATTCCATTAGATAAGTTGTTATGGGCAGGAGTACACTGTACAAAAAAAAAGTATCCATTAAAAAAAAAAAAGAATACAACGAAGCGTGTTTTCTTTTAAAGATTTCCAAATCCTTAAATTCCTACCTACCCTTTTTTAACCGACTTCTAAAAAAGGAGTTTTTTTTTTTTTTTTTTATGTTTGTTCGGGCATAACTCCGTCGCTTGCCAACCGATTTGAAAAATTCTTTTTTTGTTGGAAAGGGTATACTTTCCAAATGGTCCCATTGAAATTTTATCAAAATCGGTTCCGTGGTTTGGTTATTAAATCCAAATAGCTGGAAAAAATATGTGGAAAAATCGAATTTTTGCTTTCCTGTGACTGTTGCGAAATTGCGTATTTTTGCTTTCCTGTGACTTTCCAGTGGTGTTGTTAGGTGTGGGGTACCACTAAAAAGTGAAAAATAAAAAACTTTTTCACAAAAAAAAGAAACCGACTTCCAAAAAACACTACATAGTTCAAAATAACTTTAATTTCGGTAGTCGGTGTCAAATAACGAAGAAGCAACCAAAAACACCGACTTCCGAAATTAAAGTTATTTTGAACTATGTAGTGTTTTTTTTGTTTGCTTTTATTGCCAAGGCCGATATGATTGACAAATATAACAAATACAATACAGGTCCATCCAATCCATTCGAATATACAAATGTGCATTTATTATATTTGGTCCTGTTTCATCGCCTCCCGATAAGAACCTGATCGTTGAAAAGTTGGAAGTAATTTTTCATAGGTACTCGAATTCTGTTCATATTTTTATCAGTTTCAGGAGTGGCGATCATTGGGATTTCATGTCAAAGAGGTCAAAATCAAAACTCAGCACACTTTCAAAGATAGTCCTCCAAAACGGTGACCCGTCACTAAAAACCTAGCCTTTTCATTTAACTGCGCCGATTTTTCAGCGACCTAAGTGACATATTTGGTTCAATATATTTAATTTTTTTTAATTTTTTTTTTATTTTATTAAATGCGTTACAAATTTAGATCTTCAAATAACATCTGCCAAACTGCAAAGCAGTTTGTCGGCAGTAAGCTCTCGTGGATTTCGCACGAGGTCATACTAACAATACAAAATAATGAATATAAAGCAAAATCTAAGTTTGATTTAAAACGGCTAAATTAAACTAGGGCTAACTATACTAACGCATAAGGCTAGATGGCTGTTCAAGCAACCACTTCGTACGTGGATACAGAGTAGTTGCCCACACAGCCACAGCTTACACTTGACAATGACTTGCCATGTCACCTATGTCGCTAATTACGGCGCAGTTCAACGAAAAGGCTAGGCTTTTAATGAAACGGCTGATAAAGTTAGTTAGCTGCGCCATTAATAATAATTCAGCTCGGAAGAAATGGCGCAACCAACTTCCCCAGCAACACATCTATCTGAGGGTACCTACCTATATGATTGCAACATACCTACTACCTGCATCGTCATCACCAACCACAGCTGCGCGACTTCGCCTACAGGCTCGTTTCTTGTGCCAACGCTCCTGAGCCAAACCCTTCCGGTTTTTGCCCGCGTCCTGTGCCTATTGCCGTGGTCCTCGTAGTCGGAGGCCCAATATTTCTTCCAGTCCTTGATTGTACCTCGGCCACTTGGCCATGGCCATGGCCATGGCCATTTTTTCGAGCGGAGCAGTATTTTTTTTATTAAAAAAATTACCTTGCTATTCCGAATCGAATAACACCTCATTCATATTTTTCCGAGACTGCTGTAAAAAGTAGAACAAAAAACCTACTAGTCTAGTCAAGACTAGTAGATAACCACTTGAAGACATGTATGACAGGTAATTCTGTCGTAGTAGCTATCTTGTTTTTCCGATTGGTAGAAGCTAGCAATTATTTTTGAATTATCTAGGATGAGTTCAGCGCTACACAAAAGGATGATTGCCGTGCGGTTTCGTCGAGGTTAGAGGTATCTCGTCTGTGTTTAGTTATAGCAATTTCAGGCGACCTATTCTATCGAATAAATTGCTAGCGACATTTATATTCAGCTGCCACCGGGAGATTAGACGCCGATCTCAACAGAAATGTGAAAAAGATACATTTTTCAACACATTTGCTCAAAAAATGCATTTACGAAGACTGTTTATATTGTTTGAAAGTCAAAAATTACGCTCCACACAATGGAACGGGCACTAAAATAAGTACTCTTACCTAAGTACATATTTTACCGCTTACTCCGTTGTATAGCGCTGTACGTATCCTTTACGGTTTTTTTTTAATTTCCATAATAGTTATTTATGATATTAGTGCGGTAAGTTGGTTTTTACAAACGAGTAAACGACAATAAGCACGAGACGAAGTCGAGGGCTTACCATAGTCACGAGTTTGTAAAAACCAAATCCGCACGTGTGTCATACAACGTTTTTCGACACATTTGCGAGAAAACAGTACAATAAGTAATGAAATAAATTACAAACAAACCGCCAAAAAGTAAATGGATAACAAAAGGAATAAAGAGATGTTGTGTTATGTCAAATTCTAATAAAAACCAAAACCTAAAGAACTATCAAAATTATACTAGAATACTAAGACGATGTATTTTACATGCTCATAAAATTGATAATACTCGTTATATTCTTCAATTAAACAATAAATGTAAAGCCGCCTGGGACATTATTAAAAAGAATAGTACAGATATCGATAATAACGCTGAAATTACCTCTGTCATAGATGACCAGGGCACATACACTAGTGCCGATACAATTGCCAATAAATTTAATGACTTTTTTATAAACATGACAAACAAACCTAATATCCTTAATTCTAAAACACACATTGACTACAAACATAAAATCACTGACATATCGGATATCATTTTCTTGACTCCAACTAATGAAGATACTGTGTATAACATTTTCTTTAAACTCGACTAACTCAACCGGGTATGACGATATCAATACGAAAATTCTTAAACGTTGTTCTAAATATATATCTCATCCACCCGCCCACATTGTTAATGTATCAATATTTCAAGGTTTATTCCCCGCCAGACTAAAATTTTCGATAGTCAAACCTTTATACAAAAAAGGAGATAAAAATGACATGAACAACTATCGACCGATTACTCTGATACCCGTAATTTCTAAGATTTTTAAAGAATTATGTACGATAAACTGCACTCCTTTGTAATTAAACACTCAATTCTTAAAGAGGAACAGTTCGGTTTCAGAAAAAATAAATCAACAACTCTGGCATGTTTCTCTCTTGTTAAAATGATTACCTCTAGTCTGAATGAGAAAAGGCCAATAGCATCAGTATTTCTCGATATGTCAAAAGCATTTGACTTTGTGGATCACAAACTGCTTCTCTTCAAACTGAATCGTTATGGTGTTAGGGGAAACGCATTACAGTGGATAGAATCTTATCTAAGTAATCGCCAACAATGCGTAGAAATATCGAGGAACAATTTATCAGAAAATGAAATACATAGATCCTCTTATCGTCAAAACTCATGTGGCGTCCCCCAGGGCAGTATATTAGGACCCTTTTTGTTTTTGCTGTATATCAATGATTTGCCCAACGTAACCCCATATTCTTGCATTCTGTACGCCGACGATACAACTCTTAGTATTGAACTCACCGATAACAATATCACCAAATACGAAAAAGACATTAATGACACGTTAAACAACATAATAGAATGGCTAAAAGACAACAATCTGCATGTCAATATTAGTAAAACCAAACTTATGCAGTTCCAAACTTACAAAATAGCAAACATCACCAACTAGAAATTAGATATGCTAATAACGCTGTAGAAGAGGTTGAAAGTGCTGCTTTTCTGGGGATTACATTCGATAAATATTGCAACTGGAAAGTACACATTGACAAATTATGCACTAAGCTACAAAGATTTGTATTTGTTTTAAACCGAATTACTCGCGTAGCTGGTATCAATGCAGCACTTTACGCTTATCATGGTTACGTAGCATCAATTCTCCGCTACGGCATCATTATATGGGGAAATTCGGTTGATAATATTAAAGCATTCCGAGCCCAAAAGAAATGTATTCGATCAATGACTAAAGCCCAACCATTACAAAGCTGAAAACGAGTAGACGTATGTAAGCACGAGACGAAGTCGAGGGCTTACCATAGTTACGAGTTTGTAAAAACCAAATCCGCACGTGTGTCATACAACGTTTTTCGACACATTTGCGAGAAAACAGTACAATAAGTAATGAAATAAAAAAAATTGTCTTTAGAAATCAGTCAGAAAGTCGCAACAATCTTTGACGTTTCTAATATGAAAATGGCGCGAATTTGCAAAGGGCGCCACAAGCGCGTGGTGAAAATTAGAACCACGTCTTTAATTTATTTTTATTTATCTTCTCTCATTTTCTCTATAATATTAAAATGAGACAAACGTATACAGCAAAAGCGCTTCCAAGGAGGTTCGATCATTCAGCTTATTTATTCTCGTGATGTGAAACTCCTTGGTTCCACCAACTTTCGAACAATGCATACAGGCTTCGTAAATGCATTTTTTGAGCAAATGTGTTGAAAAATGATTTTTCAACATCGTTCGAAAGTTCAAAATTATGCACCACACAATGCAGCGTGCGGCAAAGTAGGTACTCTCACTTAAGTACATATTTTACCGCTAACTCCGTTGTATAGCGCCGTGCGTATTCTTTACGGTTTTTTTTTTAATTTCCATAAAAATTAATAAGAATTCCACCAAGGAGTTTCACATCACGAGAATAATATAAGCTGAATGATCGAACCGATTCGAACCTCCTTGGAAGTGCTTTTGCTGTATACGTTTGTCTCGTTTTAATATTAAAGAGAAAATGAGAGAAGATAAATAAAAATAAATGAAAGACTCGGTTCTAATTTTCACCACGCGCATGTGGCGCCCTTTGCAAATTCGCGCCATTTTCATATTAGAAACGTCAAAGATTGTTGCGACTTTCCTACTGATTTCTAAAGACAATTTTTTTTATTTCATTACTTATTGTACTGTTTTCTCGCAAATGTGTCGAAAAACGTTGTATGACACACGTGCGGATTTGGTTTTTACAAACTCGTAACTATGGTAAGCCCTCGACTTCGTCTCGTGCTTACATACGTCTACTCGTTTGTAAAAACCAACTTACCGCACTAATATCATAAATAACTATTTCAACACATTTGCTCAAAAAATGCATTTACGAAGCCTGTATGCATTGTTCGAAAGTTAAAAATTATGCACCACACAATGGAGCGTGCGGCAAAGTAGGTACTCTCACCTAAGTACATATTTTACCGCAAACTCCGTTGTATAGCGCCGTGCGTATTCTTTACGGTTTTTTTTTAATTTCCATAAAAATTAATAAGAATTCCACCAAGGAGTTTCACATCACGAGAATAAATAAGCTGAATGATCGAACCTCCTTGGAAGCGCTTTTGCTGTATACCTACGTTTGTCTCATTTTAATATTATAGAGAAAATGAGAGAAGATAAATAAAAAAAATAAAGTATGTGGTTCTAATTTTCACCACGCGCATGTGGCGCCCTTTGCAAATTCGCGCCATTTTCATATTAGAAACGTCAAAGATTGTTGCGACTTTCCGACTGATTTCTAGAGACAAAAAGTTTGTTTCATTACTTATTGTAATGTTTTCTCGCAAATGTGTCGAAAAACGTTGTATGACACACGTGCGGATTTGGTTTTTACAAACTCGTGACTATGGTAAACCCTCGACTTCGTCTCGTGCTTACATTCGTCTACTCGTTTGTAAAAACCAACTTACCGCACTAATATCATAAATAACTATTTCAGTTACCTACATATTGTAGGTACTGTTTTCTCGAAAATGTGTAGAAAAACGTTGTATGACATAGGTACCTACGGGCGGAAATTGTTATTTACAAACTCGACTATGGTAAGCCCTCGACTTCGTCTCGGGCCTCGGGCTTACATTCGTCTTAGATTCGTTTGTAAAAACCAACTTACCGCAGTAACTAATGCAGATTACGATAATGATATTTATTTGTTGAGATTTGAAAACTTTCAAAATGTTAATCGGTACCGGTATCGGTAGGTACTTAAAATTATTTGTTTCCTTTTCTGTTTGCCTTTCCAATAAGTTGCACCATTATATTCTATGCCTAAGTCCGCGTTTGTTCTATGTTTTAGCGGTGCACAAAGTTTTAATAAATAAAATCAAGTGTCTAAGACTGTTGATTCAATAATGACGAATTTTATTCATAGTTCACCATCCTTCTGCTACTCTAATGCGTTATGTAACTATTAAATAATCCGAGTTAAGTAATACCAACAATTTCGTAGTTATCGAACTTTGTTCCGTTGATCATTAACGCCAAACCATTTTCGCCAATCAGCCAATTTCCAAGCAGGACACACTTCCTCGACAGTAATTAGAATCAAGACGGTAAAACAATGAATAATTTATTGACAATGTATGACGTAGATACCTCCTATTTGAATAAAGTGCTCATTATTCGATTTGAACTTGTTTATTTGTTTAATTTCAATTACATACTCTCTGCACTTACAGTAGGTAAGTACCAACACATACAGAGAGTCAACAATCATCATCATCATCATATCAGCCGAAAGACGTCCATTGTTGGACATAGGCCTTCCCCAAGTGTCGCCGCAACAACCGGTCCTGTGCGTCTCGCATCCATCGGCTAACGCTGCGTCTTCCTTTCAACAATTCCTAAATAAATAAAATTCTTCCATTTCTGAGTGTTGACAGACAACGCATAGCCGAAACTGCTGGTCGTAGAAAGCTGAAATTTGGCCTGGCTTGGCTTTTTGAATGTAGGCTCCTTGGGGAGTGTAGGGGAGCACTAATAGGGGATTTCCCGGAATTCCTACGGGAACGGGAAAAACGGGATAAGCGCGCATGAAGTCGCGGACAAAAGCTGGTCTTAGTAGGTATAAATTTATTTTTATTATATGTATATGTATATTACGGGTAATGCTAGAAGATGGAGTAAACCTAGGTTTACCCGGGTTGACTTAGTATTATCCAAGCTTTTTGGGTAAAGTCCGAATAATAAGTAAAATTAATTTTAATTCGGGGTTTACCCATACTCACCTAGCCAACTCTGGCTGGGTAATGTTAAAAAAGTATCTAATTAATTAGTAAAATGAAAATCCAAGGGCATTCTTAACTTTTATTATTAAAAAAAAAACATACAAAGGCGAATGTACCTAATCGCATGAAGAGCATAAACTAGTTTTAATAGCATAAACTAATAGCAGTCTGAAACATGATATCTTAAAGCACAAAGATATTAAAAGTATATTTATTTTATTCTGTCTTTAGTATTTGTTGTTATAGCGGCAATAGAAAAACATCATCTGTAAAAATTTCAACTGTGTAGCTATCACGGTTCATGAGATACAGCCTGGTGACAAACGGTCGGACAGCGGAGTCTTAGTAATAGGGTCCCGTTTTACCCTTTGGGTAGGTACGTAACCAATCCTTGCATCTATTTAGAAATGGACGCACATCGGAGTGGAATATGTCTACATCCGGATGCTGAGCAGTCAGTGTGTGTGTGTCAGTGAGATGGACGATGGATGGACGGATTTAGAGGCCCTTCACAATAGCGTTTGTCCAGCGTAGGCGTTCGATAAACGTATGCACAGCGCAGACGCTGCGCATACGTTCATCGAAAGCCTACGCCAGACAAACGCTAAACGAAGGCGCTCTTGGGGTGGATTTTGTTTTGAGAGGAGATTATGAATCGGCGAAAATTATGTATGACACATGGAGCACCGATCTTTGCTGGTTGGTTGGTAGCGGCTGGATGAGATAATGTGAGGGTCGAGTAAAGTGTCATATGGTTGGAACTCTCACAGAGTAGAATTACTATAAGATATAACACCTCTATAGAGAGACAGAGACAATACAATAGAAGCTACATAAATAAGGTTCTATGTCCAGAATATCGATCGGATCGGTACCTCTCTAAATTCTCTACTACTTACTTAAAGGCTGATGATGATTTTATCCATACAACGTGTAACAGAATAAACGCAATTACTGTGGGACCAACATCAGTGTTGGTCCCTCGCAAAAACAAATCGACTGTCCTGTGTGTCTGACAAAATGTACCTACTGAACAGCTGTTTTTTTTTGCGCGATCGCGATGTCGTCGTTGGTCCCATAGTAAAAGTTGTTCATAACGAATGTGTAAAATGACTCCTTGAGAGGTATTGCGTTTATTCTGTTACGCGTTGTATATTATGTGATAAAAAAACTGAAGAGTTCGTTTGATCGCACCAATCTCAGGAACTACTGGTTCGAATAGAACAATTATTTTAGTGTTGGATAGCCCATTTAAGTAACATCACGTTACGGCCAATAGATAAAAAAAACTTAGACAGTAGGTATAACTTTTAAAGATGAAAATCGTTACCAATTGGAAGGTTAAAAATAACTTAAACATTTAGAAGTAGACAACGAACAAAGTGAAGTCATTTGCAAAAAATATAATAGGTAAAAATTTAATTAAGAATATAGCCACCGGCGATGTTAAATCTCAGGCAAGATAGCTTTGGTAGCGAATTAAGCTTGATTGATGTTATTTTTTTTTTAATTTGAATTAGCAGAGTTTTGATGTTGTTTCGACGAAATCACCAATAATAGCACAGAAAAAAAAAGAATAAAAAAACATTCAGTCGAATTGAGAAACTCCTCCTTTTTTTTTTGAAGTCGTTTAATAAAGTATTGGCCGAAAACCACAGAACATACTTTTGTAGAAATGTCTCCTCTGAAAAGCCCAACTTCTTGTATGCCGTGCCAATGTTATCCTGATTCCATTTTGAAAAGGATACTATAGTGCGTTTCAACAAATAGTACCTATGGCGTTATGATGGCACACCCTGTCTGTCAAAGTCATTGGCACGAGAAGACGCTCCCGCAGATTTTGTTTATTTTCATTTGATTTCCGACTGAAATCATGCCCAAAACTTTGGAAAGTGGTGAAAGAATGATGGTGTTAAAGGTGAAGAACTTTTGTGAACGTGAAAAACGTAATGATGCCTCATTAATTCCTTTAGGATGTGTTCAGGCTCGTGTTGCCGCCCTTACAGGTAAGTTAAAATAGGGTTACCAGTAGCAGATAATAAATTTATAACTTAAAATGCAATTTTCTATTGAATTTATTGGTTTATGTATGATTGTGATATTAAACCGAAATAAATGTTTTAGGTGTATCCGAAAAAACCGTGTTTAAAAAATAAAATCACCAAAGAAGGTGAAGTCGCAGCCAGCACGTCGACTAAGGTTTCAACACCTCGCAAAAGCGATCCCCGGCCTAAAAGAATCGAACTAGATGAAGAATGAACTGAAGAATGTGAGCACGTGAAAAAAGTGGAAGAAAAATATTACGCAGATGGTCCAGTTATTGATAGCGAGATGGACAGGTTTATCATTGAAGTGGGAGACGATAGTGACACTTCTGATGACGAGGATGATAGGGAAGATGAAGATGACGACGACCGCTCAGGTATAAGTCCGTTGGATGAGCATAACTACTCCAAACACAATTATTTTGTCTGAGCATTATTATAATAAAAATAATTAAATTATGAATTTTATTACCGTGCTGATTTTTAATATGATAACAATCAAAAAATTAGTAAATATGTAAGAATATAACTAAAAAACATACAAATCACCCTTACTTTGAGGTAGGTTATTATAGGTAATGTGGAAACACTGTAAAACATTGCTGCCAACATAACGCCATAGGTAATATACGGTGAAACGCACTATAATCTAGTGATGTGTATTTCGTATAGCTCCGTGTCCCTCCAACATGATTTATTATTATTTATTTACACATACAATTATTTTTACAGGCAGAACCCAAGATAATAAAAGTAGTCATACAATGCGACACCTAGAGACGCTCCTCATTAACTGATGATGATAGTATAATACACGTCATAGTAGGGCCCAGACATGTGAAGAACGTTTACCCAGCGATCATATTTGGAACTTCTTCACCATGTGAAACTGTTTCGGCAAGGAACTCTAAACATTGACTCTACATTGCAAAAAGCTTAGTTGCTATGACTATTTCGGTTACCAGTTCTATCTATACGGGTGAACAACTTATTGTGTGGGAATGAATTTTAGTTCTATGTTGGTATCTATTAAACTACATTGAAACAATGTTGATGATCAGTACTTATACCAACTACTTACTTACCTAGTGCAATAATCATCTAGGTAAGTAATTAAGATACGATCATTCTGTTTTTCAACATTTGTTATTAAGACTTTTTGTTTGATTCAGTTGATTAATATTAATTTATAGTGGAATTGTTTAAGAAAATGATAGACACACTTCATCATTTATTTCTATGCTGACTGTGCCTGCCACATATATAGATAGACCTAGTGCAGCCATTTTAGATACGGCTGTGCGCATTAGTAAGGAAATATATTTACAACACACTTACTCGAAAACTGGCTCCTACCCGGCACCTATCTTTCTATCCTATCCACTTAATTACGTTCCTAAAAGCAGTAGCTTGAACGAAATGAAGTCTATTTCTCACTAGTGCAGAAAAATCGCTGGCCTGCCCCCGTCTATTATAAATTGATTGTATTTATCACACCAGGTGGGCGCCCGTCTACCCCACGAAAATCAACGTCGGCGAATGAAAAAAATCCGCGAGTATTCGTTTGTCTCATTAGAATACTAAAGAGAAAATGCGGCGAAAGATGTACTTCTAATTTTCACCACGCGCGTGTGAAGCCATTAGAAAATTCGCGCCATTTTCATATTGGAAACGTTAAAGATTTTTACGACTTTCCGACTGATGTCTAAAAACCAAAAGTTTGTTTCATTACATAATTATTATAACTACTATTTTCTCGCAAATGTGTTGAAAAACGTTGTATGACACACGTGCGGAAAATGGTTTTTACAAAATCGTGAATAAGGTTCGTCTACTCGATTGTAAAATCCAACTTACCGCACTAATATCATAAATAAGTATTACAAGCAGTTAGTGCCATTTATTTTAGTTCAATCACGGATTTGATGCCACCAACTGATATTTTTGTGCACAGACGCACAAAAATATCAGTTCGTGACAGAATTGTTTTTTTTTTTAGTTTTTTAGTAATGGATTTTCTCAAAGTATGTAATTAAAATTAATGACGCTTAACATTTTTAGTGCTTAAAGATGATTAAAAGATTTTAAACAAACTCTTTTTATAATCGTTTAATCATCTAAATTATGCACTAAACACAACGCATCTAACTAAACATTAGGAAGAAATAGTTTCTCTGGTTATCAGAGTATTTCTTCGTAATGTTAAGCCGCGTTTAGAAATGTTTTATGACTCCTACCTAGGCTATAGAATACATACCCATTACATGCGTCTAACCTAATCCATAATACAAATCTAGGTAGCTTCTAGTCATTAGGAATTTTTAGGTAAAAAAACCGGTCAAGTGCGAGTCGGACTCTCACATTCATGAAGGGTTCCGTATTATCTTACAAGATTTTATATATTACTATGTACAATTACAATTCAGGTTTATAATTTCGTATGCATGTCAGTTCTGTGACAATAAGAGCTTTTTATTTCTTTTCCTTTTGTTTATGTGCCACCCAGGAGTTAGGTTGGACTTATTTAGAAGTACTCTAGCACTCAAGCAAGACGTATCTACTTTGTGCTCCCTTAAATAGCAGAGATGACAACAGTTTTATGAGTATGACGCGTTCAAAGCCAAATATAGGTATCGCCTTTAAGATTGTTTTGATTCCAGCTTAGGGACCTACCTACTCTTAATACATTATATGCAGGTACCTATACTTTAGTAGGTAATAAAACTTACATAATTTAGGTATTGTGTGAATTACCTCAAGATGCAATTGTTTTACATCATTAGATTGGGATGTAAGTAGGTAGGTAGATCAGTTAATCAATCAATCAATCAATTTTGTATGACACACGTGCGGAAAATGGTTTTTACAAAATCGTAGCCTGTTGGTCTAGTGGTTAGTGACCCTGACTGCAAAGCCGGAGGTCGTGGGTTCGATTCCCACCCAGGACAAACTTTGTGTGATGAGCATAATTGTTTGTTCTGTGTCTGGGTGTAATTTATCTATAATATGTATGTATTTAAAAATTATATAAGTATGTATATCAGTTGTCTGGTTACCATAACACAAGCTCCGCTTAGCTTGGGATCAGATGGCCGTGTGTGAGTTGTCCCAAGATATTTATTATTATTATTATTATTATAATTTATTTTATTAACTCAAGTAACTAAGACTCATTTGTTAGTAAAAGACTTATAGCCTTATTCATAAAACTTTATAACCATTGCTTAGGTAAAATACCGATAAGCAAACTCTATATTCAAAATTTTCAAAGGAGAATTTGAATTTAGAATCTTTAAAACAGTATTTTAACTAAGTAATGGTTAAAAAGTTTTTATGAATAAGGGTGTTAATCTATGTTAGTAATTATAAAAAAATATATACACAGCAGCTGCACTGTCCGACACATCAACGCGGCTGCTCCATTCCATGAGAAATGGCGCAGCAACGATTCAGGTACGGACAGTCCAGCCTGCTCGAAATTAGAGATAGGATACTGTTGCCGCTGCCCCACACCACGCACCAGGGACGCACAGTGCTTACGTATAGTGGCAAAGAAAATATCCACAGGCGCGTCCGCGAACATCCCCGATGCGCTGCAGTAGCATTGTTCTAGTAGAAGAATAAGTGAAATTGAATTAAAACGAATGGCTTAGGAACACTGTAAAATGGACTTACTTTACCAAATTAGTTATTATCAAATCTACCTATATACATACCTACTGAATGTTTTTGAAGTGAAAACTTCTTTAGCGGCGTTGTGCACTATTAGGGATAGGTAAAAAATGTTAAACTCGCGTCAGGATTCGTGACCGTCAGGACACGTGAAATGATCGGAAATTCGTAAGACGGATAATGTAATAATTATGTAATATAAATTGTCATGTTTGTGTACGATAACGCAATAAATGAATACCTATTGTATTTAACGACATAAATTATAGTATTATTTTTATACTGATAAATAAAGCAATTCGTGCGAAATTATTCCCTAACCATTCCAAAAAATTCAAAAATGCACAACGTTAATGTTCAAGTTTTCACCTCTGCCGGCACTGCCGGAGTGCAACCCGTTGTTTTTTTCCACAATTTAAGCACGGGCACTCTAACAAGAACGCGAAAATAATTAAGTCTAACTTATAAAAGTTTAGTAAAACTTTGACGGGGGGCATACTTGCATATTACATGCCACAATCTATCTTATCTTATCCACCATCTTATGTTTACATAATTTTATGAATAAATAATTATGTACGTGTCGCACGCAGCCAACTAGCTAATCAGCCGTTTAATTGGTGGCCTAGCCTTTTCATTTAACTGCGCCGATTTTTCAGCGACCTAATAGCGAACATCTTTGGTTCAATATCGTTAAATGACTTGCCCATCTCACTTATGAGTTCAAAAGCTTTAATGAAGATTGTGAAATTTTTTCGAAAGAGTCACTGCAGCACTGGAACGCAAAGGGGATGCAAAACACTGATGGGTTAGTAAGAGTCTGCTACTTTCTCCCGCTCTAACCAGAGCGGAAGCCGAAAATATTCCTTCCTCCTAAGGGGGAAGGGAAGTCCAATTACTGTATATTTGTGGGACAACCCAGTTGTCAGTACACAATTACGTCATTTACTATGATAGCAGCGTACCGTAATTTCAAAATTGCGGTTGCGACAAACTATGGGCAAATTTTGGCATATTTCATTTCAATGGCCTATGAATAAGATGTTGCGACAATCGCATTACCACAGAATCTGTAGTGCGTGTCGTTCGCATTCACAAAGTCGTCTAGTGTTCGCATGGCCTTAGAAATCTTAAAAATCGAATCGAGCGGTTAAGTTTTTATTTATTTATTTAGTTACGGTTGAGACACCATTGAGTGAAGGTGGTTTAGTGGTGGGACGTGCTTCATCGAAAATTTTATTTACGATTTTTGTATTGTTGCTATAAATTCAAGGTAAGCTGTTTATTTACTTAGGTATTTTGTTTCTATGTTGATTCTAATTTGGATATATGTTATGAATAAACAAACTAGCGGTAGATGGAACATTGTTTTAAATAAAAATGTAGCGAAAGTAATTTAATAAGTATTTTTATACTTTTTATTTTCATATTCGGGTATATTTTCTTCATACGAATGTATAACAGGCATGTTGTTTTCATTAAATTATAATTTTGATAAAACTTTAATAATATTGCCTGTTTTTTATGTTTGTTATTGTTTCATTTACTTACACAATTTATCCACAAATGAGCATTCACGTTCTTCGATTCCGGTATACTTATTCTTTTATCTACAGTCACAACGTAATGTTCCAAATATGATTTCAAAAGCTATTGTAACATAAACACGTACTTTTTTTTCGTGAATGCAGTTGTTTGAAAATTAAAAAAAAAACCATATGCAACATTTTCCTTCGATTTTCAAACAACTGCATCATAAAATAACTTTTTATTTTTTTTAGCACTTTTACTTTGGCATGATGTATTTAAAGCGGCGACAAACTAATTTAATTTAGGGTTTCAAAAATAATAAAATAGGTAGCAAAATTAATAGGTTGGCAGCGACAGTGAAGTAGCATTTTAAGTATAAAGTAGCAGCTTTATATTGAGTTGTAGGCTTTGTTAAAATTTTAATTGGCAGTGATTTTTTGGTGTGGAAACTGAATTTATTGTTAGGCGACAACTTGACAGAGGATAAAAGTAGAAAATAGGCTTTCATAACTTATACAATAAGGTTGTTTACAAAATTAACTGAGATGAGAAGAAAATATAAACATGGTCATAAAAATATTGTCGGGGCGCCCCAAGCTTCGCTCGCTCTTACACCAATTGAAACACCAAAATGTTTGATATCCCACTGCACTGTTAATATTAGCCGCCAAGTTGTTATTTTTAGTACCTCACCTATTATTTCATTGACCCTGTTTAATATATTTTCTATCATATAGTAGCAGCCATTATTTAGTTTTAATAGATCCTTGCCTTTTGTAGCTCATATAATACTCGTATAATTGTGCTAAATATATTTAATCGCTACCAAATTATTTTTATTTGTAACCAAGTAGTTGAAGCCGCGTATGGGCTCATTGAAAAAAATGTAGAAAAATAGTGCCATTATCTAAGGATACGCGTGCTAAATTCCCCGCCATACCATATATTTTATCCGTGGTTGTGAGTTTGGAATAGGTACACACTTAACTCATTTTTGTACTTTTGTTTTATTTCAACTTTATGAGTGAAGATAAAATAAGTACCAGATGGCATATAATTAAGTAGGTATTTTAATACCTCACACACTCGTGTTTTAATAACCCTTTTTTACATAAACTACTATTAAGTATAGGTTTTACTTTACTGAGAATATTTATTGTTTAAGAAAATAAACCCGCTGACCTTTGAGTTCTGGAAAGGTACCTCGAATAAAGACCTATTTACCTGCCTAATATTTTTACCCACCAGGGGGCCTACCACAACCTCTTAAAACAAAATTACTTTAATATTACTTTGCGTTCCGCTCTGTTGGATTTTCAACGCTCGGATCAGCGCCGAGAGTTGAAAATGCAACAACAGAAATTACAAAGTAATATTAAAATAATATTGTTTTAAGAGGTTGTGGTAGGCCTCCAGGTTTGTAATTTTTATTTTAGGTTTCGTATGACCCAATGAAAAACGGATTTATAGGTAAATGAAAATTAACGATTTAATCTCTAAAACTTCTGAGCTAGAATACCTACTAAAAATATATCGAAAATAGCTTTTACAAATATACACGGCTTAAATACCATAACCATAAACTATAGAACATTAATTATCTAAAGTAAAATTAGTACGAATCTATAGTTCTACAGCCGTATTCATAAAAACATTATAACCATTATTTAGCTAAAATACTGATAGGTAGGTACGCTTACGCAGATTATTTATTAAAAAAAATCTATAGAGAATTTGATTGAAAATTGAAATCATAATAATAATAATAATAGAGAAATTGAATTTAGAAACTCTTAAACAGTATTTTTGAATAAGCCTGATAGATTACAGCAGAACCTATAAAAAGTCTAGTTTTAAAATCGCATATCGATACCTGAAGTATCAGTTAACGTAAGGGACATGAACCCAAAATGCCAAAGTGAACCTTACAGCGATTGTTTAAAGTGGCATTTATAAATAATCTAAAATGTCGCTTACGTTAATTGATACTTCTGGTATCGATATGCTAAAAAAATTATGATTCTTACAGGACTCGAGCGCGAGGTCTGGCGAGGTCGAATCGCACTTGGACGGTTTCTTCTATAATTAAATTTCTTTAAGTGGTGTCATACTATGTACTTACGTATGGTAGACACCAGATAAATGTGCAATAATGGTCATTGACCCACAAACATTTATCGACTTTTTGTATACCTATATCAAAAACAGAACTAAAGCCATAAAGGTGTCCTGAATCGACTTCTATCCTTTCCCTAGTAATGTAAAACGGTTCATAATTTTTTGTTCGGGTAGGTATCTACGAAGGGATATTAGGGAAAGGTCAATGTCCTTTATTGACAGTTGATCTGGCGCCTATCATAGTATGTATAGTGTTGTTAACTGCCATTCATAGATCATTAACACAAGTGCTAAAGACTAGGTACTATAATTTTTAATGATCACCTTAGGTGAAGGTTCCATAAGTATTATAAATACTTACTTAGTCACCTGCCTAGGCTTTCCCCAACTTTATTGGGGTGGGCTTCCAGTCAAACCTGATTTAGCTGAATACCTACCAGTATTTTACCTGGAACGACTGCGTATCTCGTCGACAACCCGACGAGATACGCAGTCCCCAACCCCCGACCCGACGTCCACAACCCAGTAACTGGGTAACTCGGAAGTTTTTGGCAAGACTGGGTGGGCTGCTGGGTGTCAATGATCTACAAATGACAGCCGAGACTAACGGCTTTTAACATGCTTTCTGAGGCACGGAGGAGTCTCATCAACAGACCGATCACGGCAAGTGTTGCTTAACCTTGAAGATTGATCCGTATAGCTGTTATTATTTAGACAATCTCTTTACTCCACTACAACACAATAAAAAAAACAAGCTAGGTATGTGGTCTGTGAATAAAATAAAACATCAACTTCTACATAAAAAATATTTTTATACTTACGTTAATTTTCTTAATGGGTATTTTGACCGAGTGCGTTCAGCGGACCAGTGTTTATTTTAGGTGTTTAATTAAAAGGTCACGAGCAAGGCCGATGCAAGAGTTCTATTAATTTTATTTTCACACCACCTGATCGAAAACGTCAAATTATATGTCATGCCAACCTAACCTAAAGTGAGTCATTTTTGGCCGGTGCCGGCACAGCCGGGCAATAATATTGTACTGGATTTCATTATAACCCGCTGGTCAATAATGTGATTTAAATTTGGAACCTCATCTGTCTGCTCAATTGGCGGTATATTAGGGACTTACAACGCCTTCTGTCTCTGTCTCTCTCTTTCTGTTCCAGAAAGAGGATAGATATTCTCGATACTCTTACTACTTAGGGATGATATTCTCGAATGTGTACAAAATCATAAGGATTGACCAGGGTCCAGGATTGAAGACAATATTATAAGAATAATTGGTTATGTACGGATTATTGTATAAAAGGATAAGAATAACACTTAAAACCCATTTATAGTCGATTTATTAATTTAAAAACTATTTTCTCGAGCATCTCCTATGACGTTCTAAATTCAAATTGCATACAGCCAAGCGTCCGAACCCATTCTACCAGCTGTTTTAAGCTCTGTATAAAGCTTTGTGTACACATTAATTGTATTAGGTTGATAACAATAGGCCTGCACATATTTACTTACCCACAGAAAAGTAAAAAAAAAAACGAAAATCGAGTTGGTCGTGGCCGCAATGTGGTAGGTATACCGAGTATAACGCAAAAAAGGCGCGGATATTGCAAATCCGTATGGTATTAAACTAACCTTTTTTAAGTAGGTATACAGTATAGTTCTAAATACATATCTCTACTTAGTGTTTGTAAATTTAAAATACTTTGTTTTTCGTATTATGGCTTCTTATTTTCTCACAGGAGGTGTGAAAAGTAGAGTATCCTCCTCGGGGATAAAGGTGTCTTTGCCTTGGGCTAGCTTGAATCCCTCGCTGCATTCAGGATTCTTGTATTAACTCCCTCGCTTCGCTCGTGAGTTAAACTCTAAACTCCCTCGCTACGCTCGGGAGTTAACTCTCGAATCCTTCATTGCGTTCGAGATTCAATATGACGCCCGTGACACAAGACACTGCTTTATCCCCTGGGTGCATAATCTACTATTAGACTTCACAAACACCGGCAACAGGTGATTTTACAAAAATAATTCTCCATAAAGAAACTCACATTTTGTCCTTTTGGCGATTTTTTTCCTTAATATTATATTGTCATAAGGCTGACACACAGGCTTAGTCATATTTTTAGGGTTCCGTATCCAAAGGGTAAAAACGGGACCCTTTTACTTACTAAGAATCCGCTGTCCGTCTGTCTGTCTGTCTGTCACCACGCTGTATCTCATGAACCGTGATAGCTAGACAGTTGAAATTTTCACAGATGATGTATTTCTGTTGCCGCTATATAATAAAAACAAATACTAAAAACAGAATAAAAAGTGGGGCTCCCATACAATAAACGTGATTTTTTTGTCGTTTTTATAGATGTACGGAACCCTTCGTGCGCGAGTCCGACTCGCACTTAGCCGGTTTTATTAAACATGCTTCGTTTTTTAAATACTTAATCACGAGAGACACGTGTTAAAATACTACCTTTAGAAATGTCAACAAATAAAACCAAAAGTACCTGGTACCTTCGTTTACAAAAGAAGTGAAGTCACTTTGGTTTTGGCTTTTTTATTTTTTTGGGAACAATGTTTTCTGTCATGTTTTGATGTGTCACTAAACTGCAATACCCTAATAATAATATCTATCCCCAAGAAATATATTAGTCAAACTGAGCAAAACTGTCTCTAAGTATAAATAATGTAATAATGTAATAAATAAATAAATGTAATAATTATCTTAAATTAAAGTTTGAGCACATTTTTGTTTGTGGTAACACTTTGGAGGACTCAGAATGCAAGAGCGAGCGGAGCGAGGAAAAGGAGGAAAGATAGTGATTTTTCACTTTCTATAGAAAACTCAAAATCTCTCTCTCTCTCTCTCCCTCTAAACTCTTTTTCGAAAATGTTCTCAACTAACTTTTTAGACCTGGTTGGATGGTGTATGCTATGCATACCAAGTTTCATTAAAATCATTTCATTCATTTCGAAAAATATCCTTTACTCCTTTTATCACTATTATTAACTCACCAATGTCATTGTGGAAGTGTGCAAGGAGCTGGTGTGTTTCTTAATTGCATCAATGTGTCATGCATGATTAAAATACAATTTGTACGACAACTTTTCAGATGGCCCAAGTGACCGAAAAAGATGTGGCTGCTATCAAAGACTGGCTGGCTAAGGAACCAACTCTACCCAAAAATTTCGGTAAGTGCAAGCCTAGTTTAACAAGTACTTAGCATGTATTTGACCTCAATGAAGATTTCATTTAAATACTTGTCAATATTAGCTAAGCAGCGTCTTCAGTGACTCTAAAACAAATTGCTAGAATATGGTCAATAGGTCATCTTGGGTTATTGGGTCGTGTCGGAGTGTTTTTATTTTATTTGGCAATAGGAAATGTCACTGGGCTTGTTCATGACTTCCTATTCTTCTTTTTCTAATCCTGACCCTAAGGTAGTCATGCAGTCAGTCATGTTTTGTTAGCAAATTACTATAAAATGGTTTTATAGGATGACGGGCCACACTACTACCGGTAGGCATTACCATGCTAGCATAAGTGGGTAGGTACCATTATTATATTCTACAGTGCAACGACTGAGGTTCGAACTCTCGACATCTTGCTCGATTTTACCATTGACCTTTGAGCTCAAAGAGAAAACCAAACAAGGCTATTAGCCAATACCAATAGCCATTTAATATGAAAATAATAACATACTAGTTGAATACTAAATACTTATAATAGTTATTTATGATATTAGTGCGGTAAGTTGGTTTTTACAAACGAGTAGACGAATGTAAGCACGAGACGAAGTCGAGGGCTTACCATAGTCACGAGTTTGTAAAAACCAAATACGCACGTGTGTCATACAACGTTTTTCGACACATTTGCGAGAAAACATTACAATAAGTAATGAAACAAACTTTTTGTCTCTAGAAATCAGTCGGAAAGTCGCAACAATCTTTGACGTTTCTAATATGAAAATGGCGCGAATTTGCAAAGGGCGCCACATGCGCGTGGTGAAAATTAGAACCACATACTTCATTTTTTTATTTATCTTCTCTCATTTTCTCTATAATATTAAAATGAGACAAACGTATACAGCAAAAGCGCTTCCAAGGAGGTTCGATCATTCAGCTTATTTATTCTCGTGATGTGAAACTCCTTGGTGGAATTCTTATTAATTTTTATGGAAATTAAAAAAAAACCGTAAAGAATACGCACGGCGCTATACAACGGAGTTTGCGGTAAAATATGTACTTAGGTGAGAGTACCTACTTTGCCGCACGCTCCATTGTGTGGTGCAGAATTTTTAACTTTCGAACAATGCATACAGGCTTCGTAAATGCATTTTTTGGGCAAATGTGTTGAAAAAGTATTTATTATTCTAGGACCGTAAGCTGCAATGCTGATTCACACGTCAAACACGTAAACAGTTGTCAAGTTGCCAAGTACCTATATTACATAGTCATGGTAGTTATATCACCTGAAGGCAAAAATACCTAGTATTTACTTAACTATTAGAATCTCACTTTATTCCACTTTCTCTTTATTGCGCATCTTCTAGCTAACAAGTAGTAAATATTTTTTAATGTTATGATTTCCACGTTGGATACATATTTTTTTTTCTGTGTCATGTATTTTATTTTGCTAATTCAAGATCTTAAAACGTAACAAATGTGTTGCTGGGGAGTTTGTTGCGCCACTTCTTCATCCCAGCTAAAACACTAGGAAGTGGTGACGGGCGGTCGTTTTGGGGACGGTCTTTATGTAAAATTTGACGTTCACAAAGTGCTGGCTCTCAGCCTAATTTGAATAGGTGATGAATTGATGACTTTTGATGTTTTGACTTCGTCATTGGCAGTTTTTTTACACCCAATAATAAGACCCTTTTGTGGTTGATCTTCGTCCATAGTCTAAAGAAAAAAGAAGCACAGGTAAAAATAACACTATCTAAGTGTTATCAATTACCTGTAGTTCTTTTTTTTTTCGAAAAGCCCGTACCTAACACTTTTCTCGTTATGAATATTGTGACTTGCAGCGGGAATTTCCCAACCACTGCAACACTTGACAGCCAGAATCCACAATGGCGACCACCAGATAAACGCCTTGTCAATGAAACTCGACTAGTCCCGGAGAAAAGATGATTCAACTGTCTCAGATCCCCCCAAAAAGAACAATTTGTAAGAATTGGCACAAATCGGTTTCCTTCAGAAATGCAGAATATTCTAGCCAACTAAAATCGTTCCATGCGAGGGGAGAAGGCCCTTTGGTACTGCATCAGTAGCATAATTAAAATAAAATAAAATATCATTGTATCTAAACGTTGCGTGTTTATCTAGTTACGAGTCGTGTTTGATGTGATGCTTGCTTGGTAATATTATACCACTTAGTTTTTACAAGTTTTATTGTGAAAAATATTTTACTATGATAGAAAAATCAGAGAAGCTCATGGCTAACTAACAACAGCTGCACGGGTCGATCTTCAAGGTTAAGCAATGCTTGCCAAGGTCGGTCTGTACATGGGTGACCATCTTAACATACCGAGACTTCTCCGTGCCACGGAAAGCACGTTAAGCCGCTGGTCCCAGCTGTCATTTGTAAATCGTTGGCAGTAGTTACGGATTGTCATCAGAACCCATAAAATCTGACTCCAGTTTTGCCCTAGAAGTACCGTTACCCAGTTACTGGGTTGTGGAGATCAGATAGGCAGTCGCAGCTATTTCGAGTTAAATCGCTGACCCCAATATAGTTGGGAAAAGGCAGATTGAGGTCCCTTTTTTTAGGAAATCCCGCTTTGGGGGAGCGGACGGGAGTGTCAGACTCTTACTGACTAAAACCCATCCGTGTTCCTCCAAATGCCCCTTGCGTTCCAGGGCCGCGGTGACTCTTTCGAAAAAATTCCGCAACCCTGGCAGGAGATTTAGGTTCCTAGCCTATTAAATGTACTTAGATTAAAAACAAAGTTCGATTAATATTTTGTTGCAATTCATGGTGTGTTTACCAACACCAATACCAGTACAAGTATTTACTAGCATGCACTTGCACAAACAAGGTCGAATTGCATTTGGTTTCTTTTCCTACCTACCACGCCTTCAATATGTTGCCCATTTGCTTTGGCCTGAATAGTTTTTTTTTAAGTAATCGTTACCTGAGTAGTTTCTCAGACACAATCATGTGAGTACGTTTAGAAATTATTGCAGTATCGCGTGCCTCTTACTTTTAACAATGTAAGTTACTCCAACGTAATTAAGATGAAAGCAACTTTGCACTGTTACGTCAGTTGTTTAGAAAGTTGGAAGCAATCTATACATGGATACCTATTGGTAAAAGAATGGTGATAAGAATCAATGATTTTTTACCAAAATTTTTGGTTTTGTCAGCTCGATTTTTTTCTGTAGGTAGGTAAGTAGGTAATGTTAACATAGGTTAGCACTTCTCTTCGCTTCGATTGACTCCAATTAAACTTTGTTTGACTATTGAGCAATTTTCACACTCTCTGTATCTAGTGACTCAAACTCCTCAGTGTTGAAAAAATATACTTAAACGTTTTGGTAAATCTAGCAAGGTTGACCTAATACACGGACACTGCTTGTACCTAAGTGGCATCAATATTCGAAAATGCTGTTATTTTGATGAAAGGAATAGCGTAGGTACCTTACTACCTTCTTAGAAGCGAGATGTCGATCAAGGCCATTACCTAGTTATCGTTAAAAATAAATAATGATGTAAACGAAGAAAACGCCTATTTAGTTATATAAACATGTTTTAAACTTTAGCCTATACAAAAATGTCATATTTTCTATAATTTTGTATCGAACGTGTCAAGAACACGAAGTTAATTAAATTAATCTGAAAGATTTCGACGTGTTAGGCAATTAATTAAACTGAGGTTGGTAATAATCAGAAAGGGCTTTACAAGTATATTCGAATCGATCGAGAATCGATTATTTTATAGGTAGGTAGAAAACTTTGTTAAGTACTTCAAGCCTGAATTTCTTGAAGGCAGATGTGTACCTCATCATATTATCAGCCGAAAGACGTCCTCTGCTGGACATAGACCTCCCCAAGTGTCGCCACAACAACCGGTCCTTTGTGTCTCGCATCCATCGGCTACTCGCGACCCTCACCAGGTCATCGGTCCACCTTGTGGGAGGCCTTCCTAAGCTGCGTCTTCCAGTACATAGGTATACCTACCTAGCACATAAACATTTCACCAGTTACGTTTAAGTCCCATGTACTCGTAATAGCTAGCTTATTGCAATTAACCGGTCATATATCCAAACTGCGGTCTAGTACCTACTAACCAGTTCAAAGAGGAAAAGCCCAACGACCCTTCACCCCTCGAAATGGAGCTCAGGGCCTCCTCCCCTGGACTCAGGACTCTGGACCCATCCAAGCTTTATTGCCCAGCCGTAGCGCATGGGACTTGACTTGACGTGACCACGAGGCAGTGAGTAGGTAATACAGATACAGTATTATGAGAACTACGTGTCAGCTTGATTGAGTACGAACAGAATAATGTATGTTCGTGCTGTTGCATTAATTTATGACAATCACAACATCAATTTGAGGGGTTCTCTGTGATTAGAATAGTAATTAATTAGTCAACAGTTCAAACGTTCTGCTGCAATCATTAAGGTAGGTCTATCATATGCCCATAGTGCAATTAATTAGGAAGGTTAATTGTATAACAAAACAAATCCAAGATTTTTTTTTAACTTAAATTTTGGGATTTTTTTTTTGTTCATCGTATTGTCTCCCCTATAGATTTCCAACGTCCTTTGCCTTCTCCGACTAATTTACTAGGAATGAGTCCAAATCTTCACGCCAGTGTTTACTTTGCCTGTCTCGGTTGTATGTCACGCCCGTCCTCAGGCACCCACAAAGTGACGAATGTGACGATCCCATTAGTTTTATGCATCCTGTAAGTGTGACCCGCACCAGCCCACTTTAGCCTCACAGACTTATCGCCAATAATACCTGTCTAAAATATTTTTGACATAACCTATCAAAAAGGTTGACCCCGTAGCCAACGTGACAATTTTACTATTTTTATTTTTTATCATCCATTGTCATAGCATTGATGCGGTCCATCACATCTACGCTCTTTATAATTTTAATCTGATTGTGTATTTGAAGCATTTTAGTTACAATAGGTAATTACATCAGTTAAAAAGTTTAAAGTTTTACAATATTAAAAAAAATAATAGGTATTCATTATTTTTATGGTGCAAAACTTAACTACTATTTTATTTTATATACTTAGAGAATAATATAATACTTACTCTTTATTATGACTACGTATAAGTTACAGAAAAGATAGATGAACAAAACATTACATAGGATGACACAATGGGCTGCTTTATCGCTAAAAGCGATTAAAAGAAAGAAAAACCTTTTGTCTACTCACAATGGAATGTTCTAAATAAGATTTTAAAATCGATTAAACACGTAGGCAACTATAACTATATACACACACTTAAAAAAAGACTCAACTAAAACTAATCTAAAACATGGCGTCGAAAAATTCCTCCGCATCGCAGGCCACTGGTAATGTACCCAAAAGGCTGGCAGCATTGCCACGTTGTATGGCAATGCTTATCCTTTGTCCGAGGTAAAAGCCAGCCCTAGGGTCACGCGAAGTGTCAACTAAGCGTCTTGAGTCTTGACAGATCTTTAAACAAGTAATGAGCACTCGGACCCCACGACCCGAGAGTTTCAACCCCAAACGGCTCGAAAATATAACTACCTACAAGGTAGAGCTTGAGCCGCTTGAGGTTCTCCGCAGCCGCAGCGGCAGCGCCAGCGCAGCACGAAGAGCTAGGAAGATGGGATGGCGTAGGTAGTTTTTTTCCGTGGGTACGTAAAATTAAAAAAAAAACCATTACAGTTCAACATTTTCCTTCGATTTTCAAACAACTGCATCATAAAACAACTTTTTAATTTTTATAGCACACTTTTACTTTTTAATTTATTGGCGGGGGTTCATTGACTTAGGGTGGAAGCTTCAAGGTAGCCCGCGAGCTTGTCATAAATTGAAGTTTTCGTACTCGAGAAATGAGTTTTAGCTGAGCAAGCGCTTTGGCGCATTTGCTTGCTCATCTCTCGAGTCCGAAAACGTCAATTACCTAGACAACACATCCTTCTTCGAAGCAGTAATGCTAGTGAAGGAGAAGGTGGGACAACCCTCACGCTCCAGCCGCCGCAACATAGGGAGACACACCGGGCGTCGGCAGTCGCTGGGCTCCCGGCCACCGTAGATGCGGGTCTGCTGACGGCGACCGTTGGGTGACTCGCCGTCCGATCAAAGCCAGGCCCAGGCCGAAGGCGAGTTGTGTTCCACGCGCGCCTCATAGAGATGTCAGCATAAGAGTAGGGGCCCGTCAGGGCCAGAGCCTGCCAGGGTTGCGGATTTTGTTCAAAAGAGTTACCGCCCTGGAAAGCAAAAGGCACTACGAGGAGCACGGATGGGTTGATGTGTAATGATTTCCTAACAATAAATAAAAGAAAACTTCATTGTCGTGCTCATGTTGGAGTTGGAGTTCGAGTTGAGTCGAAATTTTCGTATTGGAATACGGGCCAAAGTCTCTGTTCAATAAGCATCATCTGCCTAGCCTTTTCCCTGCTATATTGGGGTCCGCTCCCAGTGAAACCGGATTCAGCTGAATACCAGTATTTTACGTGGAGCGGCTGCCTACCAGACCTCCACAACCCATTAACTGGGTAACACGGTAAGACTGGAGCCAGATTTTCTTGCTTCTGACAATCCGTAATGACTGGTAAAGATCTACAAATGACAGCCGGGACCAACGGCTTAACGTGCTTTCCGAGGCACGGAGGAATCTCAATCATTGCTTAACCTTGAAGATCGACCCGTGCGGCTGTAATTATTGTATTGAAATATTACCCGGATATTCACACATAAATGGATTGAACCTTAGACACCCAGTAAAAAATAAGAATTTACGTGATCATAAGGATACTATTATTCCTTACCGCTACAAGAAATAATCCGGTGATTAACTCCGAATGAACTTTAAGATCTGGTTTTTATTTTTTTTATTTTTTACAAGACCAAGGAAATAAAAGTCACGATATGGATTTAAAATATAACATTGAATAGGTACCTATTCTGTTGATGCATTGGATTATTTAAAGAATTAATAATATACTAAAGGTAATAAAATTGTTGTCTGTTGTCGTTTTGGCTGACAGGAAGTCGATCAACGCTAGTTTGCAAGGTTCTGTCTTTACAAATAAGTATCACCTACAGTTTGATATTAACTTTCAGCGTTTATAATAATCCAATCATTAAATAAAACTATCCATAGGTCGGGATTAATATGATTTAGTTTAAATACGTACTGATTATTAGATTCCCAAATCAAACTTAATTAGGTACATCATTCAACTGAACAATCTGCTCAGTACTAGTAAATCATAGGTATGGGTACATTTTTGATGGTCAGATCCAGAAAAATCTGACACCGCTTCTGGCTTCTGACAATCCGTAGGCAACGACTGCCAAAGATATTCTAATAACAAACTGGACCAACCTCGGCAAGCTGAGCTTTATTTAGAAGATAGCAACTTGTGGCTAATATCAGTAAAGATAATAAAATGTTATTTCAATTGTTTCAGAGGATATCCTAATAAAGAAGTTCCTCTACAGCTGCCACTGCAGTTTGGAACGCACCAAGCGATGCATTGAGGACTTCTGCACCAGCCGGGCTAACATGAGCGAGATATTCACCAACAGGGACCCACAGTCTACTAAATTGAAAACTGCGTTTGATATCACGTAAGTTGAGCTATTTATTATTATTACAAGCTTTTATTTTATCTTGCCTTGTTCATCATCATCATCATCATCATCATATCAGCCGAAAGACGTCCACTGCTGGGCATAGGCCTCCCCCAAATTGGGGCGGGTTGGCGATCGCAGTGTAGCTGTAGCAATGTACCTAAAGAGAATGCTGCTGCCCATTCTCTGATGAGTCCCTTAGTCGCCTCTTACGACACCTACGGGAAGTGATGGGATGGTGCTATTCTTTTACGTCCGGACACCATACGGAATGTTAGTTTGTTACTATGTATGGGTCACATTGAACCTTAACCCAAGAAATTTTATGTACATTTGTGGTTTGGATGATAATGCACGGCTATCTAAGTTCTAAATCCAATATGGTCCACTTAGTGCTAGGACAAGCCTCAGCTCCTTTCCTGCTCACAATACTGAGCCACCTGCACATTCCAAGATTAAAACGAAGCGAATGCCAGAGCTATCCAAATTAGGTACCTATAGGTACAGGACGGACAAAATTTAAGAAATCGACACGCACAGAAGAGGAAGAACGCCGACAGTTAAAATTCAACAATGCAATCATATTTAGACATTCATGATGATGAAAACGAGAGTTAAACACTCACATACTTACTATTTTACTGTACATTTCCAGAAATGTGGCAACATACATCGCCGGAGTCGACGAACTCCTGATCCACCGACTCAACGATCCAGACAAGTTTGATTTCTACGATGTCCTCAAATCGTTCATGCTGCAAGCTGATCAATGGCTCAATCTGGACAGGGAAACGCTTCCTGAGAACCATATCGTCATTCTAGATATTGGAGTGTACACTCTCATGATGGTCGCAAGGGCAAACATATTGTACTTCCAGAAATTTGCTATCTTCCTATTGGTGAGTTCATCTTTTGAAAATATAGTGCTCTTACAGGATTTACGCCGGTTGTTGGACGCCTTGAACGTTAGATTTACTTACGACATGAGAGCAATATGTTATTGAGTGTTAGTGCGATGACTGGCTTTAAGGAATCAGGTAGTTTGAATAATCCTTAAAAGCAGTCCCGTGCGCTTCTATTATATGATCCCTACTATATTATCGTATTCGTCTATTGTTGATGAATGCAATGGTATAGGTGAACACCGTGAGATGTCGACAGAAACGACCGGCTGAGCTGCCATTCCATCTTATTTGTATGGTTTGACAACTCACCCGCCGTGCACCCCGCCCTAGTGTTCACTTCGACATGTTTACAGCCGGTCGATTCTGTCGACATCTCACGGTGTTCACCTAGGCGGAGTGAACGACAATAGAGCTGTCATTCCATCTTATTTGTATGGTTTGACAACTCACCCGTCGTGCGCCCCGACCAAGTGTTCACTTCGACATGCTTACAGAATCGCACTGCTGAATCGCACTGCTGTATGTTTTCTGCGTTGAAAATAACTAACTTCCACTTGGCCTTCTTTCCACGAAATTATTACAATATTAAAAACCAAAGAATTGGCCCGCTTTGACAAAGGACAGAAGTATGAAAAAGAGAGAGGAAGGCCGTCCCAGCAGTAGGGCATAACGGGCTAATTAGATAGATAAGATAAGATAATAAGCTAATTAGATAAGATATTTATTTTGATTTCCAGGAAGCCATGCCAGTTCGTTTGTCACAAGTCCACGTGATCAACTGCCCGTCTTTCTACGAGTACATGTACGGCTTGGTCAAGGGGGCTCTGCCACAGCAGACTAGGGACATAGTAAGTTTATCGTACCTATTGTTATATATTCCCCTTTGAATTTTCCAGCTTAGCCTTTACCATCTTTAATCCAGTCTAATTGGATGCAACTGAATACCAGTTGGTTCAAGCGACTGCCTAGCTGATATATCAGTTACTATGGTCAACGCCAGATAATTTTGCAATAACTACATTACTTGACATACTTAATTCCGAAAGCCGAAATAAAGCTGTCCTGAATCCACATATCGTCGGCCTAATTCGTTAACCAGCAAGTCCATTTCTTAGGCAAATTTAATTTTTATATAATAAGTAAAGTTCAGACGATTACCTAGCTACCTTATGATAAATTTGTAACAACTATATCAATCTAAAAACGTTAGAAATGCCATGCTCGAAAACCTGCTTCCTGAACAATAGGAAAATTTCACAAAGAAATACTGCTAAATCCTATAGGACGACCAACGGGATTTTCAGACTTATAATTGCTAAAATTAAGTGATCTATTTTTGTTTTTTCTTCCTCCTAAGTTTGCAAAAATGGATTTAGGTGGTTAACGAATTACGCCCACGATATTATAACGTAATCCTTTACATTTTCTGTTAAAAAAAAAATCATAATTTCATTAATTTCATTCATTTCATTCATTTCATTCATTTCATTCATTTCATTCATTTCATTCATTTCATTCATTTCATTCATTTCATTCATTTCATTCATTTCATTCATTTCATTCATTTCATTCATTTCATTCATTTCATTCATTTCATTCATTTCATTCATTTCATTCATTTCATTCATTTCATTCATTTCATTCATTTCATTCATTTCATTCATTTCATTCATTTCATTCATTTCATTCATTTCATTCATTTCATTCATTTCATTCATTTCATTCATTTCATTCATTTCATTCATTCCGTTAATTTCGTTCATTTCGTTCTTGCGTTCGTTTCGTTAATTTCGTTCCGTTCCGTTTTGTCGTACCGACAATCAAAGAAAGGCCTTTTAATACCAACTCAATACCCTAGCCTAGATTCCATAAAAACATAAGAACTAATGAAATCTAAATTATTTTAAGCTTTCGTTCTTTCCAGTACACCACCAAGTAAAATTCGATTTCTTGTTCATTTATCAATCTCTTCCTACTTCTTAGCTTTCATATTTCTACAGCAGACGCCATATTCATATTTCCATCCATCCGTCGTTTTTATTTATCTCCTACGTTTATAGCCCTCCTCATATAAACTCATCAAGCGAATTCTTTATTATTTATTTCTTCCGTTATTATTTTTATCATTACAGGTTTTCCTGTTATCCATACCAACTAAAGATAAACATTTTCTCAATCTATTTCAGATTCACTTCCACACCGATCACATGTCGTTACATAAGTATATAAACAAGAAGTACCTGCCTTCGGAATACGGCGGTGATGCTGGCAGCATGGTGGAACAAAGCTCAGGCTGGATCAAAGACATCAACCAGAACAGGTAAATCAACTCTTGATTTGGGAAACTTATGGAATTAACGAGAAACTTGCGTATAGTGGCAGTTATCGGAAGCATCGGGCTGTAAGCTCCGCTATCAGCTTATGAGGCTACGTTTTCACTTGGAAGCAATTCGCACGCTAGTTTAATTACATTGCGGGGCACAGTTTTATTGAGCGAATGATCACATTATACCTCGGTAGCCTGCAATGTTATTCCACTTGTATTATGAGAGTTACTTGCGGGTGAAAATACGGCCTTAGAACTGGCTAAGGTCCAGAACAAATTGGAGGATTGCAGAGGATTTTATGTTCCACGCTTTAAGCTTTAAATCATTAGCATATAGCATACTTATGTATATGTGTGAGGAGCTCGTGGTAAATTATAACAGCCGCACGGACCAATCTCTTGACCTTGAGTTAAGTAACTCTTGCCGAGGTTGGTCTGTGGATGGGTGACCATATTACCTAACATACGAGACTCTTCCGTGCCTTGGAAAGCACGTTATGCCGTTGGTCCCGGCTGTCATTTGTAGATCTTTGGCAGTCGTTACGGATTGTCAGAAGCCAGAAAATCTAACACCAGTCCTGAACTAAGAAGTACCGTGTTATCCAGTTAATGGGTTGTGGAGGTCTCGTAGGCAGCCGCTCCACGTAAAATACTGGTATTCAGCTGAATCTAGTTTGACTGGGGGCCGACCCCAATATTCTTAGTTGGGGAAAGGGTAGGCAAGATGATACTTACTCTGTGATTTAGGCAATCAGCCCCGCTATCAGGTTTTTTTTTATTGTATGGTAACAGGCTCTAAAATCTTAAAGGTTTTTCCGTCCTACGGTTTTCGCTTGGCTTAATTAATTTTGCCACAGCTGCGGTCATTTTAGTTTCAGTTTCTTGATGATGTGCTTTAATTAAAAAACGATTTAGGAATACATTTTTGTTTTATGTATTTTCAGGAAATTCTTCCTAAACGACAATCTTTGGAAGGCAGATGTCAGCAAGAAAGTTAAAAATGGAAAAAATGGAGCAGTGGAAACTACAATGAGCGGTTCTTTTAGAACTCTCGCTATAGACTAAATAAATTGTGATATTTTTATTCTTAATATTTAGGACTAATATTATTAAGTTGATCTGGATTGTAATTAGTTTTCGTGTTACAAGATTTTTTATAGGTTTTATATGTATATGCTAGTAAGGACTTGGCGTGATTTTCAGCAAATATAATTTTATGATATTCTTTATTCAATATTTTATGAGATCAAGATGAACATTAAAATATATTAAAGCAAAAATCCCAAATTTCCTGTTTTACTTCCATCAATTCTCAGTCCCCCTTTGTTCCGACCGTACCAATACACTTCTACAAACTGTTTTAATAGGTAATGATAATTACTAATCTCCTAGAGAGAATTGCTTGTTTCGATACAATAGTATGTAGAAATCGCCTAATCCGTAAAAAAGGTAGGTACACTCTGTAGTGTATGCACGATTGTGGTGGCGCGTCATTCATTTACCAGCCGTAGCCGGGAGCACACGTGTTCTGTATCTTGCATACCCTATATCCACCTGAGTGCTTATAAGTGTGTTTTATTGGCTCCTGAGACATTACACACTCTATCATATTTCAGTGATTTCTCTATCGAAGATAAGAAATTTGACCAATCGCGTGTATTTTAAAATTTGGATCAAATGAGACTACTTTAAATGCAGTAAAGTGAATCATGCATGCAAAGTCATAGCACATGCATACCTACCTACTTAACACAAATAAAAATATGAGACAGACAGGCGTCTGATAACTGTGTTATCATGTATCTAGGCACTCTTGGAGTAAAAGAAATGAAAGTGGGTAAGTGATAAAAATGGAAAAAAAAACTTCGTAATAGGTTTTTCAAATATAATAAAATAAAAATTATCACATAGAAATAGGTGAAAAATACCATAATAAGAGGTATTTTAACAAAATGTATCTTTAAATAACTCTTCTTCACTTTATATTTCAGCTATCAAACCTAATTCACATCGTTATGTAGTCATATTATTATTATAATATCTATAAAATCTTGTTCTGTGAACATTAGATCCTAGTTTATCTTCATTCAAAATAATTTAACAAGAGGTTTCGATTTCGGAAGAATGGAACAATCTTTACCCTTTTTCAAAAATTGAAAAACATTGAAATATTATGTACCGAACCTTTTTATACGCATATTTGCACTTTATTCCGCTAGTAAATCTTTATACCTATTAGATATTATACAATATACTTATTGTCTATTTACTTCATCTTAGTTTGAAATTAAAAAAAGAAACTATAATAAAGTAGGTACCTAAATACATTGAGCCATTGAACAAATTCAATAAAAAAAAAACAATAAAGACAAAAGAACAATAATCAAATAAGTACATTCTTACACTAAATTACTACAACTAAATATACATAAATTAAAATAATCCCACTGAGGTCGCATATCAACATAACGCTATCGGTACTTAGAAGCTACTAGTATATCATCAATCTAGAGCAAGTGATCTGAACGAGCCAGGCAGTTCCTTCACTTTGTCCACCCGGTCATCGCGGTTGCCTGATGGTCTCAAGGACTCGTCCACTGCCCACCGCTTGTCATTTGTTAGGAACCAATCCCTGTAAATTATAAAATGGCTGATAAGTAAATCTATCGGTATTTGATAATAGGCCTGATCTATGTCCAACATTGCAACAGCTACACTGCGATCGCCAACCCGCCTGCCAAGTGTGGCGATTATGGCAAACCACCCCCCCCGTTTGGGGGAGGCCTATCTCCAGCAGTGGACGTCTTTCGGCTGATATGATGATGTTCAATGATTTTGTGGATGTCGTGGATGAGCATGCTTTGTTTAGGGAAATTTTCTCGGAGGTGTTAATTGTCCACGGTTTCAATCCAATAATTTAAGACATTATCTGGGTTGGTTTCTCTAAAGTACATACAACAGGAACTAAAAATTGGAATCTTTCCGCACAACTGGGCCTAATGGTTAGGCCCCTGCTCTTAGTGTTTAGTTTGAGAGCAATGAATCTTCTATGAAAATGCACTAATTTTTCCTCACCTCTTGGCTTCCATCTTTTTGATCCATTCCCTCTTGATTTGTTCAATAGAACCAGCTTTACCCCCGAACTCTGATGGTAGAATCTCTTGTGGGATGTCTTTGTACAACGTGTCAGTGTTGGGCTCGTGGAACTTTATCTGAAATAGGCATTAAATGCATTATAATAAGTATGCGATAATAACAATAACGTTTTATAATATAGCAATAAATAATATACCTAAAATATAAAAATATAGTTAAAACGTGTAGCAGAATAAACGCAATACCTCTTAAGGGGTCATTGTACTCATCATTATGAACAACTTTCACTATGGGACCAACACTGATTTCGCGAAAAATCAATCGACTGCCTCATACATTTCTGTGCGGATAACTGGACAAAATGTACTGAACCGCTGATTTTTTTTTACTGAAACTGAAACATTAATTATGGATTTTAAAATACTATGTAATGTTTGTTAAGGAAATTTTGTATGCCTTAAATTATGTATTTTTTTAGACATATACATATCTACTTTGATAATGTTTACTATTCATGGGCAATAGTTTCTCGAATTGCTCAAACGTAGTCCTACACAATACCATCAACCATCACGCCTCTAAGTAAAATGAAAACCAATACGGTAAACGAACACCCTTATTCAAAAAACTTTATAATCATCACTTAGTTAAAATACTGTTTAATAGATTCTAAATTCAAATTCTCCATAGAAAATTTTGAACAAAGAATCTGCATAACGTTGTTTTAAAGTAATGAGTATAAAGTTTTTATTAATACGGATTTATGACTTTAATTAATTACTGAGTGCGTCTACATGTAGTCTGCCTTTTCAAAATCTTTTGTTGTCCTTTTCATTTCTTCAGATTTTTATTTATAATAGGTTAGTCTTTGACCACTATCTCACTCGTGGTAAGTGAGGATGTGGTCGGCAATGACACATGCTTGCCTGGAAGTACCTAGCTTATTCCCTGTGAAGACCCCCAAGTTATAGCTACCAGGAAACGCAGACTACAGCAGAATGAATAAAATTGTAAAGTATGGTATGGCGATAAGATGGATACTAACCAGTTTGGAGACTTCTGTCTTCAGGAACGGTTTGCAGACACCGAAGATCTTGCCGATGTAGGATGGAGCGTTGATGACGTGCACTTGCTTTAGCCGGATTGGCATGGCTTCCTGAAATTAAAAATACCTCAATTTTAATTGGTTTTCAATTTAAGAAATCTTTTGTTAAACGCAATGCATTTCTTGGATTTTTCAGCAATTTTCATTGTATCAGTTAACAGGTCTCAGCCGCCTTCTAAAAATAGTAGATACTTAGCTAATATATATCTCTTACATAACAATCAAGGGACTTATCCAGATTGATTGATGTTCAAACTTCTATACCAGCAAAGTCGATATCTTTAGGTTTAGTTTTATAATTAACCTCGTGACTATTTCAGACAGCGATTAAATCGTCTTGGTAATAAGTACTTTGTTCCATTAAGGGTCACGTTACAGCAATGGGTATCGAGATCAAAGATCACAATTAGTAGATAAGTGCCGAGTAATTGGCGTTTAATGAACATTTAACCACTGCTTATGAGCTTTGTGAAAAAGTTTTAATGCGTGGTTGCTCTACACCTTACCTATTGCAGAAGCAGTTACATATAAGTATATAGTTTGTTACTTCGAAGTACATAGGTACCTAAATTCTTTCTCAAGTAGATTTATTATTAGAAATGTGCATGTCTGGTTCATGGATATCAAATAAAATAATCAATAGAGCATAATACGGTTATTATAGTTTTAACGTAGTATCAAGAAAGTTTTCATTAACAAAATCCTTAAACTTCTATCTGAGAAGTCAAGAACTTGAAAATTGATCTCTCAAATACAAAATCTCAAAAATCTTAAAACCAGCAAGACGAATGGATGGAAGGGGATCTGGGGGTTCATTTCGATGACTCCCACGCAAAAAGTTGTACCTAACATGTTTTTTTTGGCAAAATAAGATTTTAGTACTAACATACAATATTTTAAAAATACTACACATTCTGTAAACATATTTTCACAAAAAAACGAGTTTCTAACCTGATGATAGTCCTATGTTTTGCGGCTGATCAAGACAAAGCTAAAGTTAAAAATCTCCCTCCTGAAAAATCACAAATTTAAACATACGACCACATGCGCGGGACGTGTCGATTTGGTTATTTATCAAAAAGGTCAAGGGACACAACATCCAGCTGGTTGTTTGCGCATTGGACAATACTCCAGTTGCCCGTTAAACATTGAGAAGGGATTTCACAAGACCCTTGAAGGCCATATCTTAATTTAAACTTGCTCTTTGCAACCATACGTTTTCGAAAGAAAAATGATTTATGATTATTATCGTTTACTGTTTCGATAGCCTCAAAATAAAAGCGGTTACAAAATACAGGTGACCTTCATGATTTGCAATATGTAAGTATGTTATAACAGGTGAGAAAAGATTATGAGGAGCAAAGCTTTGAGTTTGAATTTGAATGGCTATTTGATTAGGGGTACAGATCAAAAAAAGATGGATGGACTGAGTGGAAGATGAAGACATGGTGCGGCAACCCTGAATAAGTATTGATGACGACGATACTTGAATACCATATAACAATTATTCCTGAAAGTAGTGAGCTCTAGAATAAGTTTCTAGTTTTTAATAGCAATAGAGAACAGACACTTAATAACAGAATCTTAGTTTAGTAGCTTGCATGTGTGGTATTCGATAGGAAATGCAGTTATATCACATTTCTCCAAAAGTTGAACACCCTGAACTCGTTTTAACTAAGTTATCACTTAATTTTGTAATTATGTAAGTATGCATAACATGAAATTACCTAAGTATAAAAAAGCTAGAAATACAAAAAAAACAGATTGTGAATGCATTTGTATGCAAAAGTGTAATTTATTATGTAATTTTAATACTTTCTACTAAATAGTTATTTCAACGAAGATTTATGAAGATTCAACGAAAAAAGGTGACCAAAATAACTTTATGTTTAATAAACATTTAGATTATGTATTACGAAATATCATACCTGTGTGTACATCATATATTTCCTAAGCGCTGACAAGTTCACCTTCCCAATAAACTTAAGGGAAACATTAGCTGCATCAAAGATAGGAATCTCTCCCGCAGGTATCTCATGATCTTCAGTCAGCCTGGTGTCAGCCAACATGAAGAATGTCTTCACAGCATCCACGAAGTTGAAGAGGTCTAAATCAGGGTTGTTGAGGCGGTAGATGAAGACTTTGTAGTTCTCTTTCGTTTTGTATGGGAGAGGCAGCATGTCCCTGGAATTAGGAGATGGTGGCTGGTTTAGAACAGTGAAATGGTGATGCTTTCTTTTAAAGTAAATAGCACTTCTGTTTGGACAGTCGAAAACACATATGTTTGGAGTCAAATCAAGTCAAATCAAAATTCAACAAATCAGTGAAATTCTTTTTTGCTACGACCCCGAATAGTCCTAGTTTCGGCCTTAGTGTCGGGCGTTTTCTACTCCGTATCACCTACGGACTTACGATTAGTCCCGAACCCGAACTAAGAATCACTGTCAAATCGTGTTGTCATTCATTCTTAGTTCAGGTTCTTAGAGAGTAGACCCCCAGACCCTTTGCACCGTGACTGCGACCGCTAGACTATCGAAGATATCCATTATAGGCATACAATAAGTGTGTATGTTACAATCATCTGTCAACACGAAGCTTAATGAAGCAACGCAAACAAAGGGCAAAATATTTTAATGACCATTGTTACAGCAATTTCACCTCTGAACTTTATTACCCTAGTTAGCAGCACCTTCTATTGCAACTTCCACTTTGTTTGTTTTCGTGTTATTTATATCCAAAGTCTAAAAATAAATATGCAGCACTGGTTTTTCCTCATTAGGCATATTTTGATCAAACCTGTTTTCCGAAGTCAAGTTCCTCGAAACACAATTTTAAAGCATCATCGAAACATGTTGATTATCATAAGAAAATTTCTATATACCTACAGAAGAAGTGTATATTTAGTGGAATAATTATCCTGTTTTTAGTTTTTTGTCAATTTTTTTTACGGCCTTGGGACAAGTCCCTCTTTTTACGCGTTTGCCTGTGCGTTATGTTTTTTCGCTCTTCACTAAGATAATTATGATAACGATGATAAATGTAACTCACGTGACTTCGAAGACACGTCTGATTTCCGGGGACCAGGGGTCACGCTTGCAGAACAGCTCGGGTCCATTGGCGCGGATAGTAAAGAACAGGTCGATGGTGCGCTTGGCTCGCTCCATGCTGAAGCGGCAGCTTGTCAAGAAACGGAGGAGGAGGATGTCATCTAAAATCAAAGGTACAAATTCGTTAGATATAGAGCTAAATCATAAACATGGAGATAATTTTTTTCAACCACAAAAATATTCTTCTACTGCGAGGCAAAGTCCAAAGAATACACGTGCATTGACCAACCACAAAAAAACCTTGCATAAATTGTAAGTGTTTATGTGGGCAAATATGTTGTTAGTCTGACTTAGAACTGAGATTATCTTTTGGCTTGGGTTTATGTGACTAAACATAACCGTTAAAAGTATTTGGGGAGGCAATTAAATCTTTAATCGATGGGCAAGACCTACACCTAATGGCATTGCCAGCCGAACAAAAATACTTTTTCTTTTCTTTCAAACTTTCAATGAATTCTTGATGTCAAGAAATGGAGTATCGGCTACCATTCATATGGTTTGTTGCCAAACTTCATACACTTAGGTCCTTCTGTTTTGGTTGTTTGATCTGAGTCTTTTGGGTTAGCGTCTTCTTCATAGGTATGCACTTCAATTATTTATTAATAGAACTTCATATTCTATAGAGAAATAATTAATCAGGATCACTTTTTCGGGAAACATCCTAACCTGTATTGCTTCATCATATCCTGTTAGTGTAGACGTCGAGTTTTATTTTATTAAAAATATTCTAATTTCTTCAACGTATCCAAATTAATAAACGATAAGTAACATAACAGCAACTGCAGTGCAAAAGTAAATATGGACAGTCACACTTAATATTCAATGCAAATATTTACATGTGCACTTGAAAGTCCACGACTAAACGTGTGAATTTTGTATGTACATTTGAGCTAGAAAAATACAGGTCGGCAATACATTATTGATACAACCAAGTTAATAAGTGTTATATAAGTTTTAATACCATTTAGGATTCTCTTAAAGTCAGTTGGTCTGTTATGGTATAGAATATGTATGATGGACCAGTGAGGAGGATAAAACATTGCAGAAACGCTGACATTTTCGAGAATATTGCTGTGGGGTCTCTTGTCAGTTTGGTTGCAAGTATGGGACCTTAAGGTCTTGGTCGAGATAGTTGAGATGAATTTAATGAAAAGAAGCCTTCTGTGGGCCAATTCTACAAAATTTTAAGCAACGTTTGCAGTCGCAATCTGTCAAAAACGCCTCTAATTTCCTTACATTTTTGACAGATTGCGACTGAGATGCAAATGTTGCTTAAAAATGAGTACAATAATTGGCCCTCTGTAGGTATAACATTCCAAATCGCAACAAACATAACGAAAATAATTGAACTTGAAACTTGTTTTGTAACTTTAATAGCATTATATTTGATGAAATTAATGAACCTTGTTTATGATATGCAATAATTACATTAAAAATTTCGTGCACATCTATTTCTTTATTCTGTTGTCTCTATTCTGTTGTCTGGTATTCATGTCGACATGATGTGAATACCGTTCCAAGAACCACTTACCTACTCGTCAAGGGAGAAAGCGTGAACTGTACACAGCATTAGATTTGATCTACGATACTAATGTATGTGTTTACAAGAGGAATACAAAACGAAGAAAATTTTTGAAGTGTGTCTACAGTAATATAGTCAACGCATATTTTTTCATCTATATTCTTACTTCGTCTTTGTCTTCCCTTGACTTCCTTTGCCTTTTCTTTCCCTTGGCCCTCTTTCTTTTCCTTTTATTTCCCTTATTCCTTTCTTTCCTCTTCTCTATATCTAATGGAGCTGCTGATGACAAGACCATCCACCTAGCCATCCTTCAGTGGATCACATTGGTATTGGCATGACACGTGAGTTTGGTCCAATAGATAGTTGCCAAAACAAAGATTACCTATGTGTGAGCATTTAAACGATGCTATTTATAAGATAAATTAATCAGCATCTTTAGATAATGACTTGTGAAGCGATTAAAACAGTGAGATGATCGAATAACAACAAACCGTTTAAGAGATAATTACTAGTAAACGCTATAACTAATTGGTGTTTTCAACGTAAAAGGTGAATGCTGTGCGCACGAGTACGACTAAAATTAAATAACGCAATTTGGGTAGCTCTAAATATCAACGCAGATTGAAATAAAGACATTGAATGCCCCATTGCCTCACGGCAACAAGCTAAAGAGGCGTAACATTGTAGCCTACACAAAGCTAAAATGAGAAACGCTGACCTGCATTGACTGCTAATAACCAGACAGGTGACGTCATAATATGTCACTCGACAAAGCATGCGTCTACGCAACACAAGTTTTGTCCCATTTTGTGTTCCCAACAATGATTTCGACTGGCAATCTTCACACAGGGGTCAATGACACCGGTTTATTGAATTCAAAGCAACTTTTACTTTTAATGTTGCGTAAAAAAATCAATGCTGTAGTGACAGACGAAAGTTAGTATGTCGAGAGACGAAATAGCAAGGCAAGTATGTTACTCTGTGAGAGAAACATACAATTACAACATATCGAATGATAGGCTGTTCGATCACTCAGTTGGTTATCACATTATAAGCATTTTAATCAATCGTTTACGCCACTAAGTGTTAGTAACAGAGAATTAAGAAATTATTAAATAAATAATAAACGAAGTCGTGATCATCATCATCATCATATCAGCCGAATGACGTCCACTGTTGGACATACGCCTCCCCGAAATGGGGGGTTTGCCATAATTAGGCGGGTTGGCGATCGCAGTGTAGCTGTAGCCATGCACCCACAGAAAATGCTGCTGTCCATTCTCTGGTGAGTCCCTTAGTCGCCTCTTACGACACCCACGGGAAGTGATGGGATGGTGCTATTCTTTCACGTCCGGACACCATACGGAATGTTAGTTTGTTACTTAGGTTCAATGTGACCCATAGTCACATTGAATCTTAACCCAAGAAATTTGATGTACATTTGTGGTGGTCCGACACCACACGGAACATAAACAAAGTGTTAAAGAATAAATTATCGTTCTGAAAGAAATTATAGCGTTGTATCTGTTGCTACAATACAAAAAAGAAACTTTATTTATAAACTCAAAGAGAAGGGAACCATTTCAATTACATCTTGTTATTAAGTGTTATTCCAAAGTTTTTATTACTTTCGTTTGCAAAAAATATGAACGCAGAATCTGTTGAACTAATAAACACGGTGAACCACAGACCACTTTAAATGTATGAAGCGTTGGAGCTTCGGTTAAACCCAAATCCCTGATGTTATTACCTATGTTAAATATTATACTAGCTGTTATACATAATTATTAATACTGGATTCTCCCAAGTTTGTTGACTATCACTCTTGTGTTCAACACTTTCTGCTCACGAACTCGTTAGCAGAAGACATACCAAAGTACCTACTTAAAATTGCTTCAGGTTGCTAAATGTTAATATTATCATCTACAAACCGGTTAAATTGTTAAACTTTCAACCCTTAGTTTATCCCATAAGGCTCAACTTACATTCTGCCAGGGTTGCGGAATTGTTCGAAAGAATTACCGCGGCCCTGGAACGCAAAGAGCATTTGGAGGAACAGTTTTAGGAGGGTTTTAGTCGTTAAAAGTCTGAAACACTGAAAAAAAGCAATTTACATTGCAGCGCAACGGAAAGGAATGGAAACATCAATTTCGCCTCGTAAAATTGACACTGTACATCTCTTCTCGACCGGGGGCTATGGGAATGCCCAAGAATTCTCTGGAAGAGTCGCGACCTAGGCTCTTCTTTGGCTCATATCTAGTTTATTACGACTAAACATAATTACGTACATGCAGACACCGTGGACCCGCAAAAATAGTTTATAATTTGTTAATAAAGCAAAACAAATTCATAGAAGAACTTTCCGTAAATAAAATTAATGTGTTCTTAGCAACAACATCAAACGTGACGATGGGAATCCCATAACAGATAACAGCTAACTTTAAAGCACCATAATTGACATACATAAACATGTGGAAAGACGTCCTATAAAAACTTCTATGCCGAAACCAATGTGCGTTTACTTTATGTTTCTGACCAAATTCAGTGTGATTTGGAAGTAGTGAAGTTTTATATCCTCGGTTCACGCGCACTGATTGATTTGGAGACTCGCTTGCTCGAATCCAAATTCGCCCGACTATCCTTCATCCCAGAGACGGTTGTATGAGCTGCTCTGCAGGGAAGTTCAGAAAAACCTTATTGCCACATCTGCTTCTACTGCGGAGCGTGCACGCCTGTTGGCTGTGGGTGAAAATTCGTACTCGCATGCTCAAAGGTACCTATTACTTATTAGATTTAAGACCCATTGTAACCCATAGTCACGCGGGGTCCCCAGGCTTTCACCTATCCAAATACTGACGGCACCTGATGTTGCTTAACTTCTATGATCGGACGAGAACGGTGGATTTTGGCTCGCAGCTGAGCCTAATACACATTACGCACAAATTGGCGCAGGAACCTAAGGTGATAGATTATATTTTGCTCCAATAACCCTTTGGCAATTACTTGCGATTAACCCAGTTCTAGTCCCAGGTCCCAACCTAATGTGGCGTAACTGTTCAATCTATAAGCCTGAACCGAGAGACTGGTCCAATTTATTTAGCAATATTTTCGGAGCTGGTTTGAGTAGGTTATCCACCTATTTTTTTTAAGTGAAACATATTTTGGTTTTGGTTATGGCTTTTGATATCATAAGCTAGCTATGTTTGTTGTTTTTTATTGAAAAACACAAGGCAAAAAAAAAAAAATTTCTTTCGCCTATTTTGAAACTAGAGACAATTTTGGTTTCTACTATTTTAGAAGCCCATGTGAGATGAATTTTATGTTGCGTGAAGGTCCATATTGAGTAACAGTAAAAGGTTTCTTCTAAGATACAATTTATACTCGATGCGTGCAATATTTACGTAAATTCTCAAGATATTTTCTATTGACCAATCATTCAATCGGTAATTGAAACGTAATAACATAGTACGATCTCCGAAAGGCCTGCTGAGCAAAATGATTATGATACAACGAATCGAGATTATACCAAACATTATATTAGATATCCTAGAAACGTAAACTAGAGAGAGAGAGATCGCACAAGATATAGAGGTTTGGAAGAAGAGGCCTTTGCCGAGAAGTGGGATACAAATAAGTTACAAAAAAAGGAGGATAGACATGAACTGAATGCAATTCTGGGAAGTGTGAAGAAGTTCATTTTAACTGAAATAAGTTCATTGCTGGACGCAGGTCTTCCTAACATCGTCACAACGTCAGGTCCTGTGTTTCTCGCATCCAGTAGCCTTCACCAGGTCGTTCATCGGTCTTCCTTGTGGTAGGCCTTCCAAGCTTTGCTTTCATGACTTTCCGGTACACGGTCACCACTCAAGTGGAAGTAGTATACCACTATTAAAAGTTGATCAGTCAGATTGCGCCGAGCAGTGTTTTAGCTGGGAAGAAGAAGTGGCACACGCACAACCAACTCCCCAGTACACATTAGTCTATTATGTGTCAAAGGTAACGAGTGCTGTCTCTACTGAACTTTTAACTATATCACACAATATTGAGGGATCTCTTACCGACTTCATGCGGCAGGTGAGGCTGCTTACAGAGCCAATCCTTGATGGTGGCCAGTTCTCGGGTGGCATCTACCTCAGGCATGGTTCTGTGAAGAAAAAAAAACTTATAATTAGAATCTTCTTCTTCCTTTCAGAAGTTATAGAATACTGGTTAGATGTAGGTACATCATATAAGTGGGTAGGTATAGGTATACCTATCTACAATAATTATTCTTGATATAACCTGAATCTCGGAAACGGCTCCAACGATTTCCATGAAATTTAGTACGCAGGGGGTTTCGGGGGCGATAAATCGATCTAGCTAGGTTTCAGTTTTAGAAAACGTCCGCGTCGTTAAAAAAAACCGAGCAAAGTCCGGTAATCCAGGTACCTAATATAAATAATACCTCTTACTTTATAATGCTAATTAATAATGACGGCGCCGCCGAGGCCGGCCTCAGAAGGTTTGGCGAGACTGCCTAGACGGACTGCAAGGGTTGGTTCGAGGTGGCTCGGGACAAAGATATCTGGAAGGAGTTGGGGAAGGCCTTTCCCCAGGGACAGCATAGGTTGAAAAAAAAATTGTTCACCTGTCCCTAACCTTTCGGGGAATATAAGCTTGATAGTATGGTATGTTATCATTACACTTATGTTTAACCAACATACCCATCCCCATTATCCATAACAGTTTGAAACAATGGCTTCTGACGTCAACGCAAGCGAACAACTGATTTTCTCAGAACAATATAATGATTGCACATTATTTGTCGATCCTAAACACGCGAACGTGGATTGTATCCAACTATTCTACATAAATATAAATACAATAGATCAGGATGTTTATGTATATGGAGCTTTGAGAAAACACAACTAGAATATGAAAAACAGAGGATGGTACAAGACAGTTCTTGTACCATTCATAAACCATAAACATCCTGATCTATTGTATGTCTTCGCTCCCGGTAGTTAGACCAGTGTTCAGCTAACGGGAGCGAAGACATTTTGGTGATATTTGTATCGACGGCCACTTTCAATTCGAATGTTTACTTGAACTAGTGGTCGCCCAGTGGTCGAAATTCGACTACAATTTTTATTATATTAACTTTCTGCACTCTTTCTCCATATACTCGTACATAACTTTTAACTGTGCCAAATTTCATAATACACCGTCCCCGTAATTTTCGTAAAAAGGGGTGCAAAGTTTTTGCTTCACTTATTAATTTATAGATATTAACTCGCCTAACGTCTTTAACAACATAACAAGACTATGGCTATTCCCCAAAGACTTAAAGAGGAGTTCTCTAAAATTATTCAACATGTTGCTAGTTTATATTCTTCGAAAATTATTAATATAACTTTGTTTGTAAGTATGTGAACTAAGTAGTGTTTTAAATCTTATACGAAAACCTAGAACAAATCACACTTGGCTTCACGTTCAAGAGATGCTCGGCTACTAACATAACGATTTGAATGCAAAACGTAATTAATATAATTTGTAGCCTTCGTTGTTATTCGTATTCCTAGCATGCGTGCGACCTTCATTTTTTGCAATGCGTCATCAATCCATATTCATTAAACTGAGATAGGCTGATTTTTTAGGGTTCCGTACCCAAAGGCCTACGAGACCCTGCTAAGCCTTCGGTGTCCGTCCGCCTGTGTGTCAGCCGGCTGTATTTCATGAACCGTAATAGGTAGACAGTTGAAATTTTCAGTGTGTATTTCTGTTGCCGCTAAAACAACAAATACCTACTTAAATAAAAACAAAAGTTTTTAAATGTTACATACTGTTACATAGTAAGTATTAAACCTTCATGCGTGAGCCGACTCGCACCTGGCCGGTTTTTTCTGCATCTGATAATGTTGTTATTCATACAACTAATAGTATACCATCAAGCTTAGATTTTAATATCGCAATTAGCGGAAATAACCTTGGATCAAAGTTCATAATCAAAGCCGGTTAAAAATATGCAAATAACTTTTTGTTCCTGATATTTTTTTTTTGAACAACCTCTTGGTTGGTAGGTACTTATTTTAAACATATGTAGATACTTAGATATTTTTTTTTAAATATCTATTTGGCCCAGGCCAAATAGACACTATAATTAGGATTTTTTATTAGATGAATCTAATAAAAAATCCTTGGACTTGCAGATGTCAAGTGTTGCCTAATGAGACTAATGACTGTCCGTGATTTGGAATATTCCCATGAAGCATTCATGAAGTAGGTAGTTTTACATTAGAAATAGATTAATGATTGTCGCAAGTTCATGCTACCACATAGGTAGGTAAAAGTACGCTGCGTTACGCATCTTGTGAACTTTCAACCTGTCACACTCCTGACACGAACCGTTTTTAGGGTTCCGTACCCAAAGGGTAAAACGGGACCCTATTACTAAGACTCCGCTGTCCGTCCGTCCGTCCGTCTGTCACGAGGTTACAACCTGGTATCTCATGAACCGTAATAGTTAGGCAGTTGAAATTTTCACAGATGATGTATTTCTGTGGCCGCTATAACAACAAATACTAAAAACAGACATGATTTTTTTTCTCGTTTTTGCTCGATATTGATAACAGCAACAGGTAGACGTTTGAAATATTCACAGAATATTTAGTTATATATTCATTTAATAATAAATAACTAAATTAAAATAAAACAAATATTTAAGGGAGGCAAATAATTTGTAAATAATGGTACGGAACCCTTCGTGCACGAGTCCGACTCGCACTTTACCGTTTTTTTTTATGAAGGTTGATCTAGACGCACACCGTGAAGACTGGTTCGAGGTGGCACAAGAAAAGGGTGTCTGGAAGGATATGAGAGAGGCCTTTGCCTTGCAGTGGGACAGATTAGGCTATTTAAAAAAAATAGGTCGTTTCTGAACATTGACAGACGTTCCATATTGTGCACAGACCAAATTGTGATATGGGACATCTTTCTTCAACTAACTTTTCTGTAACTTGTATGGTGTACAAAATAAAGAGTACCTACCTACTTTATTGTTTTATAGTTCACTCGGAAATCAAAACGAAACAACTATAAAGTACTTAGTTCTGAGTTCAAACTATTTTACACAATAAATCTATGATGGACATGGAATTAGAATTCGTTGGTATTCGGAAATGCGATGATTGCCGAGGGACATTCAAGAAAATAGTTTTAGGTACAGTACCTACCTTCTTGATATTATTATCTATTATTTGCTACATACTTAACTATGTATATCTACTTAATTGGTATAGGTAACAGACCCACGGCCTCAGCGGCCGGCACGCAGTGGAATCAAGTTCACAAAAGATTAATAGCTGGCATTGTGTCTTACGTGAGGCCTCGTATGTGGCGCGAATACAAAGTTATCATAATTTCAAGTCACTAAGCATCTCTTGATCTGGAACACTAATTTAGTTGTGCTTTACATTCAAAAGATCATTTTTATTGGGCTTCTATGGTAAAAGGAATCAGCTAGAATAATTTCAGAGTCATTTGAACGTTATATTGGCGGCCAAGGATGCTAAACCAATCATTCAGGGGGCCAATTCTACTCATTTCGTATTTGCATCTCAGTCGTGATCTGTTAAAAAAGCCTTAATTTCCATACAATTTTGATAACTTGTGATTGACAATCGAATGCGAACGTTGCTTAAAAAAATAGAGGAACGGGCACTCTTGTACTTAATAAAACATTTTCACAAAATAAAAAAAATCGTGATGAATGAAAATGTTTTTTTTATTTTTCACTTCTTAGTGGTACCCCACACCTAAAAACACCACTGGAAAGTCACAGAAAAGCAAAAATACGCAATTTCGTATACAAAGATGATTTTTCCACATATTTTTTCCAGCTATTTGTATTTAAAAATCAAACTGCTGAACCAATTTTGATAAAATTTCCATGGGCCAATCGAGAAGTATACTTTATCTTTTCATACGAAACAAGAATTTTTCAAATCGGTTCATAAATGACTGAGATATGAAGTAACAAACACAAACCAAAAAAAAAAAAAAACAATCGAGTTGAGAACCTCCTCCTTTTTTTGAAGTCGGTTAAAACTAAAAAGAGTATAATTTCAGCGACAATCAACATCAAAAACTTGTCAAATTGTAATTAGAGGTGTTTTTGACAGTTTGTTACTGCGATACGAATGCGAAATTTCTTTAAAAAATAAGAAAATTGCCTCTCAGGTGCAGATTAATCGACACCAAAATCTTAGCCAAAACAATGACCTCGATAGTTGAATTCTTGATAATCTAGAGGAATCCAAATAGGTATAATCAAGGAAAAATCTCAGTTCGGAAAACACGACATGCATTGTTGCCAAAACATCGGCCAAGACATTCAAGACATTCTTCTGTCGTAGGTGTGAAAAATGCTGCACCAACCTTTATGTATTTTTCTCTGTATTAAATTTTCTATTTTTAAGTATATTGTGTGTACGTAAATAAAATAAATAAGTAAACAAAAGACATTCATTCCTTCGATTTTCAAAAATAAAATGAAAAAGTTTATTTTACTTATTTTTGCAATCAAAACTAAAAGTTTCCACATTGACGCATTCACTAAAGGTTTAATTCCCTTGCACTTATAGCACCTTTACCAAAACCAGTTTGTAAGTAGACTGAGAGGTAGGTTGACCAGAGGTTACTGTCCCAATATCTTCAGACGATACCCAGTTAATTGCTCGAAAGCATTGCTAACTGGTTGTGTGGTCATTTTACTTGTAATACAAGGCTAAACCAATGTGTCTACCTTCATACGTGTGTCGTATGATTCGAATGTAGTTATAAGTATCCTTCGAGTTTTCGAACTGACACATTTAAAAGCTTGGCTGTGACATGAAATTACATGCAATTATTTTAACTACTTAGCTTATGCCCGCGACTTCGTCTGCGTGGTGTTTAGAATTAAAATACATCTTAGTTGTATCCCGGTGGTTTTTAAGTTAAACTGTGCATTTTTTACAATGTGTCTCTTAATAGGAACCTTCTTCGAACATCAAGGAATATTTTTTTGAAATAAGCTAAATTTATACAGCTGTTCTCGAGTTTTGCGCTTAGCAACACATTTAGCGATACAATTGAAAAAATAAAAACGATAGTTATAATTATACTTTGTAGTGTTTTTGCCTCGAAGTCGGTTGTATTTTTTTGTAAAAAAGTTATTTTTATTTTTCACTTTTTAATGGTTAGCTTTACTTAACCAAAAAATAGAAACTAAAAAATATGATACAAAAAATAGAAACGAAATCGAATCGATCGAATTTAATAAATAATAAGTGGTGTTTGGGTAAGTCAAGAGATATAAAGAAGTAGTGACTAGCTGTATTAACTGAAAGAAAATACTGGGTAATTTATAATGTTTTTTTGGGGAGTGGCCTTTTATTAAATTGTTTCATAAGTACCTACATTATGACACAATTCTATTAAAAGGTTAGTAATTTTTTTATTACTAGCTTCTGCCAGTGGCTTCGCCCGCGTGAATATCGGAAATATGAATGTTTCCTGAAAAAATCTAATTAATTCGTCAGATAGATTTCCAAACAAATCGTCTATTTTTATTGTAGGTAATTTTTTTACTCAGGAAACGTCCCTGAATCTTTAACGCAAACTCCGGTAATACTTCGACAGGTTTCTGGTCTCCTGGTACTTGTGAATCTTTAGCGCTTATAATTCCAGCTCCGAAAAATTCGACGTCGTTTTTTTTTCTTTTTTAATGAGGGGGGAAAGAAAGCATTAATTTATTAGCTCCTTTCGCTTACTTTTGAATCCTAACCGCTCACAATTTCAGCCCCGGCAATACTTTGATATGTTTCTGGTCTCTTATACCTACACATATAAAAATGATAACATAACAAATTTAGTAGGGACATAACTAAAATAGTGATATTCTGCCAAGCAGGTTGTTTTTTCCTGCAAAGTGACAAATAAAATAGATATCAATAATATATTCTGTTTAATCAGTAAATAATCTTATGACGAACTACTCAAACACATTCAACCGAAAAATAAGGATGCCTCAAGGTAGGTATAAACCAAATAAGATTTACTGCATTTATGAAAAGGTTATGTGTTCGATTACATTGCATAACAAATAATCTAACTTAGATACGTTCAATATATCAAACCTAGCAATAGAAACTCGATTATATAACCTTCCTTATGCCTAATATAAGATTTGGCCCCGAAATTAATTAATATTGTAAGGCCATCAAAGCCAAAATGTTAAAGGCTTAGGTCTAAAATTAAAATATAATTATTACTCTCTCTTAAAACATAAACAAAATAATCGGTAAACTTGCGAAATAACTAATAAACAGAAAATCATGTGAAAAAAACCGTTTGTATTGGAAACACCAAAATAATTATACTTATACTGGGTCTGGGTGGATAGTTGAAGCGGGCTCTGTAGGGGAATTCCGCAGTGTAGGTATGCCTACACAAGGGTTGCCACCTTTTTTGGGGAGAAATATTCTTCTTAGAATTTTTAATCTTTGCAAAACAATAGGCAGTGCTTTTTGAAAATTCAGGAAAAAATAATAGTCAAGTTGTGGAATATGAGAATTAATACTAGAACGAGTTATCTCGAAAAGGTTGGTGCGTTTTTACTAATGAATTTCGGCAAGAATGGGATTTTATTAAAAATACATCCAGTATTTGAGTACTTAAGCGTTTAAAATATAGCATTTTGGAAAGAAAAAGAGTTTATTTGCGCCAAACATACATTTTGCGTAAGTACCATATATTTGTTTCTATATTATATAGTAGAAATGACTTAAAAAATAGTACGATACTATTTAATTATAGTACGGGTGGCAACCCTAGTCTAAACCAACATTTACAGCAGTTGAAGCAGAGGAATTCCCCAAAATATTAATGCTACCAATTTCAATACATAAAAATTGAAGACGTCAGATCAATATTTAAAGTAGGTAACTCCCCTCCAAATCCTTGGCTATATTCGTCTTTCCATCCTTTATACTCGTATGGCGACTATGAAAAAACATGAAAAAATCTTGTTCAATCTTGTAATTAAATACCTATACTAAGACCTACTTACTAAATCTTCATCATGAATGGTATAGTCTACCTTACCGAACGATTTATTTTAAGTAGGTACTTGTAAAGTTTTCAGTACCTATTCAACTCTCAGCAGAATCTAGGCGGACTTTTCTATGTCAATGTCGTTCAAAGACCTTTGCCCATTCAACATTATCAATACTGACTGAAGTACTTACAACTAACGCAATAAACAAACAAGTCACGAACTCCGAGTAAATAGGTAGGTACCTACGACAGCCCATCGTAACAACCGAAAGGTTTCTTAAGAGCAAACAAAAATAATGCCATCTATTTTAACATCCCAAACCAAGGTAAACCGATTTCACACATATTGAACCCAATAGTTAAAACCAAGGCTAGTGACTAGCCTAAGCCTAAAAAAATAAGTTGAACTACAAAACGAGAGTTAACTTGAGAAATAGTTTCAGTTTATCGTTCATGTCCATACTAGTAATATATAATATGGTATCACGGACATTTTTGTAGTTATTGTTGTCCTTTATAAAACTGTAGTACATCACTTTGCACTATTGTCAATAGTTTCCGCAGCGTGCGCGGTAAAAGGATTTTTTTTGTTTTTTTTTTCACACCTTGGGTTACATTATCGAAGTTTTCATACAGATCCATAACTTTTTTGAAAATATTCTACAGCCTATGTCCATCAAGGATGATCTAGGATTCTAATGGTGAAAGAATTTTTCAAATCGGTCCAGTAGTTTCGGAGCCTATTCATTTCAAACAAACAAACAAATCTTTCCTCTTTATAATATTAGTGTAGAAGTTAGGCCACATGTGGCCTGCCAAGCTTTTTCGTGTGGCCCTGTAGCCTAGTACATTATTGATGCTATAATATTAATCAGTGCATCAATGTGTATGTTTCTATATGGTACTGATTCACTCTGAGCCTATTGCTCACCCACTGTAAACGTTTAAAGTTGGCCTATGCCAAATGAAAACTGTCCTTTTGTCACAAATTCAAAAGTCCCTTTCATGTACAATGTAGATACTATTAATATTGTAGAATTTTATTTTACTAATTTTAATTAATAATAAAAGCGCAATGCGGCCTATAGAGAGAAAAATGTTGAGTACGACTGGTTTATGTCATTCGTTTAGGTCCTAAGAGCTCCACCGAGCTTGGGGTTCTAGATACGTTTCCCTGGCTGGGAAAAATGTTTTATAATGAAAATGTTCGGAAGTAGCCCAAAATCTGAATATAGGTATGTTTGAGAAACCTTTATTACCTCATGTACCTACTTTAGGCAGAAATATCGGTGTACTGGCGTGATGCTGTTGTGTTATCTTATTATAGTCACTGTTGCGTGAAGATTTCACAGTTCAAAACAATTCTCTTAATTGAAGGAGTTTAAGCATGTTGCAACTTGGCGTTTAAAATAATTGGACCTATGCATGGATGTTTTAGTGTTTGCATGTGAATAACATTTGTAAATGAGACATGAACGCGATAATTGTTTCTTAGATTTCTTTGTTCATAAGATTTGTAACGGGACGAGTTACTTACATGAATGTTTCATTAATCGTTTTCCCCGCTTTTTTATAAGCTATAACTTTTTACACACTGGCATTGTTTTGGTCACGTCCCGAGAACAATCAAACCAATGTATTATCTTCCTCTATTATAATTACAATGATAATAAATATAATAAGATTGATTACTCGTTCATAATGTGTTCCAAGTACATCTAAGATTTGCGCAATTATTTGTCAAAGTCATAAATTATCATGTTTACATGTTTACGAGAATATGGTTTACAAATACCTACTTACATAATTCGTGACATCTAGCTTTGTTAAACATCTATTGACAAAATGTAGATATAAATGATTTCCGTATTGATAAAATTTTAGGATGCGTCGAATGTACGTTTGAGCCACTAGGTAACTAAAATATTGACTTATGTTGACCTCAGTCAATGTCGTCTCAAGGGACAGAAATATTTGTTGAGTCGAAAATAAAAACGTCTTGAATATTCTAAAAGTGTTTGTGATAAATAAGTTTAATATAAAGTTCGGAAGAAACTCAACATAAGTTAACCGACAGGTAATTATTGGATCATTTTTTTTTAAATTTGTTTAATTCGTCATTTAAATAACCATTTTTCTACAAAACTTCATTTTGGTTTTGAGGCAGCAGCTAGAAACTCAACGAAATGTAGTTGTTATTTTTATGATCTCAGTCTGATGACGTCCATTGCTGGACTTAGGCCTTCCCTAAGTGTTGTTACAACGACCGGGGTTGTGCGTCTCGTGTCTTGCATATTTCTGCGCCCTTCACCAGGTCAGTCCAGGTCATCAGGCCACCTTGTAAGAGGCCTTCCAACACTGTGTCTTTTGGTACGTAATCGCATTCCAGATTCTTTGGATCCAATCTGTCTGTTCTTCGAGTAATGTGCTCTGCCTGCTGTCACTTAAGTTTCGCTATTGTTCGGGGTTTCGCATAATTCAAACATATAGTAGCGGAAATCAGACTGAAAGTGTGACTAGCCATGAATTCAAATTCATGGCCAGTCACACTTTAAATTCAATATCTTAATGACGGAAAAACACTATTTAGATAAAAGGTAAACATAATTAATTTACATAAATACAAGATCATTTTTGTTTGTAGGCGAATTTGCACTAATAATAACAGCCATACATAGACAAATAGGTGAGTACCTAATTTATTGAGTTCGAGACCCGTTACCTTATATATGTCGCAGCCTACTAGCTTAATCAGCCGCTTAATTGGTTGCTTAGCCTTTTCGTTTAAATGTACTGATTTTTCAGCGACCTAATTGACAATAACTTTTGTTCAATATCCTTTAATGACTTGCCCATGTCACTTATGTCGCTGATTAAACGGCAAAGTTCAATGAAAAGGCCAGACTTTTAATGAAACGGCGGATTCAGCTAGTTGGCTGCGACATGTACATTACTAGCTGCCGCCCGCGTGAATGTCGAAAATTATCCCAAGGGAACATACTCCTGGGATAAAAAGTATCATATGTGTTATTCCAGATTATAATCTACCTCTGTGTCAAATTTCATCAAGATCCATTCAGTAGTTTTTGCCGGAAAGAGTAACAAACATCCATACATACAAACTTTCGCGTTTATAATATTAAGTAAGGATATAGAGGTATACGTAGGTACAGCTATAGATACAATTAGGTATACAAGGTGTTATTGAAATAACTGTAAGGGCCCGTTCCCACTATGTCGTGACGACAGATTATCGTGTCGTTTAAAGCGTCGTGGCTTGTGTATTTAAATGGAGGTGTTCACATTGGACGACACGATTAACGGTGGTTCTCGACTTTATTTCGCTATGAACACGACACGATAGTCTGTCGCCACGACATAGTGGGTACGCGCCCTTAACCTCGGGTTATAAAACAGTTAAACAATTTTTTTTTATAAAAATGAGACTTCTTCGTAATAAACACTGCAATTTTACACTACCTACTTACTTTATGAGACTCAAATTATGAGTAAGTTAGAAACAAAATGAAAGTATAAAATAGACATCACAACACCATATTTAGTTTTAAGTAGGTAAGTACATGTATGTAACACATACGAGATTACATCAGTATAAGTACAGTAATTTTGCCTAAGTATAGCTTTAATAGTCGCTATCTTATACTCACATACACCGAAAAGTATTATACTACAATCACACGCTTGATAGAATGTGTAGTACCTACTAACACTCGGACTCTGAAATGAAAAGGGAGCCTACCACAACCTCTTAAAACAATATTATTTTAATATTATTTTGTAATTTCTGTTGTTGCATTTTCAACTCTCGGCGCTGATCCGAGAGTTGAAAATGCAACAACAGAAATTACAAAGTAATATTAAAATAATATTGTTTTAAGAGGTTGTGGTAGGCCCCCAGCGATTTTTTTTATAAGGTCGCGCTTCACCACTATCTCACATGGAAAGCGATGATGTGATGTGGTGAAAGATGGAACACGCTTGCCTACAGAAGTAACTTATTGCCTCATGAAGTCATGACTTCAGGACCCCCGGGTTGGTTCTATCAGGAAACAGACTCCGGCAGAGAATTCCACTCCTTAGCTGCACCTTTTTTTTATAGATGGAAAATCATTAAATTACTTCTTCCGCTCTGGGTGGAGTGGAAGAGAGTGTCAGGCTCTTACTGACTAAAACCCATCCGTGCTCCTCCTAGTGCATTTTGCGTTCCAGGGCCGCGGTGACACTTTCGAACAAATTCCGCAACCCTGGCAGTCATAGCTGTACCTACCTACTGACAATGAAACTATTCCCTTAATGTTTTTTGCGTATGTCAACCCTGTACCGGTGACCCATCCTTGTACGTCTTGTAGTCTGATGATGGTACGGACTCGGCGAAATTAGAACGGCATTCAGCGACTTACTGTATTGATCAACCAATCACACAAGTTTATTACAGACAAGATCATTTTCGTTCTAGCAACCTGTCGTGAGTTCAGGGTTGCGGATTTTGATCGAAAGAGTCACCGCGGCCCTGGAACGTAAAGGGCACTAGGAAGAGCACGGATGGGTTTTAGTCAGTAAGAGTCTGACACTCCCTCTCGCTCCACCCAAAGCGGAAGGAACCATTTGATGATTTCCCATCTACAAAAAAAAAACAAACCTGTCATGAGTGTTGCGGTAACTACTTATAAAACTATGTATCTTAACCCGTGACAAGCCTATATCCGTTCCAAGTACATAGATTTGGAAGGAAGCAAGTTGAAGTAGAAAAACTGGTTAGTATGGTGAATATTGGCGACAGGGCTATTGCGATATTCAGCTGCGAAAGGATATATGTATCGCTATAGCATAGCAAGGGCCCAGGCATGCTATGTCAGTACTATGCTATGTCCTCGATATCGAATTACATATACCTATATAACTAATATGATCTATCTGCCTCCAGACTCTCTAATACTTTCATTGCGCTCCAAGGAGTGGAATCCCCCTGCCGGAGTCTGTTTCCTGGTAACTACAACCTGGGGATCTTAAAGTCAAGAGTGAACAGGTTACTTCTAGGCAAGCGTGCTCCATCGTCGACTACATCGTCGCTTTCCCTCAGGTGAGATTGTGGTGAAAAGCGAGTCTACCAATAATTAAAAAAAACGATTGATGCGAGTTATCATATCTTATCTGATAAATGATAACTCAGAAGAAGCGATGGCACGTTACGACAGAGGTAGCAAATTCAAAAAATAATGTTTACACAAAACACAGTTACAGTTTAGTTTTTGCACATCTTCTCAAGGAAAGATTTACTGTGAAGACGTGTATGGACTAGATCATCTCCATTACGAACATATTAAACATCATTATTACCTACTAACTGGGATCACTAACCGTGATGCTAAAACGACTGCAATTCAAATCATAAGAGCACTTGAGGCAAACCGGTATCGAGAAACATATTTAGGTTGCTAGTTAATTAAGTGCTATTGAAGTATGCATAAAGTTTCATTACTTTAATTGATTTAATCACGCTTTAATAGTGCAGTCATTGGTCCTGTGCGCATAGATGTTGTATTTAAATGTTAAGTTTTAAACACGATTTGGTCAATTCGCAAAAAAAAAAATCTAACCAAACCAATCACTGTATTAACTCAGTTGACGGGATCACCACGCACTAAGTCCTGCTACACTCCTAGAGTAATTTGTCTACGCTCGGAGATTCCAGGTTACAAGACTTGTAGCAACGTAGCATTGCGGCTACGCTCGGGGATTCCAGGTTACTACGACTCGTAGCAGCGTAGCACTGTGGCTACGCTCGGGGAATCCGGGCTACTAAAACTCGTAGCAGCGTAGCATTGTGGCTACGCTTCGGGAATCCGGGCTACTACGACTCGTAGCAGCGTAGCATTGTGGCAACTTTCGGGTGATGTCTAAATACAATCCTGGTTATCACGACTCGAAGCAGCGTAGCATTGTGGCTACGCTCGGGGAATCCGGGCTACTATGACTCGTAGCAGCGTAGCATTGTGGCTACGACGTTCGGATGATGTCTAAATACAATCCCGGTTAGCACGAATCGTTACAGCGTAGCATTTTGTGCTACGCTCGAAAAATGCTTATGCAATCCAGTTGGTTACCATAACATGCAGCATTATGTCTACTACAAAAAATATTAATTAATGTCAATGATTCTAGAAATTCTAGAATACAGAAAAAAGAATACGTAATCTGTAATGAACACGTCCGTGTTAACTATTAAATCGAGGAATGTTTCCAAAATTATCTAATTGCCACCAAAATCTTCCAAACCTTGTATTAATTGATTTATCAAATTTTAAGACGCGGTTGATTATATCTTTAAAACCACGGTTAAACGTAACTAAATGCATGTTATTTATAGATATGCATACACACATGACTACATGATGAGCATACAGAATACATTTTAATATTCCGTTCCGATTCTCTGTTTCATACATTTTCAAGGGCATATTATAAATCGGCATATCTTGAGGTGGGTAGTTATGGCTCTGTATTAAAGCTTATATTGCGATGATGCGCAGCATTACAGATTGGCCACAGTGAGACTATGCAGAGAAACTATAACCATGTGGTACTCAGCCAGATTGTGTCGCAGTATATCACGCCGAAGATGACAGAACAAGCTAAGCAGAATTAATAACTAACGGTGTACAATAGCCTTGGACCGAAATTAAGGCAGGAAGCCCTTGCCCAGCGGTTGGATATTAAGGGCTGGTAGTAACCAATAACTGAATATTTATGATCAAATAAGTGAGGATCAAACGAACTCATCTGGGTGAAGTTTGATGTCTTATTTAATTCCCACTTGGACAACGAAAGATCCACAAACTGTAGAGATGCTGCAAGATCGCGTAATGACATCTGACAGCACGCTCGTATAGATTTAAGGGTGATATATCATATATCTACATATGGTGACTGATGATATCCGCTAGAGAACCAGGTTACCGACATAGCCCGAAGGATCGCCAAACTGAAGTGGCAGTGGGCAGGGCACGTTGCTTGCAGAACAGATGGTCGATGGAGCCGAAAAGTTCTGGAGTGGCGACCGCGTACCGGTGAGCGCAGCGTTGTGAGGCGTCCCACAAGGTGGACCGATGACTTGGTAAGGGTCGCGGGTAGCCGATGGATGCGAGACGCACAGGACCGGTTGTTATGACGACACGTGGGTGAGGCCTATGTCCAGCTGTGGACGTCTTTCGGCTGATAACATGATGATGATGATCTATGGTGAGTGAAAGGAGTCCATATCAGTCAATCTGCCTCGCCTTTTCCCAACTTTACAGAGTCAGTTTCCAGTTAAACCGAGTGCCTAATTATCTTCGGGAGAGATACGAAGTCTAATTAATTAGCGTTTAATGACCTACTTAACTCTTTCTATAGGTCTAGAAATCTAACCCGCCTTTAATATTTATCAGATCATATTTATCACTGACCTGCCTAAAGGCCATGGAATCACTAATAAATATGTAAGTATAGGTTACTAGATTGATTCAATATGATTTCCGATTGTATTTAATTAACGATGCACTCTTAGCTCATCATCTATAGTTTCATGTTTACACGTTTTGTGTATTTTGCATCATCTTATGATTAATTATGGTACTTAACTACTAGTTACTCCTCTGACGGGAAGAAACTACCAAAACCTGATTTAGGATATAAATCCTAAATCAGGTTTTGGTCTACCCGTTTAAGGAATGTGCAGGAACATAGACCGTGGCAGCACAGAAACGTCTACATCAAGTAAATTTTACTTGTATACTTATGTTTCGAAATTGCAATTCTAGATGGCATAGTCAACGCCGCCGTGCACATGGCATTTCCTATGCCAAATTCCCGCAAAAATGCCCTGTTCAGCCGTTGACGTGAAGAAACAAACAAATTAGACGTACAGATTAAGTTTTGTGTTCATGATATAAGTATGGAATAAGGATTACTAGCGGCCGATAAATTTTCCGAAAATTTTCTTTCTGACATCAGAGCACAGAAAAAAAAATAGCGAAATTGGTACAGTTCTCAAGTGAACATCTCTCATGATTTAGAAAGGATAAATATAGGATGTTGAGAATTTAGGCTAATTAATACTACGTTGTTTGGTTATGGAGAGCCGTATAAATCAAGCAAAAACCACATTATGCTTTGCTTAACGCGCTCAAAGAAACTTCACTTGCAACAACTAACCATTGTTGTTGGTTCTCGTTATAAATAATTATAATGGACATCTTTTTTCTGTCCGATTATACCTTCTCAGGGCAATCACCGCTATAAACTTAAATAGGCGTAGAAAGTATACTAACACTATTAACGGTGCTTCGCTTAAATTGTCTATTGTTTACTAGCACGACGCAGATCTTGGTAAGTACCAAGTGTAAGTAACTAAATCCAAACCTATTCTTATTTGGCTCTATGTTTCTTTGACTCTTTTTTTTCCGTTCTTGCGTGTATGTTTTTACCTTACAGTTTCAATATTTAGAAATCGTAAAATCAACAATTCGGTTGTTGGTGGGTAAGTACTGACAAGGGTTGCCACCCGTACCGTACCTACTATATTATATTATAGTATTGTACTATATTTTAGTCCATAATACTAAATAGGTGTCAAAAAAACTGGCGGCGTTGCTACATTGTATGGCAATACCATGCTTAGCCTCGTTCCAAGGCAAAAGCCAACTTTGGGTCACGCGAAGTGTCAACTAGGCGTTCGGATAGATCTGTAAATAGTGCATGAGCTATATTACAGAAAAATAATAATAATAATATAGTAATAGGTACCTATTGCAAAATACTATATTTTCAGCGCTACTCAAATACTGCGGAGGCTTTTTAATAAAATCCCATTCAAAGCCGAAATAAGTAGGTACATTAGTAAAAAGCTGTATAGAAGCAAAAAAAATTTCAAACCATTCAGCATAACTCCAGTAAGTTCATAACTTGACGACTATTTCAATATGAAAGGGCAAAAAATGCATCCGAGCTGGTGGGTAGCTAGAATATTCGAGCTCCTTCGCTCGCTCTAGCCTGGTTGGCTAGATTGCAATACTAAATGTCCTGACAGGTTCAGTCCGTCATTCGTTAAGGTTCGACGTGTTTGTTAATTTTGTGCCATGAAAATTAAAACATGGAACATGTTGCTGTATGATTCTTGCATGTTTCCCAAAAAATACAAAGAAAGCAGAACCGGATCTAAATACATTTTTTTTATATAACGATAGATAAAAAATTTATAGTTTTGTACTATTTTTTTCAGATTTTTCCAAAAGTAGGTTCCTGCTATATTTTTGTAATGATTTACTTACAAAAAAAAATATTTCTTACAAAAAGGTGGCAACGGCATAACGTGTGGTTTCTTGTCGATTAATATTTTTAAATTAGGGATTCCGTTTTACGAAAAATTCAGCCAAGAAATCGATTTCGGAGGCCGTTCCTACTTCTAGGGTCAGATTTCCAAACAGCATAAAAAATAATTATTTATCATTTTAATAATCTACTTAAATCCCGACATTGCTGCAAGAGCGATACTAAAATAAGGACTCCGTTCTGGTTCACAATTAAGGGCTCCGATCAGCGAAAATCGAATATCGAAAGTAAGTAAGTACCTATGCAGGAACGCGAGTACCCAGAATCTAGATATCCTTAAATGTCCAGCAATGGCCAATGGACCTTGAGACATGTTACATATTAAGAAATTTGAATGCAACGCTTAACACCAAAATACTTTCTAACTATTCAATAACGAAACACGTTTACCAAATATTCTGAAGCGATAGCTATAGGTGCCGAAAGATAAAACTGATTTCAAAATCGACACGACGATCGAATGAAGTTGGGCAGTTATAATTTAAAATATTCACAAATCAAATCTTAACTTAGGTACTTTATTTCAATAAATACTTAATTAACTCCTAACTAAATAGGTACTTAGCTTCAGCCTCTTGCAGATAAGCTGTTCATACCTTCTTTGAAAGTGTCCGGTAGGAATGAATTATTATTTGAATTATGAATTAGGATTCGAACGTTTTTGATTGACACATGTAATTTGAACCTTCGAGCCATGGTGCTCCAATAACATTACCTTATAGTTAAAATATGAGTTTTATTTATAGTTATGTGTATATTTGAGGTACTTAAACCTTTTTTAATAAAAGGACATTGAACAGTTTCACACATTTTCAAGTAAGGTAATAATATAATTATGGTAATAATTTTACAGTTGACAGATAACAATGAATAATGAATAACTGTACCTATGTGACTGATGGCCTAAACATTTTTTCGCAGCTGATAAAAAACTATCGTTTCGCAATCATGAGTTTAAGATACTAAGTAAAATACTGTTTGGCTTATCGTACCGATAAAATCTACGGTTAGAAGCTATCTACCTATATATTTTTTAATAAATATAAATATTTTTTGTTTCATAGATTAAAAAAAAAATCATCAGAATCCGGCGAAAATATCGCTATAAAGTTTTTTTTGCATCACAAAAGTCCAAAAGTTTAAAATAGATACTTTAAAAAAATACTCACGTTTAAAAAAAGATCAGCCAAAACCAAACCAGAAAAAAATATCAATAGATACTTTTTTATTTCTTTCGAAAGTGTTCGAAAATCGAAAGTTCAACTGGAGTGCACTAACAGTAACAAGAACGCGTTTATGCGGCGGACAGTCGCGGCCAACTGAAGACGCTGACGATAGCGTTTTCTCAACAGCACTGGCTGGTGGACACATCGACTTTGCTCGCTGATTGTACCTCGTCCGTCTCTGTTTGGATCATTGAGTTCTCTCTCTGTTGAGATGTAGGTAATAATATGTACCTATAGGTAGGTACGTTTTGTATAGGTAGGTATTATGTATTATTATATTATTGTTATAGTTAGGTACATGATACCGGACTGATAAGCTGATAACAGCTGATAACACATAGGTATTCGTCGGGTGTTGTTCATGATGTGCAGTCATCCGTCCTGTAAGGCTGTTGAGAAATAGGTAATAGGTGCTTAGGTACCTACATAGGTAGGTACCTAAGCACCATTTCAAGCATGAAGATATACCTTGCTAAGGTACTTACATCTACAGCTGTACCTATCAACATTTTGTTGAGTTCTGCAAAACAGGACACTATGGGGCAATTTGATTTTTGTCACGATTTCAGGGTTGGTAACAATGGTTCATATTGATGAGTACAAAGACCCCTTTTCAGGTTTTGAGTTTTTTTTGGTACCTACTGAAAGATCTCTTTTTTTATAAATATTCCCTACAAAGTATCAAACCGTTCTATTGTCGTCAATGCGTCATCCTCATTACAGTCGGAACAATACCTACTTACCCAGTTACCCTTGTGTATTATGCCCCATTGTCCACATGCACGTAACACTTTCCTTAACAATCAAAGAGGATATTCCAAGAAACGCCAATAAACAAAAAAATAAAATCTGGATGTTGGAGGTCCGAGGTCCGAGCAGGCACCCGACAAATGTCAGGGTTGTGGAATTTTTCGAAAGAGTTACTGCGGCCCGGGAACGCAAAGGACATTTATTTATTTATTTGGATCTCCAAAAAAGGATACACATTAAAAACTGAAGTCAAAATGATAAAATACTTAGTTCATTTAGGTGTGCTCCTTCAGTTTTATGAGACCACAGCATGCACATATTATAACCTAGGTTTACATAAACATATATGGTTGAAATAAGGATAAAAACATACTATTAAATAGGTAAATGAATGTCATTTATTGCAACTATAACTATATACACACAACAACTTAAACTAAAAATAATCTAAAACATGGCGTCTAAACTATTAAATTAGATTAAATTCTTTCAATAAATTAAATTAAGTTGATCGACTAAATAAAAATTTACTGTTAAGTATATAAAATATTTCAAATTTAAATTAAATATACAAATAATCCATCCATTTACGAGTAGGTACCTATAAGAGGAAGTACAAACACACTTCGTTATTTAAGTTCTTTTTGAAGCGGCATTTGAAGGAACACGGGTGGGTTTTAGTCAGTAAGAGTTTGACACTCCTTCCCGGAGCGGGAGAAGTCATTTGATATCATCCCATCCGCACAAAAAAGACACCAGACAAATAAAATAATACTCCCGGAGAGGCAACTCAGTACTTAACTAGATAAATTTGGTCTAAGCTTACTTTTGAACTCTTTTATGACTATAGGTACGGAACTCGTCAGCTTGGTGAAGGAAATGGGATATTTTTTATCCCGGAGTTCGCTCCTTTGGGTTATTTACCTACCGACTTCCAGGTAGAGGAAGCCGCTGCTAGTTGTAGGTGTAAATTTTACACACGACACGTGTGGGTACTGTAGATAGGTATTCATAGGTAGGTAATGTGAGTAAATATCCACCGAAGTATCTACAAACCTTTTTAGACGAATCACGAATAAAAACCGGCTCAATAAGGGTTACTAATACCGAGTAATCCCTACCTATAATGCAAGAGTAAACAGAAACATAGCGTGCAATGGCAACCGGCTGGTTTACAAAAAACCAGATTCTGTGGTAATGCAGACATTGAGAACTATATGTATGTAGGACAAAGTGCTTGCCGTGAATGTAAGGGACCTTTCTATATAGATATATGTATGAGCTAAGTAATTGATATAAATGAGTGATACTGGAAGTGGACATTGGTTAACAAATAACATAACTTCACGTGTGTGTGTCCGAAGGGTGAGGCAGAGCCGCAGAGGTGTCAGTAGTACGTAGGTACACCAGTAAATTGTTGTTCAGCTAAACGGTTGTTTTTGGAGAAAAAAGTAATGATAGTAGCGTAAAACGAGTTTAAAAGGAAAACTGTCACAACCAACTAGGCTCAAAAAGTTAACCATCGATCGTAGTCATCATTTGAGCCTAAATATTCTTGCGGTCTTCACCCAGGTCATTGGTTCTGCGAGCAATATGCCCTACCCCCTGCAGTTTAGGAATTTTTGGCGATTCTTCGAGCTTTGTCGGTACCTATGTAAACTTTGTTCTCCTCATGGAAGAGCTTCTTCATCGATAGGTATACCTACTTAGTGAAAACTTTCCTACAAAAATAAATCATCGTGGAAGACAACATTTCGCACAATATCACTTCTCTTGCGCAATCATTTTTTTTTTGTTTGAGTTGTTTTGATGATTATCGTCGTCACTGACGTCAATGAACAAAACCCAACTAATAAAAAAAGTAAAGTGGGCTCAGTTTTTAAATTGATGTCTATCTGTTGTTCTTATTACTTACCTGATTCATACAAAACATGGTACAGTCGCCAGCTCATCAAGCTACCCGAAACTGTCTTTTCCCAATTAGACAACAACAACTTTATCGCCAAAGCATTAGGTTCAAAGTTAGAACATGCTTTGGCGATAAAGTTGAAAATCTATTAAATAAATTTAACAATTGTTGCAGCTTGATGTGCTGGCGACTGTACATACCTACTGACAGTGTCAGGTGCCAGCCGTAGAATGTTTTGTACGTTGATAATACGAGTTGTGTTGGGTGTTGATTGGACGTTGTCTGCGTGAACTTCAGATGTGTAATCATATCGAATTTTTGCCAGCTATAGGTATCTACTTCAGTAAGGGATTGAGTGAACAATGAATCTGTCTGTATTTAGTCATGGCTGTATGCGAAACTGTGCTGAATCCTGAAAAAATGTGAAATTACGATGTTTTCTGTCAATGTCAAACTGCTCCTGTCAGGCTGTCACTTGGAAGTCTTTGTCAAAGCTGTCAAAAATCAGTCAATCAAGCAACAAACAAGCAAGTGAGCATTGTGACTGTGAGCAAGTTTTATTTCAGTTTTTCTATCTAAGTTTATCTCAGTTATTTGTTTTTTCACCTGTTAATTAAATACAAAGATGTTCGGTATCCATTTGTGGCAGTTATACCGCACCTGTGATAAGGTTATCATTCGTAACCTAAGAAGTCGGAGGTTAGACACAAGAAACCCTAATCCTGGTCTAGATAATCAAATAAAAGCTTTTGAAGCTGATGGTTTACGTGTGAAAGAAGAAAATCTTGAAGAATTCGTCGAACAGTCTGAAAGTGACTTTTACAATGTGAGTTACGTGCCAAGTCGTTCCTTTGAGCTTTTCGTTCCCCGATTAATATTCAATTTTGGGTCAGACGGTCGTATTAATGAAGCCACTCACTCTAATTAATATATTATTAGTCTTCTAAAAACGAAAAGCAGATAAGAGCATGTAATCTTAATGAAACTGTTTCATTCTTATTTTGTAGGTTGGAGAAGCATACAATGAACATCAAAACGAAACGTTAATTGGTAAATATGAGCTGCGCCACCGCATCGTAAAGGAGAAGTACTTCAAAGAGAACATGCCCAACCTCTTGACCTGGAGCGAGAAGGAACAGATCCGACACTTGGTTGACAGCCAACCTGATGAGTGGACTCCGGAGAAAATAGCAGAGAGCTTTCCTATTACAGTGCCTGTGGTTAAGGTTGGTATAAGCCAGTGGTAATGGTACTTTTTTTTCTATTTTTGACTACCGCTGGATCACTTCCATATTAATAAATAATTAGTAGGTACTCAATTGGTACTAATTAGTAGTTGAAATAGTACCCTAGTAGTTTTTGAGAAACTTGACTGCAGGTCTGAAAAATGGGGCATGATACAGCTATTCTAAGTATATGAATAATTAGTACCCTTTAAGTGATTAATTTGTAAAAAAACACAGAGCTGAAACACTTGTATTTACTGAGGAGAAATCAATGATAATAACTTTCAGGCGCTCATTCAGCAGGACCACGATTTTGAAATTTGATTCAAAGGTTGAGGAGCTTGTCACTTTTCTCAAACCGACATAGAAAGAAAATGAATACCCTGTAATATTTTGCAGGGTATTAATTTTCTTTCCAAAATTTTTTCTTTTACCAAGATATACCATGCCATTGGTGAGGTGGTGGTAGTCACGGTGTTAAATTTTCATTTTAAGATTTCCCTTTAAAACTGATTTCTCCCCAAAGGACATGGCCAAAAATTGTATGGGCTTGTGCCCCAGAATGTACAGCTATACAATGTCTTCTATAAACAAAGTCTAAAAGGTGCATATTGCTCAGCAGTAGTGGAAAAAAGTTATGAAGGTTTAAAAAATGTTGGATTTTGACACTACGGGTAAGGTATTTTAAATTGAATAATGTGTAAAAGGCGTTTAATATAATATTATTTGGTCTAAGATTAGACCACGACGTGAAAATCATCATCTGTGATCGCCGGGCTATGACACTATAAAATAAAACGTGCGAAAACATAAACACAATTTGAATTAAACGAATACCCTCAGAAAACCAAAAGGAAACCGGTGCAAACGTCGAAGAGGGAATATAGTATTGACAATTTTACTATCTAAATCCAATGTTTATTTCATTGTTTTCCTATTGTAACAGTCACCGAGATTTATACTTGGCACTTTCCCCCATAAATACAGTTTTTAAAGTGGTCATAACATAACACAAGTTGCAAGGGTTAATAAAATAAAATATTTGTTTTCAGAAACTTCTCAAATATCCTTGGAAGCCAGCTACGGAACAACGCATAGCGCGTCATGACGCCTCAGTCATGAGAAACTGGAAGGAGCTGAAAGAAGGATCACTAGATATACCACCAGAACTAAGGAAACATTTCCTCAAATTCTCTAACAGAACTATTCCCCCACTGAGCCAAAAATCGATAAAAATTGACATTACACCTGAGAAAGAAGATCTAGGAGAGTTTGAACAGATTGTGAGGAAGTGTGCAGCTAAAGAGAACACAAATAACACTACAGAAAGTAAACAAGGCACGAAACTTGCTCTGCCAAATCCCCACTCCTCAAAACCACAGGATAAACAGTTTAGAGAAAAAGAAGACCCAAAACCAATAACCTTAGATGAACTAACTTCGAAAATAAAAAACCGTTTAGAAAAAGGTTGCAATGTGGACATGAATGACAGGATTATTATAAATTCTACACAAGCTCCTACTCAATCAATCACCGAAAGAGTACAGGCTGAAATGGAGTTGTTCCATGACAGTCCGAAGGAAAAAGGTGTTGTTCAATATAAGAGTAAAAGTGAAGATCCTAATGAAATTATGAACTACCCAGAGAGAATAAGAATCCCTAAGAAAGCTTACAAGCACGGTGCAACATACAAAGTGAATGATTGCTACTATGATCATGATGGCAACTTCTTGTATAGAGTTTTAGGTATGTCACAATAATTTTTAGTATTATGTATGTAGTTGATAAATAAAACAATTGATATCGAAGCCTTATATATTTTTTTTATAAAAATTATATGCATTTTATTACACTTGTCAAAATAAAATAATCTTTATTAAATAACAGAACTCCCGCAAGTTAATTGCATGTCTTTATGACTGTAATGCTTTAAATAATATACATAAATTAAATTCCAATTTTTGCTTATGACAAATATTTTACAACTTCAAATACCTATGTAGCTTCATTGTACAATTTTTATGGAACTAACAATATGGCTTGTACATGATCACTAGGTGTACATTCAATTCATAGGTGTTTAATATGAAATATACATGTTAACATTATAAAAATGGATACAGAAAATTATTAAGCCAAGGTAGAAGATACATTTAATAGAATCATAGACTCAGAAATAAATAAGAAAAGAATCACTAGAATTTGATCGAAAATTAGTTTTGACTTTCTTTTGTTTTTTAGAAGCTAATGTTAGTTTCAATAAATAGTGTTGCATATTATTTTGAATACAAATAATATGAAATACTTTGTTAGTATCTTGAGTATTTGTGAGTTGCAGTATAGATTAACTGCAGAGTAAAATGAACCATATGTGTTTATTGTACAGTCAGCGTAAATAATTTTGGGACAAACATACTTCAAAATTTAATGATCTAAACAATTATGAAAGTTAAATAGGTATTAACTCAATCACACAAAGAATGTTTCAGAATGAAGACAGTACACAACAACTGTCACTCTGACAAGAACTCTATCCAAATGAGATAAAGTTTAATCTTCTTAGTTGTTGAGATCATTTTGAACATCTGTTTTTACCCGACAGCATCAAAAAGAGGGTAATGTTTTTCGAGCGTATTTGTGTATGTTTCCCGATATTTTTGACGCTGACTATAAGTCAGGGAAATTAATTATTCACAGCTTTTGACAACAAAACACAGTAAACTGAAACTGCACACTATGGTGATAAACAACTTATTTTTCTGACTGTATGTTACATTCAAATCCTTCTTTGTGTTACATTCCACTATGGATTGGTACTTTTAATACAGTAAAGTAAAATAATACAAAATGTCTTACGTCGAGCCGTGCTACCCTTCACTAAGGGCGTACAATGCTAATCAGAACAAATTGCAGTCATAAAGATCTGATAATATTGTATGGTAAGTAATACAAATAAATGAATATGATTTCATCATATACCAACTAACTATATTGACACTTTCATGAATACTTTTGAATTTTGGCAGTCACATTATTTAGTGTCTCTGAAATAATGTCATCTGATATCACAAAAGTAGCTATGTGTACAAAATCTTGTTGCTTCACAATTCCTATAGATTATAAACTAGTATGGTGTTATGTTAATCACACAGGGTGCTTGGGACATAAATAATGTGACTATGTTAACACACACACAAACTCTTCATACAATTCGTTTACGAAGTCAACCGTAGCGCGTCGCTGCACCGGCGTCACATATTAGCACAATACACATCGCCCGCCGTCCTTACACCTACTCTATACAACAACTCTATGTACATACGTTATTACGGTCACCGTCCCGATTAATAAACTTAGCACCCACGATCTAGACTAATGGATATGCTGAAACGTGAATTTATTACATAGATTGCTTATGAGTGAATGATACTTCGAAATATACTTTGGGGCAATCTTCATGAGACTTAGGCCACAATATCCACACGATTTCACCTAACTTACAGTCCTGGCCTTACGGTTAACGTTTCTAATAATAAGATTCATCATTTATAATAATAGTTTTAATGCTGAATCAAGCGTACCTTGATCCCGTTTGGACGGGCTTGTGAAGTTCGTCAAGTTCCGGTTTTCTCGTCGTCATACAATGTAATGCTTCGATAAAATATATCGTTCTAAAATAAAATGGACGGTACTCCCTACTAGTGTTGTATATAGAACGAAACGCTCAAAACTAAACTACAAAAAATAATAACTCTTTCAGCAATACATTTATACATATAAGTTTCATACTGTTTTAAATGTAAATAATAATAATATAATGTATGTAAATAAACATACAAGGGATTCCAAACTCGTATTCGAGTAGGCCTGTCGTAAATAAAAGCATTGCAAGCTGGAGTTTTACGTTTACATGAATGAATGAAACGGTGCATTTAGTGCAGCCCTGCGTCATACGCTTCCAAATTACACGAATATTGCTGTGCGATAATGGTCCTTATCGCTTTGTCAAACTCCATACAAGACCACCGTGACGAGGATGAAGTTCATATCAATATCACTAGGCGACAATTGACATGCGGATGTTGTTAAAACCTATACCGACAGTGACCTTTGATTGATCAGCATGCGTCTCGTCTGTTTTAAGTCACTATTTGCTTCAAGTTATTGAAATACTGGCCATGTATGGTAGTACAAAGCGCCTGCATTAATCAGTTAGCCCATATTTCTAAGATAAATTGTATTCGTCCGGAATACCCACTTAATGCAGGCGCCTTACAATCGAAAGCGTCCGTACGCTTCACACATCGAGTTTTAAAAAGCGGCTCTGTATAGCGCTATCTCTGTCACCGATACGATCTCTTTCTAAATCCCGATGTGGTAGAGAAGTTTACTCGTCGACGATGAGTCGCAGTCGCTTGAAGTAGTGGCGGCAGCACAGGGCGGTGGGCGAGGGGGGGAGGTCCTGCGGCCGCGCGCAGCCCGCCAGCTGCTCCAGCGCGCGCGCGTACTCGCGCTGCAGCGCCAGCAGGTCGATGTTGTGCTCGCCCAGGGCCGCCATCGCGAGGAATACTATGTCTCTGTGGGGGATGGGATTCTTTTACTACATTGAGTTTCCTATGAAGTCCTTTATTAGGCAGCGTCTGAGGAATATCATTTATGTGCAAGAGAAAAAATGGTCTTTGACAAACATCCATAAGTTTTAACTCAAGGTTTGCCAACATCCGATGAAGCGCAGTATGCTACTTAGATAGGTGTCAAAATAATAGACCATGTTCGCAATACCACACTGCGCTCCAAAACACATCAAGGACGACGCTCAAAAAGCCGCGAAAATGTAACGAGATTGTGCTAGCTTATCCAATGTGGCTGTGGGTAAAAATAAACACTGTGTGGATGATGCAGCCAAAAGGTGTCGTGGCGGGGCACGCAAGATGGCGGGCGGGATGACAAATAAATAGCTAATGATCCACTCTAGCTCGGATTGAAAGTCAAGGTGGAAAACCGGAAGACTGCCCAGCAGTGGGATGATGGAGGCAGAAAGCAGTATGTTCAAGAGCAGTTGCAGTACATACCTGTAGAAGGAATGGTATCGTTTGTTGCTGGACGTGTTCTCTCTCCACGCGGCTAACTTACGTAGAGCGTCTGACAGGTCGTTGCTTAGCAATCCGTTGAGAACCGCCAGCGCCACACTGTAAATTGCATAATTGGAGTCATTTATATTTCTATAAATTAAACATTAGCAGAATCTTGCTATCCAGTAAATTTTACTGGATAGCAAGCTACCGCTTCTCAGATTATTAAAAGTAATGAAAAATCTTTGTAGTACCGTTACTGGGCTGTGGAAGTCACATAGGCATACATTCCATGATATATGATATATTCGATCATCGACACTAACATAGTTAGAGCTAGGCAGATGATGACTGACGTACGTCCGTAAGTCCGTCGTACGCGTCATCTTCAGTAACATCTCTATGTTCTACCTGCATAGGTATCAGCTTTTTATTAGTTATCATCATCGCGCGTTCGTTATTTCCGATGATAGACGATGATTTCCGAAGGCTGTGTACTTACGTGTGGCCCGCGTGCGCGTCGTCCTCAGTGAGCAGCAGCGCCTGCAGCGCTCGGGATCGCTGGTGATGTCTGCGCTTGGAGCGCCACGCGTGGTGCAGTGCAACGCCCGCTTCGCCAGCTTCAACGGTCGCGGTGCCGCCGCGAGAATACTCCCATGTGCATATTACTCGGCAACCACCTGAGATTACAGATTTCTGTTAGTCCATCATCATCCCGTTATGATCCTTTCATGCATCTTCCCTTTGCGTTTCAGGGCTGCGATAACTTTTTCTTTCAAACAATTCCGCAGGCCTGGCAGGCACAGGCCTTAGCGGGCCCCGTCAATTTTGCTGACATCTCTTTGAGGCGCGCGTGGAACACAACTGGCCTGCTTCTTATCGGACAGTGAGCCACCCAACGCTCGCCGTGTGCAGGCCTACGGTGGCCGGGACCTTGGGACTCCCGGCGCTCGAGGCGTCTTCTTCTGCTGCGGCGACTGGAGCGTGAGGTTTCCCTCTCCCTCACGCGGCCCGCCTCCTCCTTCGCTTACATTACTGCTTCGCAGAAGGAGGTGACTGCTTCCCATACCCTCTCGCTCCGGACCATGCACATGGATTGAAACAAGACCGGACGAAAGAAGTCGCCGCCGCCGATTGCCTCTACGAGGACACGGTACTCCGCCCAAGCAGGGCAGACCTCCACCGTGTCCTCCGGTCGACCCACACAGTGATGACTCACGAAACAACTGTGTCCGGTGAGTAACTGCGTCAGGTGGAAGGTAAGGACGCCGTGGCGCCTCTCCAACCACTCCTTAAAGAGGGGACTTATCACCACGATTGGGGCGTGCCCGAGCTAATCAGTAACTTACACTTAGAAAATAACGAGAAACTAAACTATATACTTTATTTAATAAATTGAATTATTTCGAATTACGAAAAACTATTTCGGCTACAATACTTTATGGGTCAATCATGATTCCACGGAATACTAACACTGCAACAGTAAAATCATTTGTTCCTTGATTTTCTTTATTTCTTGGTTTCCATAGACGTGTCAAAAAAGATACGAATAGCAGAAGATAGTGAAATTCTTAATCTATCTGAAAAACACAAAATGGGCAGATTGGAGAGGGGTAGAGTAGTAAGTAAATGGATAACATGAGTGTACATTTCCAAAATGAACTACGTCACTAGCAGTTGACAAGTTTTTTTAGAACACCAAGAGTGATCTCAGAAATATATCTCTGGGATGTTATTGGCAACTTTGAATGATGTTGGAGTGAATTGTCGGTATTGACAGCAAATTACTTGAAATGAAGGACTTTGATTCACGGACAATGTGATAGCACTCCATTCCTCTACTACTCTACCACAGAAAAGAATTAAGAAACAAACATCCATCATATTTATAACACAGTCGACTCACCACTTTTCTCCGGATCATGCAGCATGTCAGTACTATGGTATTTCGTAGCGAAGTCCGGACACAGTAAGTCAGGCAGATGGTTCTCTATATTGGCTCGCTCTAGGAACCATACCAAGTTCCAGTACACAATCGGATGGGATTCTACGAAGCCTGACTCTGCTAAACATGTATCGCCTTCCCTACCTGAAAACAGAAACGATATCTAGAACTAAGTAAGTTTTTGCGGTTTTTTTATACAAAATATTTTGTTATTATTATAAACGGTTCAAAAGGGCAGTGCCCTGCTGGAATTTTCCCATTCTAAGAAGTAAGCATGAAGGTTACAGGTTACAGGCTATTTACTATTAAACCTCAGGAGATCTTGGGGTAAGTTTTTTCAATCGACAATAAAATAATGAAAACTGTATCGTAGAGTTTTGACATACATACCTAAAATAGATTCGAATTCTTTCCTCAATACCAGAGGATTTAAATAAGGCACGCTGAATGTTTCTGTTTTTTTTTGGTCGGAACGGATTATCTGAAACAATACAATAAAATAATTTCGCCATTGCTTTAATTTCGTTTTGCATTTGTTACTGAAAATAGTAAATGAACTCAGGCTTATACAACGTGTAACAAAATAAACGCAATACCTCTTAAGGGGTGATTATACTCATCATTATGAACAACTTTTACTATGGGGCCAACACTGAAATCGTATTGCGTTTATTCTGTTACACGTTGTATTGATTTTTTTAACATAAAACGGATTTTCGACTCTAAGGCGTTGACCTAAAGCCTAACTATACTAGGGGACAAATAGAGCCACATGTTATGGAACATGTCCCTTAACAACTACGTAGAATGACACGTAGATTGGAGCATTTTGTTCCCTAGTGTATCTTTCGCTTAAGGACGCGTTTACAAATGGGTAGTCAAATCATTACGTTTTTACACAAAAGTATGTTTATTAAATAAAATGCTTTGCATTCTTAAAATGTTTTTTCCCAAGAATTGTTGATAGATGTGCATGGTACGATTCTGAACTATAAATATAATTTTAGAACTGTACCTATCTAAAAAAAGTAATGATTTGACTACCCATTTGTAAACGCGTCCTTCAATGACGATGCGTTCGGGTCCGAACAAATGATCGCATCGGCCGCAAATTAGTTCGAAGATCGCCTGCTATTAGGGCGACACCATTAACAGTGCATAGTTTTACCTGTATAGATAACAACGGCACAGTATGACGTCCACACGCGATGCAGCGGGTATTCAGATTAGAATCGTCTGCAGCCCAGCCCGCCATGATGTCTTCGTCGTACAAGAATGCAAGGCACTGGTGACATTGTGAGCACGACGATAGGTGGACTACTATCGATGAGGACTCTGGGGTTGATTGTTCCTATTGAAAGATACATAGGTAAGACACACGTGATATGGTTATAATTAATGACAGTAACATTTCGAATGTTACTGTCAGATTCGACTCGAGAAAAATCTTTCACGCAAAGAACCCATTTCGATAAAGTTTACAATAATGTATTATTATCTCTTTATTTACTTTTCTGTACATACAAATTTACATATTAAATTTTTTTTAACAATAAAACATTTAAAAATATAAAAAGCAGTAGTCCGCCGGTGTCGGGAGCTGGGTCCAAGCTACCGGTGGTTAGGGCTCCAGAGAAAGGAACCTCCTCACAATACGAGCCGTATCGAGGAGTACTGCCTTCTGTATCAGGCCAGGATCTAACTGCGCAACGCCAGCTTCGACAGATGGTCGTCGAAGCTTTTGGCCATCAGGCCATTGGCCGTAACGACAATCGGCACAATGACAGCCGAGTCCACAATAATGTATTTGTTGTTTTTTACAGTAATATATTATGTCGCAGCCAACGACCAAGTGACATCTTTGGTTCAATATCGTTAAATTACTTGCCCATTATTATTTATTTATTATACACTTACATCAAATACATATACATCAAAATATCACATTTATATTGCAAAAAGATTAACCTAGGTTACATCAGTGGTGTAACCACAAGTATTACTAGGTATGAGTAAATGAGTACTGATGCGTAAGATTGTCCTTCAAACTAGGAGAATCCTGTCTATTAATGAACAGTTTTCTCACATTGATTGACGCAATTTTTACCAGTCGAGTACATATTTAAAGTCAAGCACTTATTCGGTTCTTTATGGTGTCGGACGTAAAAGAATAGTACCATCCCATCACTTCCCGTGCGTGTCGTAAGAGGCGACTAAGGGACACACCAGAGAATGGGCAGCTGCATTCTCTGTTGGTACATTACTACAGCTACACTGCGATCGCCAACCCGCCCGCCAAACGCGCCGATTATGGCAACCCCCCCCCATCTGGGGGAGGCCCATTACGACTTATTCGGTTTCAATACTTACGAGAGCTAAATACTTGAATGTACTTACAGTTATAGCTGGGTACAAGTTGTCGGGTAGATGCGACAGAAGAGTGGCGAGAGAGCCGCGCTCCATAGAGCAAGCTAGCTCCGCGTCACTCGACGCGCGTCTGAACCCAACACCTCCTACCCACTCTGTGAATATAATACTATATGATTATGAAGGGTTTTACAAGTGGATATGGCACAAAAAACAGGCTGTTTATGCTGTCTTGTCGATCATGAACTATATTTGGGTAAAATAAGCATATCATTCTTGATTCATGATCAACAAGAATGATGTGTGCCCAAATTATTAGAAACTATCCTGAGGAACAATTTCGCAACAATATTTTTATCAAATTTTGTGCGTCGTTTACATTTTGCCAGCAACACTGCAACTTTGCAGTGATTCCATCCATATGTGTATACCATCACAAAAGCATGTTTCTGAAACAACGTTGGGCCATTGTGTCCCGACGAAAAATACGGTTTCATTACGTAGGTACGTTTATTATAATATGAATTGTGTGTTTTATGTGTTAGTTTTTAGTTAAGTAAAGTTTGTTATTTTAGTGCGTTTTTTCTGGCGGAAAAAATAGTTTTTCTGTTTTCTTTCCACTCACCATCTGGATTAATCTCCGACGATCCATCAGTAGAATCTTCCTCTCCCATAAAACTGGTAAGCGCACTGGTCGCATTACCAAACGCGCCCTTCACAGGCGTGGAATTAGCAGAGATAACTTCTTTCATTTCATCGAACTTCTTTGCCATACTAGTAGCAGCAGATTTGAGGCTGCTCAGACCACTTTGTAGAAGCTCGTTGGACCTCTTCCCAGCTATACTCGTTGGACTGAAAGATGTATTCTCATGTAGCTGGCCATACAGAAATATTTTGTGGGATGTCTTCATCTTTTTTAAAAAGCTGACTTGGAAGCACGAACAAGTGTTGCGTTCGTGTACGAGAAATTCTATTTACAAAAACTAAAACGATCATGCTTTTCACAAGACAGTGCGATAAAAATCGGCTAAAACATGCATAAATATAGACGAACAGTGGCATGTGGTAATATCTAAATATAAAACATTTTTCTACACAATGAAGACATCAAACTTTTACTGGATACTAAATGGGAAAATTAATAGATGGATGGCTTGGTTTTATTAAATGTTACGAATACTTACAGCAGACAAAGAGTGGCGCTGCATTATTGTTTACAAAAACATTATTATTTTTAAATATTTTCACTTATTTCTTGTATTCAAAAGGGGTTAATTTTGGAACGGTTGTCGAGATTCTCACCTGAAGTAATTCTCGATCATAGCTTTCCCCAGTTTCATGTTTTCCTTGCGCAACGACAGTCGGGCTGGCGAATAGCGTCTAAGAAAACAAACAAGCTAGCGTACTGCGTGTCGGTGCGGTTAATAAAATAACAGAGCTATTTTATTAAAAAAAAAAAATAATACAAAATAAATAGGCTGGTAGCAACTTCAAGTATAGTTCAGAAAGATGTAACAATAATAAACCCTTATTTTACTTTGGTTCGATTAGCTAATTGCAATAATAAAAAATAGTGTCCATTTGTCCAATGGAAAATGGATATTAAGCTGGATCTATAAGTGTTCAGACAATAGTCTAAATTTTTTTAAATTTTATCTATATTGAAAATCGATTCTATATTCGATCTAGCCTCGGTAGAACAAGAGTTACTGCCTATCTGTGAGGCATTACTGCAGTTTTAATTTTTGACCAATTGCGCCTTTGAACGTAAACAAAAAAATTAATACGTGAAGATGCAACACAGCTAATATTGAAGGGAAAAAAACTAGAAGAAAATAATAACAGGGGAACAAAGGGCTCCCCCGACAATAAAAAAGAATCGACAATGAAAAGAACATGCTTAGTATCGAACAAGATGTTTGTCGTGAACCAAAACATAGCAGTGACATCTATACATAGACAACGAGTTTGTATAGGTAGTAATATTTACACATCGAATATTATCTTGGTGTGTCTTTGAGTTTTTATGAACTCCTGACATTTCAAATTATGAATTTTTCGATAAAGTAAGGGTATTTTTCTGCTGCTCTGGTCCAGGATATTAAAAATATTTTATTGGTTTTTTTTTTATAGAACTATGTTGTTCCACAGAGATCAACCACATTTAACATAAACAAAATTAAATAAGTTTGTTATCCAGCAGCACAACACAATAAAAACTAAAATTTTTGAGCACACCAAAACAATGAACACAGCAGAAAAGTATATTCTTAGCACAATCAATTACTCTCGCAAAATCAATCTCTAACATTTATTTAAAAAACTCAACACAACTAAATGAAGTAGTCAACTCACCCAAAGCTGATCTTGAGTGTGTTCCCCAAGCTGACGAGACTAGAGGACACGGTGCCAGCGGGGGCCGTCTCACTCCTGTGCAGTTTCCTGCGAACAGGAAACTATCGAGGTTATCTTGCTCGATAGGGGCGTAGCTCTAGCTATACTCATACGTTAGCGGGCGCACTGTAATGTAAGGGCTGGCAGGGGGGACGGCACTCAACTATGCTCAGAGGGATAAACAACATAGAGAACTTTGTAAAGTAAGTTTTTTTCAAGTGGGTGGTGGTGCTCATAAATATGAAAATCATTTACAGTTCTCGTCAAATAACTGTGCCCCTCTGAAGTTGGCTACGAGTGGCTGCGTAGTAGTCAAAATTACGAACAAACTGCAACTGCGCATGCGCAAGAGACATGGGGGCGGGGATTATGGCGGCGCGATTTGATGTCTCAGTCTTACGTTTACGTTTAATGTATGCATGCGTCCCGCTTGCTCCCGTCTACGTGACTGCACCTGCGCGATCTTTACAAATGGCTAACTTCAGAGGGGCAAAGTTATTTGACGAGAACTGTACTATCGTACTAGGTTTGGCAAAACGAAAACGAAGACCATTTTTCATACAAATTGAATGAGTAGGAATCGCATAAATATTTTTGTATGAATCTTAATACACATTATGATAAAAAAATTCGAAAGAATTTCCAATGGGTTTATAAATAGGAAAGTTTTCCTCTTGCTTTATTTCGCCATTGGAGACTACTATTCATTACTTTTATATGGACTCAGTGCCTTCAGCTGGTAACCAAAGTAGTACCCACAAATTGACACTAGGATAATACGGTCTCTATGTTAATCATTACTCTGAGCGACTATGTGAGGGATGAAAAGAAGGGTTTTGCATTGCAACATGCTTGAAGAGTTTTGATAGTTTTAAAGCGCTTTACAGAAAGTTATAGGGATAAAACCACCTCACATTTATTAATAGGTAAGTAGTAGTTTATTCAAAAACGATCATAGTCTAAAGCCTGAAACAAATGGTCATCGTCAAAATATCTAAGGACCTTGGCTGAAAATCTTCCCATCGTCAATCGTTTTGGTTGGCTAACTAGAGGTCGACATCTAAGCCCATAAATATTTCAACGGGTGCATCTACCACCTTATAATTTATCCGCAACGAAGGACATTTCCAAGCTGCTTACATCAGGAACTTGTAATCTATGCGAGGTCAGAATTCAATTAAAATCTTCTTGCCAATAAGTCGCTGATAAACGGAAAACTCGACTACAAGACGTACGGCGATGTGCCACTGGTACATGGTAGACATCCCACCCATATGCACAAAACGTTTTGGGTATGCTTTCATTGTGTTTACAGCTAAGGAGTGGAATTTCCTGTCCACTTGACCAATTATAAAGAAGGGCAACAAGGTTCAGTCAAATCTGACCGCACACGGATTACCATATCACATGCAAGCTGCAAAGAAAGCATTAACAATCCAAATATCCGAGGAAGGTGTATACCCTGTGAGTTCCTGCGGCGGCTCGTCCTGAAACGAGTTGCTCCGTCTGTGGAACAACTTGGGACTGACGCTGAGCTCGTGCTTGGGTAGCGTCGGCTCGTCGGCGGGCGGCGCGGGGGGCGCGGGGGGCTCCAGGGCCGGCTCGGGCTGCCCCAGCGCGCCCAGGGGGTCGTCGCTCAGCACCGGGGTGCGCGCTGATACTCTGTGGGGTAAAACGAGATATATATTCGGTGTTGTTGCTTAAATTGTTTAGGTATTTTAGAAGCTGTGTTTCTTAAACAAAAACATGACCGTGAGAGCGACGCTGCACTTTAGTAAAAATTATAAAACATAAAACATTTTTAAGCCAAAGTTTACCAGGCTATGCGTGCGCGCCTTTATCTTGGAAATTTACTTTTATTTTGTTTATAATTTTCGTTACAAGTGAGCAGGAATGATAAATTATCACATCTATGGGTGACAGTAAACAGTACTTGCTTAGATCTAGTACGTCCAACTTCAAGGGCAAGATAGACACGAAAGCATGTGCTAAATTACTTTTATTAATCTCGATCCATGATTAGCCCTAACCCTAGTGTAACCAGACATATTGTGTAGTGTACTTCACTAATTAAATAATGTGTACTCACTTTAGCGGCGAAGTCTTAGCATCAGGCATATCGGTCGCCGCGGCTTCTTTCTCCGGTTCCTCTGGGAAACTCAGTGTTCGCGAACACCGCGATTTTGTGTTAGGTGTTACTACTGAAATAATAAAACCGTTTCTTACTTATTTATTGAAACTGTTCGTATTAAACTTCTACACTATACTTTTGGTATTTAAGTTTTTTTTTAAGTCTGAGAATGCGTGTCTGTCAAAAGTATACCAGGAAGGTCCTGGGAGAGGCCTTTTTCCAACAGTGTGACAGCAACAGCTTGCTAAAAAATGGAAATAAGCAAGCAAGAAAAAAAATAGAGCGAATTTGTACAAATATTTTCAAGCTTCGTTGACGCTTGATTTGAACTATTCTAGCACAAGCTCAAAATCCACGATACCCTAGCTAAAGTAATTCTTTATTGAAATATTTTCAATATAGGGCTGCATTGAAGTCATATTAATTTGTGAAAATTTGTGTTTGGATTCACGCCTCTGTTGGTACATGATAAGACCTGATGAACACAAACATGACAAAAAAAAGTGCTACAGCTTGACTCAGAACCAAAAAGCCGCAGCAGACCCCAACTAACATGGATGTCAGTTATAAAGGACCTCGCCACAGATAGTATAGACCCACTGACAATCCAGAAACGACATCTCTGGAGAAGAACGATTAGGAGAGCCGAACCCCATTAGAAATGGGGCAAAGCCTGAAGAAGAAGAAGGTCAGGGCGCTTTTATTTTATTATTGAAAACAACTATTCAAATAATAATAAAAATAGACTTACCATTAGGGAACGCTAGCCTCTGTATTTGTTGCACGATTTGCGCGTCTCCTGCGAAACTCTCCGATCGAGTGAGGATCCGTAAATCTGACGGACTGTCCGGACTAACGTGTATTGTCTGTTGAAATAAATCAAACAAATCACATTAGATTGAATGTCTTCAAACAAGTAAACTGTCGGTCTGGCTAACTGAAAAGACCTAGCGAGACGGGAAGCCACCTTAAAAGGAGGCGGTAAAAGGATCGTATTGATAGGTCTTAGTAGATTCAAATTTAAGGGCGCTTTTCACTGCGCAGTACCCCAGCCTCACCCTTGCAGTCTTGCAGAACGACTCTCCTAGTTTTCCGAACCCCATTACGTTAGAAACTATCTTGTAATACGGCTGACGGATCTTGGCGAGCCCGAACTTCGCGCAGTAACGTTTTTAAGGAACCAAATGGGGGTATGAGGCGAAATGCGCGGGGCGGTGGTATACGATAGAGATGCGACATACGTAAACACAATTAATCCCTTATTCAATCAAATATAAAATTTATTCATTTTTGTTTATTTAAAGTATTAAGTATACGAAATAGATTTACAAATATTGGCGATGCAAAGATTACGCGCGCGCCTCTGGCGGCGAAATTTAGAAGTTGCCTAAGAATGACACTTGCAACGTTAACAGCACCAATTTATCAAATTCTCCAATTTGGGGACAAAAATCTACTGATTCCCCACAACATCCCCTCAATTTTTTTTTAGGAAATGAAACAAATTTGTTTAAAAAAAAATGCCAATAACAGTTTTCTTCACGAATGTACATGCGCAAGTTCACAGAGCCTATATTCAGACTCGCCAAGATCCGTCGGTCGTATTGTTAGCTCATACCATTAGAAAGTTAAAGGAGTAGGCTAAATAAGTTGAAATTTGTACCTGTCTTTTCTCAGGTATAGGAATTGGAGTACTTGATTCTTCGTTGTTCAATGAATTACTCCTAGGTCTCTTTGTGTCACTCAAATCCGTGTTGGACGGTAAACCTGAGGAAAAAAAAGCATTATAATGTACTTTAGTTGAGAAAATAATTGTATTGTTTTTTTTTTTATTACGATTAGCATGTTACCCAGATCAGGAATGTGGTATTCAGTTGGATCCAGTAAAGCAGCAATCCAACCTCAAAAAATAATTCGGAAAAGGCTAAGCAGATTTTCACACGCGTATATTACAGACCAAGTTGGACCAATGACCTAGTGAAACCCGTAGAATTCACTGGAAACGAGACGCACAGGATCGGTCATTTTGGCGACATTTGGGGAGACCCAGGTCAAGTAGTGGATGTCTTTCGGCTGAAATGATGATGGTGATGTGTTGCGTAGTAAAGAGCAAATATTTACCAGATATTAGTATCCCAGCGGCGGCGGAGAGGCCGTGCGTGTGCGTGCGCGTGTGTGCGTCGCGCACGATGTTGCCGCGCCGCACCAGCGCCTCGAACGCGCTCGAGCGGGCCTCTGCCTCGCGGTCGCAAGCTACAATGTATATCATGTTTTGCTTATTACACTGAGAGATTCACTCATGAATACAAGAGTTGGGTTATGTGAGCCACCCGGACTCAGTGTCCGTCAAGAAGTAACAAATAAGATTGCATTCACAAGTTTTATGTGAGGCAACGAGCCTTCACCTAATGAAAGGCACAGTTTTTATCATAAATTAGAATTTAATTTCAAAATAATGTGCACAAGACACATTAAAAAAAAAAAAAAGAAAGTTAGAAGTCGAATTAAACCTATATTACCTGAGTCTAAGCTGGTCCTGCTGTTTGCTGGCTCACAGGCGGCCATGCTCGCGAGCCCGGCCAGCTCTGATCCCTCGCCCACAGCTGCTGCAGACCGCACGCGTGGGAGAGTGCTGCTACCTGCATTATATTGTTACCTGAGTCTAAGCTGGTCCTGCTGTTTGCTGGCTCACAGGCGGCCATGCTCGCGAGCCCGGCCAGCTCTGATCCCTCGCCCACAGCTGCTGCAGACCGCACGCGTGGGAGAGTGCTGCTACCTGCATTATATTGTTACCTGAGTCTAAGCTGGTCCTGCTGTTTGCTGGCTCACAGGCGGCCATGCTCGCGAGCCCGGCCAGCTCTGATCCCTCGCCCACAGCTGCTGCAGACCGCACGCGTGGGAGAGTGCTGCTACCTGCATTATATTGTTACCTGAGTCTAAGCTGGTCCTGCTGTTTGCTGGCTCACAGGCGGCCATGCTCGCGAGCCCGGCCAGCTCTGATCCCTCGCCCACAGCTGCTGCAGACCGCACGCGTGGGAGAGTGCTGCTACCTGCATTATATTGTTACCTGAGTCTAAGCTGGTCCTGCTGTTTGCTGGCTCACAGGCGGCCATGCTCGCGAGCCCGGCCAGCTCTGATCCCTCGCCCACAGCTGCTGCAGACCGCACGCGTGGGAGAGTGCTGCTACCTGCATTATATTGTTACCTGAGTCTAAGCTGGTCCTGCTGTTTGCTGGCTCACAGGCGGCCATGCTCGCGAGCCCGGCCAGCTCTGATCCCTCGCCCACAGCTGCTGCAGACCGCACGCGTGGGAGAGTGCTGCTACCTGCATTATATTGTTACCTGAGTCTAAGCTGGTCCTGCTGTTTGCTGGCTCACAGGCGGCCATGCTCGCGAGCCCGGCCAGCTCTGATCCCTCGCCCACAGCTGCTGCAGACCGCACGCGTGGGAGAGTGCTGCTACCTGCATTATATTGTTACCTGAGTCTAAGCTGGTCCTGCTGTTTGCTGGCTCACAGGCGGCCATGCTCGCGAGCCCGGCCAGCTCTGATCCCTCGCCCACAGCTGCTGCAGACCGCACGCGTGGGAGAGTGCTGCTACCTGCATTATATTGTTACCTGAGTCTAAGCTGGTCCTGCTGTTTGCTGGCTCACAGGCGGCCATGCTCGCGAGCCCGGCCAGCTCTGATCCCTCGCCCACAGCTGCTGCAGACCGCACGCGTGGGAGAGTGCTGCTACCTGCATTATATTGTTACCTGAGTCTAAGCTGGTCCTGCTGTTTGCTGGCTCACAGGCGGCCATGCTCGCGAGCCCGGCCAGCTCTGATCCCTCGCCCACAGCTGCTGCAGACCGCACGCGTGGGAGAGTGCTGCTACCTGCATTATATTGTTACCTGAGTCTAAGCTGGTCCTGCTGTTTGCTGGCTCACAGGCGGCCATGCTCGCGAGCCCGGCCAGCTCTGATCCCTCGCCCACAGCTGCTGCAGACCGCACGCGTGGGAGAGTGCTGCTACCTACAAAAAACACAAATAAAACATCCTATGCATGTTGTGCTTAGACATAATAAAATTAAAGTTGACTGTTGACATTGTATTTGCAAAATTATAGAACAAGACAGGTGCATCATCATGGAGGTAAACTCTCAAACTCACTGCCAGCGCACGTGGAGTTGAGCAGGTTGCGTCCGGCTCGCTGCGCGCCCGCTTTCCGGAACAGCGCCGCGCCCACTACTGCGATGCGCAGTTTGTTCCAAAGAAGCTGCGCTCCGCTACACAAGAAAATAAAAATGTTTAGTAAATTGTTTATTGTGCATTGATCAGTCATATAATCAAAGCATGATGTTTATTCTATAGCGACCCTAGCGATGCGATTTGCAGCAAGACGATTTTTAACTGATTATAATCACGGATTTAGAGCTTTTTACAAGTTCATGATCTGTCTCTCGTTCATATACAATTTATTTGTGGTCGTCGCTACATGTCTTCTTCATGCATGTGTACTGTTTATTTTCTTATACAATAAAGACAAAATCTCAAAATCTTATCTTTTTGTTTAATGTGTGTACATGAACTGTTAAATAAATAAAAAAAGACAAATAAAAATGTTACAAAAGTGGGTGGTCATATTTAAAGGTGATGACATTCTTTGTTGTGTGTTTCGGATATACTCTTAAGAAAACTGACTCGACCATAAAACACTACTAAAAGTTCCAAACAGATCACTTTTCTAGCTGATTTGATCCCACCAACTGCGGTGGGATCATATCTGTGATTCAATTGAAATAAATGCCACCAACTACAGAACATCACCCTTAAATATACCCACCACACTATGGTGTTTCAGAAGTACGTGGTTATATTAGTATAAATGACCTTATAATACCTCGGCATATCCTGCGGCCACGTGGCTTCGAGAACACAACGGTTGTAGTACCCGTACGTCAGCGCGTTAGGTTGCAGTCCCGCGCGCTTCATGAGGAACAGTAGCTGTACCGCTAGCACTGGCAACGAATGGTTGCCGCATAGCTGCATCATTACACGGTAGCAAACCTGAAGGAAAATATATGATAAGTTTTTGAAAATGGAATAAGGATATTTAGAGACAAAGAACTTGAAATAAGTCTTGCAAGCCGAAAAAAGTCAAGGCTTTTTTAAACACATGAACGTATAATAACAAGCATGGTCTCTTAGTTATGGCATAGTAAAACGAGCAGAACAAATGGATAATTAATTAATGATTCCCAGCTAACGTCTAAGTCTTAAGTGCGGAAACTCTACTCTACTCTTCCCAGCTAACAGATAATTAATAAATATTATAACGTTAATGTTTTGATCGAGTTGATTTTGAGTATTTGGTCGTTATCCAAATACTCAAAATCAACTCGATCAAAACGTCTAGCAAAAATGACAGAAGGAATAGGTCTTTCCAGCTGGGTAGTTTCGGGCAGAAATAATTATGAAAGTAAGATGTCCTCGAACAAATAAGAGGTGAGATCGTTTGTTAAGTGTGTCTTAGTTATGTGGTTTTTTTTAAGAGATAGCTATAAAAGGGTAAACTTACCTCATCACAAGGAACTTTTAACTTCGTAGCTCGTTCTAACAACTCGTACGCAGCTCTCAACGTCGCGTGTTCTTTTCCTCGGTTCAACATCATACGGCACGGCAGCGATAAGAAGTACAGCGAATAGCAGGCGCCTAGCAAACACTTGGCCCACGCTTCCGCTGACAAACTCGCCTTGCGGGCTAGTCTGGAAAAAAATAAATGTGCTCAGTTAAAAATAACACAAATGCTGTTTTTATCAATACGGGAAATATTTTGTAGTAGGCTGATCAAAATTAACTTCCAAAAATGGAGGTACATTGCAAGAATTTCGCAAAATTTGCCTGTTATCTGGGTAGCGGGTTCCATAATTTCAAAAAGGCCAAATGAAACTGTAAGTAAGATTAGTGGTATATCATTAATGTAGATTCGGCCTGGTTTTCTAGGCTTTTGAAATACGGATAGCAGCCATAAGAGTGAAACATCGAGCTTTAAATAAAATAGCTGCAAGACAGAAAGACGTGATCATCAATTTAAACTGGTGTTGAATGGTATACTTACTACACTTCGTTTGGATTGAATTTGATACAATATTGTCCAATAAATTAATATCATTGTGAATCAATTGTCGATGGGGTTTAAATGCTCTGGAATGGCGACCGCTTACCGGAAGCGTTGAAGACGAAGCGTTGGCGCAGCCACCAGCCGCTCGATTCTGTCGACATCTCACGGTGTACACCTAGGCGGAGTGAACGACAAGTGAGCTGTCATTGCATCATTTGTATGATTTGACAAGTCACCCGTCGTGCGCCCCGCCCGGGTGTTCACATGGACATGTTTACAGAATCGCACTGCAGGTGGAGCGATGACCTGGTGGAGGTCGCGGGAATGCATCTGCTAAATACAAGACGACCCCAGCAATGGACGGCGTCCGGCTGAAATGATGATAACGATGATCATGAGTTACCTCTGTGCCGCCGCTATCTCGTGCTTGGTCCGGCGCGCCATGGGCTCGGCGTCGTTGAGCGACTCGGCGGAGTGCAGCGCGGCGGGCGGCAGCGCGTGCAGGGCGGCTGCGCGAGCGCGGCCTCCGCACCAAGCCATCACTTTCTCTATGAGTTACCTCTGTGCCGCCGCTATCTCGTGCTTGGTCCGGCGCGCCATGGGCTCGGCGTCGTTGAGCGACTCGGCGGAGTGCAGCGCGGCGGGCGGCAGCGCGTGCAGGGCGGCTGCGCGAGCGCGGCCTCCGCACCAAGCCATCACTTTCTCTATGAGTTACCTCTGTGCCGCCGCTATCTCGTGCTTGGTCCGGCGCGCCATGGGCTCGGCGTCGTTGAGCGACTCGGCGGAGTGCAGCGCGGCGGGCGGCAGCGCGTGCAGGGCGGCTGCGCGAGCGCGGCCTCCGCACCAAGCCAACACTTTTTCGTCTAGGTCGAAGCGCTCGTACTTGTATGTTGCCTCTGGAAGTTAGAGTAAACAATATTGAGCATTCTTAGTATTCTAATAAACATTAGTACCTACAACAATGTGTAGCATGTAATGCAACCAAATCAACATAACCTGAGCTGATTCGAAAAAGCTTGATCTTAAAGCTCTAATTGTGCATAAATGTACAATGCACAATAATATTGTGTATTAGTGATACTACTGCTTTTGCCCGCGACCTCGTACGTGCATATCCCGTTTTTTCCCGTTCTCGCAGGAATATCTTCTGCGCAATTTCTTAACCTTCTTTATGTAAGAACCTGGGTTCGTTTTGTTAGTTATGATGAGATCTTACCTCCGGACTTGATATGGAGTGACCTGAAGGTGTACTTCGGTGACTGCTACTGGAACTGCTCGACGAGTAGAACTAAGTGTGCCGAGTTTGGATTCGTTTTGTTAGTTATGATGAGACCTTACCTCCGGACTTGATGGAGCAACCTGAAGGTGTACTTCAGGTAACTGCTACTGGAACTTTTTGACAAGTAGAACTACGTGTGCCGAGTTGGGATTCGTTTTCATCATCATCATCTCATGTCATCTAAGTTTTATTTAGTAATAATATAAATCTACGTATTCAGAAGAAATGAGAAAAAAAAGTATCAAAAGTAGTTCACTTGGCTATCGTGCCTACACTTGTGTGTGTGACCCGTGTCACTGTAGTAGTTCGATTCTATGCCTGTCATTTTTGCAAACGCGTCCTGCTCTAACGATTGGTCAATTGTACTCATATGTTTGGCAAATGCTTAATACTTTCAACTTGGTAACCCAAATGACGAACTTTACAAACTAGCTCGGTTTTGTAATAAAGATTAAAACTGAGACTGTCGTCTTAATCTAGGGCACACACTTATCCGTCAAAGAAGCTATTTATCGAGGTACCAAAACTGAGTAGTCAGATCATAATTCTATATCTTACGAAGATCGATGGACCAGACTGTAACCCAAATACTGGTATAGTATGCGCCAGATAAACAAAGAATAACGGTCATTAGTGTTTTGCTATTAGGCAGGATGCGTTGACCTTTTGCAACAAAACAGCTGAGCAGATGCCTAATTCTAGTTTTATTTACATTGCTTTTTTTGGTGAAAGTAGTGATTTAACTATTTTTTTTTAAAAAATCACATTGGGTTGAGTTGAGAGACGATTATGAACAGTCTAAAGTAAAAAAAACGCCGGAAAAAAATGAGGAAAAAGCCGACAAAAAATTCCAACGCGGGGGGGTCTAGAATCATGTCCTGGATCCATGGTATTCGTTTGTGCGTCGATGTCCCTTACACGCTGTATTATATTATAAAAGCTTCAATCAATCTTACCTGGGTCAGGCGGATCCGGCGGCAATACAAAAGCGGTCCTCTCCGAAACATTACTGGTGTCCATTCCTAATAGCTGTTCGTCACCGGCGGCTACCCTCTCTATGCATTCGTCGAAAAACGTTAGTCCCTGGTCCGGTTCGTACACGAACGATCGCTCTTCGATGAAACGGGTGAACATTTGTGTGCGCATCATTAGGCCGTAGAAGCGTTGGTGCGTCTGTGAAAAAAAAAACGTTTTATTTAGCAAGGGAACACTCCTTCGCATATTTTATTCACGTTGTTAAACTCGCAAGTCGATACACTAATAAGGCTCAAAAGAACAACAGATAATCGCGTGTGTGTTATATAAAACGAAAGGAATCACGCAGCAATTCTCGTGCCGTCTCGCTTATACATTTTATGACCATGTCTGAATCAAACGCGTTATACTATTTTTTTCTTAAATTTTAACGAAACTATTTTTATTATAGATAGGCTTACCTGATGATAAGCGATGGAGCATGCTTGCCTAGAAGTAACCTTTTCACTCTTGGCTTAAAGTAATCAAGATCCACACACAAAATGTATGAAAAAGTGGTCATAGCATTAAGTCAGCCTTATTGGCTGACTTGATGCTATGACCACTTTTTCTTCTGCTATCATACGAGTAAAATGTGACTTACCTTATCCCTGGACCTCATAAAGGCATCCATATGGAACAGCGCATGTGGGTCCGTGGTGCCAACAGTGGGTGCTTTCGTGATAGGGATAAGATAATTTCTATATCCTTGTAGTGTTACCGCCATGAAACGCAGAAACGCTTCTTGGATTTTAAGCTCTAAGGCTTGCTGAAAAGTAAGGGCTATTATTAACATTTTAGTAGCCTGTGGACGATGACGGCCGCCATGGCTCACGTAAAATGGTCCAAAGCAGGACTAAGTGCGGAAACCATACCAAATAGATAGATAGCCTGTGGACGCGCATTCATTGTTCTAATGTTGCTTTGCTCAATCTGAATTTCGCAACAGGATAATGATAACTTTGACACTTCTGACAATTTGTGGCATTTGTTTATTTTTTTGTGGTTATCTATAGGCCAAATATCGATGACCTATGTCCAGCAGTGGACGTCTTTCGGCTGATATGATGAAATATCGATGAAACTGTCTTTCGTTCAATAGAACCAATAGTTACCTCTTTTTTCCTTTTCTGGAAATCTCTGTCTAAGCTCGTCGTAGGTTCTCCATTGTATTTTGCTTCGCTTGCATGATGAACTGGCGAAGCTAAAATGAAATAATATTGATCAATACATTATTTTAATAGAGTTAACCGAAAACCACTTTTACCGCTACGAAATAAAGGAGCTGAATTTGTGGCCATGATCGTTTGGCTGTATATTGTTCAGTAATAATGTGGAGGTTACTAACCTGGTCTAATATTTCCGTAAAGTAAGTCTAGCGTCTGTCTAAGTGCTCTCGCTTGCCGCTTCGGCAGTAATTTGAGAGATATATGTCTTTGTGATTCACAAATCTGAAAAAATATAAAAACTAAATCAAAATCGCTTCATCCGTTTAGGAGCTATGATGCCACAGACAGACAGATACACACATAAAACTTATAACACCCCCTCTTTTTTGGTTGGGGGTTAAAAAGTTATTGTATCAAGAAATAAAAGAAATAATTATGATGTGGCATTCCTAACGAAATATCCGTAATTAGTTTTTTGCTGGCTACTTAGGAATATTGTGTGTGAAAACTTACTGTAATATTATTGGTGTCTAAATCAACACAAGTAACATCTGGTGGGGGTTCATACAAATCGAAAAACCTCGAGTCAACTCCAATTAAATACGGTAATGGGGCGTGTAATACTTCTGCTAAACCTGAAACATTCGCAAAAGATTGGTTAGAGTTCTGAACCCTAATTAAGACGACATAAAGTTCATTGTTCACTGCTTCATGAATCAAACGTTTAGTTTTGACTTACCTAATGGACACAGGGGGATATACGGACACTGCCATTTGAACGGGAATAAAAGACTTGAGACTGCTTCCGAAACCGCTGTTAAAGTATCAGGCCTGTAAAAATAATACGTATAGTAAGACAAACACTGTTTTTTTGCGCCATGCCTACAAGGAAAATTAAAAACAAACAGTAGGTTTAAGGCAAGCACACATCAGAGTTCTACCAAGCCACACACATAAAAACACATATTATAACAAAAAAGATTTTATTTTGGGAATGCAATGCGACTGGCTAAAATGTGTCTCTTTTACATATAAAAGTCAATGAACAGTTTATGATTTTAGAACTAGGATTGCTCCTGCGCCATTCGTATGATTTCATGAATTATCACCTGAGCGAGTGTATAAGTACTTTCTGTTCGGTGATAGCCAGCGCTAGTACTAGGAGACAGTTGTCAGGTCCCAAGTTGAGCAGTAGTTGTCTGAAGCTGGCCCCGCTGCGCACGAGTGGCTGGTCGTCGCGTCGTGTTAAAATTACACGATCGTGTTGATTTGTTGGTGATAACTGGTGGAATATAAAATATTATTGTAGATACTATAAAATACGCTATAGCAAAGTACGGTATCTAACCATAAGTTTGAAATTTCGAGACATGGAGCTAAAAACATACAAGCTACAGACTTTAACAAAGATATGAGTGACATAGAAGGCGTTTTAACAAAGCCTCACAGATTGGACCTTCGAGCCGGATCCGAGGAGTGGAAGATTTGTAACATGTAGAACAAATTGGTCCTATTTTGCAGCTGGGTACCATACTTGATTTTAAGAAGTTGATGGATGAACTTACTTGTAAAAGTATTCTTGGTTCCGGGAAGGGAACTTCTTCTATTAAATGAGTTATATATCTTTCTATTGGTATGTTTAAAGGTTCTTGACTCCATGACATTTCCTGTAAGAAAAATATTATTTAATTTAATAAATATAGTCAATCATCAACAGCGCATGCTGCCAGAACTTCGGAGAAAGCCTGAGGAGCTCCTATTCCCAGTACTTCCCAAGGGCTAGTGTTTTCCAAACTGTTCTTGTGCTGTTATCCCCAACTATGGTGGGGTCTCAAATCTCAAAATGTTTGGTTAATATTAAGAAGTAGAAACAATAATACCAAAATATTTAATAAGTAAGAGGGGGGAAGAGCGCTTTCAATATCGTTCAGGTCAGGTCGACATTCAGTCTAACCGAATGCAGTTGAATACCATTAATATACATACATAGAGGAACAATCAAATCGAGTTCAACTTACGAGTATATACAGCAGCCATTTCTCAAACGTATCGCTGAAAGGCCATCGAGACAGTAAACAGATACATTTGATCGCGTACACTGAGTGCGTACTATGCGATATTCCCTCCCGCCATCCTAGTTGTTCCATCTGGTAATCTGTTAGCTGCGAGTGTGGGTAGCTTTCGTAGAATGTCACTGCTGAGCCGTATACCTGGGAAAAAGATCTTTCGATTTTAGGTTTAAGCATTGACCACCCTTGCGATTCCGGTCTTAAAGCCGCCGCTTGTACTTCTATTTAAAAGATTGGTTTGTATAAAATTAACATTTATACAAAGCATACACGTAAGTTAACATGTTTGGAAAACAAAATTTTATCAAAACACGGAGCTCTTACTAAATGTTAAGAAGCTGCTTTTAATAAAGAATAACAATTAATGTGATATTTTGCTGAGCCATTAACCTTTTCAACTATAATAATGAGTCACTGAATAATATAAATTTAAAAGATTCCGATCAGTCTAGCAGGAAATACTGCATTAAAGCACAGATGTCCATAAGATGTTTTTTATCATGTCATTGTACTCTCAAATATTCAAAAGGTTTTTGTCGAAACGTTTTTTATAAGTTTCTAAAGTTCTAAACATTCCATTCTGTGCTATTGACTTTTAATGGTTTTCATAAATCTAACAAGACGTTATATTTTCTGGTTCTAGTCATGAGTCGTGTTATTTCCAGGTACTGCTATTTTAGTTCAGGTTGTAAGATAACGATATCAAGTAGCTAGAAAAGTTTAACCAGTGGTCAAGATAACAAAAAAAACGTCATAAAGCTTTATTCATATCGATGCTAAATCGAGATTCGTGTGTAGGTAAACACGCTTATCTAAAGTAGAATTATTAGATTCGCAGTTACTGTTGTAGTCAGATACTGATGTTCTAATATTTCTGAACTGTCTTTGAGATAGTCAAACAGTCTATCTCATGTTTTGCTGCCTTGACTTGTGACTTTCAGGCATAAATTTAATAAATAGTAAAGACAGGGCCGTCCAAAAGTTTGCATAAACGCGTTCACAATCAAAGAAACAAGGAATTTTTACTGTCTCGCGTTCACGACCGCACCCGAAGACAGCCGACCGCGTGGCGAGTTTGCTTCGGTTTAGTCAGGCCTATGTCGGTCCCATGGGCGTGCCGTATATAAAGGGGATGTTAAGGGGGTCCAGACCCCCTTAGTATACGACGAAAATAAAAATCTCGTAATCGTGCTCAAAAATATATAATTACCAGCACTTTGAATGAGATTGGCATTCAGAATTCTGCCTTTTTTGCGTGAAGCCCAGGAAAAAATTAGTTTGCTTGTGTGTATTTTTGGACCCTCGGATACCTTCATGTCAAAGCTATACGCCCACGGTCTGTCATCCTTACAATTTAAGTCATAGTGTCTTTCAAGACACCCTATGTTTTTAACGTAAAGAACATCGCAGAGCACACTGAAAAATACAAGTACCTTATAAGTAGCGTCCGCAACAGTCAATACGAAGGTCGAGAAGACGGGCTTAGGCATCGCCGCGTTGTTAGGCCATAGTTCTAGGGTGGCGCCCATCGGTAAACAGAAGAGCGGCACCGATGTAGGAAACAATAAGTTACGTCGTTCTATCGTTGGATACCTGTAGGAAAGAGATTTAAGTTCAGTTATATTAAAAAGCTTAACTATACTGGCCCTCATCAAACGGCTTTTAATTTTGGAGCATGCAAACAGAAAACAAAATTTTGAAAAACCGACCGACTCCATGACGTTTTAAAAATGCTTGTAAAACGGTTAAGTTATATACCTAAATGCATTGAGCTGAGTTGCATTTCAGTACATTTATGGATCTATTTATCAGAAAGCTAGATAAGTATGATTATCGAAACCGACTTTTGAAAATAAAACTATTCGTGGTAACTGGGTGGGTAGTTCCATTGACAAAACTTTATGTAGCTTTTACTTTTTCAGGACATGCTCATAAAGGCTTCTTATTCTTAATAAGTAACAATACAACAATGCGCTAGCTCCAAAATTTCGCACACTTTCGTGTCCTTAAATTGAACCTGTCTGCAGCATCTTTCTATTGAAATGTCTTAAATTAGATAGCGGGCATGCAATTCCCAAGCTCTTTTGACATCTTTTAAAGTCAAGGCTACCTCTTGAAGATTAAAAAACCAGATACTAATCGCTTTACTGATAAAATCTGATTATTTCATTGTTGGCATCTGTTAATATAATGTTTTTAAATATCACTCAAACCAATACGAAATGAATATAAAATACATTTTTTTTTTATTGAGGAATGGGCTTGCTCTTTACCTCGATCACGCCTGATGGAAAGCGATAGATTTTTAATGTTCCACACCTAAACGATCAAAACGGAACCCTTTATGACATTGGTCTGTCAACGTAAAATTTTGACGTTCATAAAGTGTTGACTTTGAATAAAAAAAAGTTAATTTGATATCCCTCGTTTCTACTTTAGATTATGCTAGCTTTTGCCTGCGGCGTGGTTCGCGTTAATATACATAGAGTATAACTGCCTCCAGCAGGCCCATTATATCTGTACCAAAATTCATCAGCAGCATAACTGATTTACGGCCGCTTTCTATAACATATCTCAATCCCAATCTTGATCCCGATCCTTGTCTGTAACCAATCAACGGCCGAGTTTGTGTCCTTCACCACACAATCCTCACCTTTGATTGGTTACAGACAAGGATCGGGATCAAGATTGGGATTGAGATATGTTTTAGAAAGCGGCCGTTAGGCTTGAAAGCGACGCAAACAAAAAACTCACATTCGCAATTTTATCATAGTTATTGATTTGAAATAACTGTTTATTCTAGTTTGTATATTATTATGACCGTTACAATTGCAGTTTCATTCAACCCGATATGTTACTAATTAAAGTAGGTAAAGTGGTATTATCATTAACTTCGGTCCGTTTCAAAGCGTTAATTAATGACGCACGCTGAGAACGTGATAATTAGTTACCGGTTCTAACTATTCCGAATTTTACGAGATCCTCAATTTGTGATGGACCACTTCCTTTCATCAAATATTCACTTTGGCAGAGTAAAGCCACAGTATGGTACGTAGAACCTACTGACTGAGATTAGCACTTCTTAATATCGAATACTATTGCACAAGTTGTTCGAAAGTCACCGCGGCCCTGGAACGCAAAAGGCATTTGGAGGAACACGGATGGGTTTAAGTCAGCAAGTCTGATACTCCCTTCTGCTCCACCCAGAGCGGAAGAAGTCATTTGATGATACCAAACCTTAAAAAAAAAGCTTTTGCTCACATTCGCTCCCTTTCAAGTTTTTTAACTGTCTCCAGGGTTCCATGTTTTTCTGGACCAAATGTGATTAGGCGTGAAAGCGTGACTAACAAACGTATATACTTTCGCATTTATACAAAGTGTAACAGAATAAACGCAATACCTCTTATGGGGTCATTGTACTCATCATTATGAACAACTTTTACTATGGGGCCAACACTGAAATCGCGAAAAAATTAGCTGTTCAGTACATTTTGTAGAGTTATGTGCACAGAAGGGAAGTCGATTTTTTTTGCGATTTCTGTGTTGGTCCCATAGTAAAAATTGTTCATAATAATGAGAACAATGACCCCTTCCGAGGTATTGCGTTTATTCTGTTACACGTTGTATAACATTAGTTAGGATTCATTAAATTTTTCTTTTAAGAATACCACCGAAAGAAAAAATACAATTTATTTAGCACATACCCACGTACATGAAAAACGCATGTATAAAAATAAAGTATATATATGAGCTATACATACTTTCTGTGGTATTCTTTACCGGAGTTTGTGTATACCTATTTTTTTTTTTGTTTTTGGGACTAGCCCACTTTGAAAGCCAGAATCAACAGTGACAACAACTAGAAAAACGCCGTGAAAAAAAAAAGTCGATAGTGTATTGATTCGGTGCCGAAACACATGCTCCAAAGCCTCATTTTCACAATTACATCGCTTTAAAAAATGCAGTAGGTAAGTATAGTTGATAATTACCTGAACAGTACATCAGGTTTGTAGGCAATTAGTGGTGGACGGTTCATTGACTTCTTGTAGCAGAGAAACACATCACTGCCCATTAAACCTGGAAATAAAGCATTGGGGTAAGCACAAACCACTGGAGTTTGATGACAACATTTAAATTGAACTTTAGTATTTCTGTAAGGTTGAAATCGATCAATCACATTAGTGTTTTACTGCAGCAAATCGTTTTATGGTAGGCGCCAGATAAACTTGCAAAAAGTACATTGACCTTTGCCTAATATCTCTTCGTAGATACTCGAACAATAAATTATGAACTGTTTTTATTAATAGAGACCGTAAAGGATCACGATAGAAGTCGATTCAGGACAGCCTTATGTCTTTATTTCTGTTTGATATTAAGAAATTCAATAAATGTACGTGGGTCAATGATCGTAAGTGCACATTTATCTGGCGACTACCATAGCTAGTTTCAAATATATATTTTGACCTGATGCTATAAATTATAATATTAATAAACATTACCATGCACAAGATAAGATTTGTATTCAAAGATAGTAAATAAATACCTAAAACAACATTGGATTTAGTATTATTATAAATTATCGTTATTATTATGTCATCATTAGCCCATTAGGTAATAGGATATCATTCAAGATAAGACGAATAATGAATGCAGGTTTCCTCTGCATAGTAATAGTCACATACAGTGGTATAGTAGCTGAATTAAATATCTACCTGTTTGATGCCCGGTTTCTAAGGTACTTTATCGGTCGTTTATCTGTCCGTTAACACTATTTGTCATAACGCCATTGTTTGGTGGTTAACGGACAGATAAACTTATTACAGTTCTCGTCAAATAACTTTGCCCCTCTGAAGTTAGCCATTTGTAAAGATCGCGCAGGTGCAGTCACGTAGAGGGGAGCAAGCGGGACGCAAGCATGCATCGAACGTAAACGAGCGACTGAGACATAAAATCGCGACGCCATAATCCCCGCTCCGCGCATGCGCAGTTGCAGTTTGTTTGTAATTTTGACTACTATGCAGCCACTCGTAGCCAACTTCAGAAGGGCAAAGTTATTTGACGAGAACTGTAGTTATTGGACATAAATTGAGTGAAAAATAGCTAACTGACAGGGGACACTGTCTACGAACAGCATGAACCACTTTTACCATGGACATGAACACGGAATCGCGGAAAAAAGGAATTTCAGTTATTTCAATATTGCAAGTTGTAGTGCTTGCCCTTTTTTTAATTATTGTAAGGCACGCGCTTGACCACTATCTAACATGACGGTAAGCGATGATGGGGTCGAAGATGGAGCACGCTTCAAATCATTTTCCTATATTAGTATTAGGACTTCCCATACGATTATAATATAACACAATCCAGTTTTTTGAAGTCTACTTCAGAACAGAAAAGTTACGTAACTCGAAATTCAGAGCCTTTAGTGGTTAACTGGCGAAACATCATAGATGTGAAAAGTTTCATCAATAGGCATGTAAACAATATTTGTTATCTACACAGTTTATCTTAAAATATACAAAATATAATACTAACAGTGAAAATATAATCAAAATTGATTGAAAAACCAACGAGATATCTTACATATCCTATAATAAAACTTCTCAAATCTTTGATAGAACAACACTTACCTTTATTCAAATTCTTAGGAATCATACAAAAGGCATGGGGTGGACATTCTCCTTTGCTAGCCACTATGACACACACATCAACCACCACGAGGGCGTTACAGGGGGCTCCTGTGTGCGCCCGCCGATACGTAATGAAGGTTTTGGCTGTGGAGTTGTTGACGTTCGCCAAGCGACCGCCGGCGGATACCAGGACCATCTCTGCATCGGCCATGAGACGCTCCTTGCCGTCGTACATGACACCTGGAGAAGATTATTATTATTTTAATCTAAGATGAGATGTATAGAAGGCATGCGCCGACCACAAATAAATTCGGCATGAAGGCTGGAGGATAATGAATGAGTCAATGAAGTCTACTTTTGCCTGGAGATAAAAGATTCCGCACGGTCTTGCTAAATGTCGCTTACAACCATCAAAGTTTTAGAATACCACTGACTAAGTAATTTTTAGGAGAAGGCATGCGCCGACCACAAATAAATTCGGCATAAAGACTGGAGGATAATGAATGAGTCAATGAAGTCTACTTTTGCCTGGAGATAAAAGATTCCGCACGGTCTTGCTAAATGTCGCTTATAACCACCATCAAAGTTTTGGAATACCACTGACTAAGTAATTTTTTGTTGTGAAAGAAACGCAAAGTCAAAATATAATCTTGAAATCGCCAACACGCACGCCTGATATTATATCTTTCTTGCCTTTTAATGTTAGAAAAGGTCTTTGCCAAGGCCTGTAATGGGCCAATTTCGGCTCGAGGTAGTAGAGATTTATTTTTTTGTTTGTGTTACGTAAAGCTCACTGTATCACACCAAGCATTGCGGGTGTAAGTTTGAGTTCATACTGGAATAAATATTTTGCCATATAATCGCGAACGCGGCGCATAAGTTTCTAGTCAAAACGTAGTTTTCGGAAATACCCATATTTTGTTACCGGATTAGAGTTATCAGGCAGAACGATGATACAGTTCCTGCCATAGAATTAACTTTTGAATGACTGATAACGTGTTTTATTGTGTTATGAAAAGGTTCATTTAATATAAAAATACAGGGCACCAATCTAGAATAGTCTTTGTCACAGTATACTGTGTCTTTGTGCTAAAACATTTATGTCCTCGGAATAATTAATTCAGTTTGGCCGCACCAGAACAATTTAAAATATTTCCTACAAAATTATCAAGGACGAAATTTTCACTTAGATACAGTGACAAATTCAATACAAAACCACAAACAAAAGCATCGATATAGTTCACAAAGCCGTGAACAAAAAATGCACTGCAAAAAAAACCCTAAATCGGATGTGGTAACGACAAAATACTACAAATCTACAACTGATAGCATAGCACTGCATAGCACCCTTTATCGCAATCAGCGATATAATATGACCTATCTATGTTGCTTAACCTACTTACTCGATGGATTTGCTATGAGTTATGACGTCATCAGTGTGTATCGTGATTATTTTTCTTTACCAGATAACCGTGGTTTATCTATGTTTTTTTGTGGATGAGTATTATAGTAAGCTACTATGTCACAGCTACTTTATGCGCCAGTCTATCTTCTGAATATAGTTTTATTTGGCGATATAGCAGTGTTCACATTTTCGTTGGAATCAGTGACCCGATTATTTGATGGTGTTGTTTACATACGGACTTACTCTGGGAAAGTCAAAGCTATAAAACTTGTGGTGTATCTTATCGAGCAGATACCGTAATAAGGTCTGAAGTCCGAGCGCTGTCACATAAATACCACCACCACCAAAACCAAACCCAAACCACCACCACCACCACCACCCACCACCACCACCACCACCAAAATGGAGGCAGGTAGTCCCGATAAATGATAGTTTTTTTTTTAAAGATAAAAACAGTCAATCTAGAAGATATTGCAGTGATTATTTAACGGCCTATTTATTTGTGTAAAGGCACGGTTTAGTCAAATGTCCTTCTACATTTTGTATGCAACGCTAATCCCTATTTATAGAATCGACTAATTTAAGTATTATCGAGGTGCCTACGTTTCCGCTGCTCATGAATAATTTAGTAGGCTGTAGGTTTGAAGGACCCGCTACACACCGTATGGACCTAATAAGCTCTTTTATCGTCAGAGTGTGTAAAGCTAGGTTCATATCACTGTGTGTCGTGGTGCGGGATACACTAATCAGACGAATCTGTTTAGGCCTACGTCATACATAACACAGCAAGTTTTGTAGTCAATCAACTGCGACAGAAAACATCAACACGACACAACAGTGTAATATGGCCTGAGCATAAATATTAGGGAAAATTCGAAGTTTTTGCAAATGTTATGATCATAATAAAATTATGACATTTCGTATGTAGGTACCTACCCGTTACCCCTAAATAAAAACAATAAACTGAAAAACTATGGGTTTTCCTTAAATTGTTGTCCAACCTGACAATTTCGGGCTTAATTCATGAGTTCCTCTGCAAAATTGGCCTGGTGCAAAGAACTTATTCTAACTGCCCAAACTTCTAATACCTATATTACTAGCTGTCCCTCGCGGCTTCGCTCCCGTCAACTGGACACTACACCTACCCTAGACATAGTTTACGTCCTATTCTCAGACCTACTGAATATACACACAAAATTTCATAAGAATCGGTCAAGCTGTTTCGGAGGAGTATGGCAACTAACAGTGTGACACGAGAATTTTATATATTAGAAAGTATATTATAAGGTAATAAAGATAACAGATAGAATGAGATTGACATACAAGCTACAGTGGGTACAATATCTATCTGCAGATACAACATAGTAACGCTTCACAATAATGCATACTTGTTCTTATTCCATGATTCTAGTGGTCCGTTTATTGCTGGAGTGATTGGTCTGATTAGTTGAGTGTAGGCGGTAACTGTTGTAGATGAATATCTTAATAACATTCCTTATTTTGAAGAGGCAAGCTACGATTTGAATGGTGGTATAGTTTTGTAGCGATCGATTGGTCCTTGAAGACTTGGTTACGAATATGGCCCATAAATGGTTGTGATAATTTTGTTATGGGTTGGTCTAACAAGCCAGTGTTCCATAACTTGCCTTGAATTAGTCGACATTGTTATCTAGGCTAGGTATTGTTCTATAGCAGGGCTAAGACCCTACTCTAAAAATAAAGTCAAAGATCTTTATTGTGAGACAGTGGTTACAGAGTTGTTATTATAATTATTAATGTGTGTTTTTGTGCTGCTCCACCATGAGGCATACAATAGTTTTAATTCAAATAGGTAGACACTTTAATTGGAATAAAGCTATATTTTGCATCAAAACATAAAAACAATATTGGACTGTAGACACATATTTTTTCGTTATATAAACCAAAAATTAAAACGATACAATGCGTTGAAATTTTTGCGTCACGTCTACGTAAAGAGTGTACATAGGTACCCCGCTCCAGAACTTTGCTGAGATTTATCTTTGTCAATTTAAACATTACTACGCAATAAAAAAATATGTTTCCAATATTTTTGCAAATATAACTGTCAGACTTAATAAAATCCTATGTTTTTATCCAGGAAACATCCTATTCTGTTATCTGTTAGTGTGGGAGTCAAGACGAAAAAACCAACTAATTATAATAGAGGAAATTTTTCCTGCGGATAAAAATAACTCTTTGAACCCGTTCGTGTTTTCGAAATCTCAATCATAATAAATAATCTTTCAGAAATCAAAATGTTAGACATAATTTTCAGGCAACCTTTGCATCATAATAAAGTCATTTTTTAACTGACTTCAAAAAAGGGAGGAAGTTCTTTCCGCAAAAGGAAGGTATTCAGTTTATTTTTAGTTTCTTACTTACACAAATGGTCATTTGAATTTGGGTAAATCCTTTATTTCTTTCTTATAAGGAAACTCACTAAACGCCATTTTCAGAAGTCCTATACTTCCGAAAATGGCGTTTAGTTTGTTTCCAGACCAATATTTTCCATGCCTGACAGATGTGACAGAGTAATAGCATCGTAAATCTGCAGATTGCAGAACACATTTAGTCAGTTGTTTTGTTTGTAAATATTAGTAAACTAACGAAGTGCATTCAAAGGGGCTACACAAGGGACGATGCTTAGGTAAGCTGGCTCACCCTGAGTTGTCAGACGCACTATACTACTCTAATATACCAGCCTTTAACTGTTCCAATGCAGGACATAGACGCTTGGTAACAGCGTGTTCGAATTATGATTATATTCCGTGTGTGTCTATGTTTTCGTATAAAATAAAAATATATTTACTTCTCTAAAAATAATACAACGCATTACATTTACTTTGTGTTTTCTAGGACCGTTTGTCAGGACAGTCAAAGATAAACAAACATTGCTAGTCGTCTAATATTTTTACCGCCAGCTGTTTGCGTAGATAGTACAACGTATGTACGTACACCAGGTAACTAGTGGGCTAACTATGTTATTGCAGACGAGGCGGAATTGACGAATAAAATTTCATCAACACAATATTTTGTAACAAATGGCTCGCGAACTGTTTTTCGTGTGCCGTGTTCGATGTTTGTGGGGGCTGGCTAAAGACCAGCCCTATACGTAAAACTAATGGAATGAATAGGTTGGAACTAGCCACCGCACTTTACCACACGAGTGCGGAAATAGAAAAAGAACCGCACTGGGTAAAACACCATTGCGAGCCTAACAGTGGTGCCATAAATGTGACGAAGAAGTAAACTTACCGATATCGACCAGAGGTGGTCGATCCCTGCCTCGTCGTATGCAGAGGTAACATTCTGGTGATCGCATGGAGCCATGGTTCAAGTCTGCTGGTAGCCCTGAGGGTGTTAGTTCTAGGACCTCAAAACCGCTGGGTACAGTCTCTTCTAGGCCTGGGAATATCACTCCTGTAACAAAGAATGATTTAATGTAGTTTTGGTTATTAAAACATCTTCATCACAACTTCGCCTCAATTGTTATGTGTACTGGTGCAAGTCTTTGCCAGCTTCTATGATCCCTCCCACCAACGAGCGCATCTTCAGGGCATGCCCGTCTCAGATCATGGCATAGTTTTTCACGAGCCGTGATCTAGCTTAAAAGTTAAACCAAAAAAAATAATCTATAAGTGCCTATATGGTTAAGTAGATTGACGCCCACGAATGCCCACGATATTGTAAAACATCACGTTGTCCCGAGATGTACCTGCTCCAGTTTTTTACGTGGCCGCTGAATCATTGAACCAAAATTCCTATTGCGTAATACCGGAAGAAGATAGATTAATCCGAACAAAAACTAAATCTACGTTACCTACTTACCGTTCCATACTTGCGATACCATTCAAAATTAAAAACAAAACAGAATTGCGTGCAAGTCGGAATAATTGTGCCTCCCTTTAACACAAAAATGTGACTTTAGTTACACAGGAATCTCAATGTTAAGCGAAAGTTTTTTATATATTACAAAATTCAATAGCTAAAAGGTCTTTGTGGCCCGATAGCCTTGACAATGGCTGTACTTCTTTCTTTATTGATGTTTTTATTAAACTTTTAGCTCCACTTCCTTCAATTCGACCTTCGTGTATTTGGTGTAACATATTATTACTATAATTGGTAAGTAAGTACTTTGTGTTAGCCAGTTGTTTTTTATGGGTGTTGTAAGGGCGCCTAAGGAGTTTTTATAAAGCGAATGTGAAACATCAACCAGTGTGTGGGTAGCTTAATAACTTTTTGCTCTAAACCTGATTTCCCCAAGGAATGTAGGAGCTTCACGTCTAGCTAGATCCCGCTAATATTAAAGATCTAAGTTGGCCCCGGCAACACACCGGTGTGTTGCGAATTAATCGCGAATTTAATGTTTATTTACCTATTACATAAGATGTATTTTTTTTGGGAATTTTCACATGTCGGGGCCGCAGCGGTTAATGAGCAAGTCAGTTAATAAGGCCTCGATATAATCTACTGCAGTCCGTTACATTTCTTTTTAAACATTGAGCCTCCAATTGAGGGCACATTGCTCGCAGAACAGAAGGTCGATGGGGTCGAAATTCTGGAATGGCGATCGCGTTAGCAGGCCTACCACAAGGTGGACCGATGACCTGGTGAGTCGCTGGTAGCTGATGGATGCGAGACGCATAGGACATTTTCATCTAATGAGTGCGTCGTAAACTCAGAGACCATCTGAGACCATATCAGACACTAATAATTTTTCTTATTTAACGGGTAAAAATGTACGTCTATTTCATATACTTTTTATCTATCCCCTTCAGCAATCTATAACCCCGCACGAAGGTAACCGTAACGCTACAATTTTAACTCCGCTGCGTATAAGTAATGTAAACATTCATTATCTCTGACCGACAGACTAATTAACAATTCATATCCAAAAGAATGCGCGCATGCTCCTTACGTCACACAAACAATGCTTCTTTGTTGACCCGAGTATATCTAGAGGTTTAGTGGCATTGAACCCAACTTGTAGTTAGATGTATCATCCAAATGATCCAACATCATTTTGAGCCCATATATTCCGATACCTATTTATCGTTAACTATATGGTCATGGCATTGGGCAGGGCACATTGCTCGCAGAACAGATGGTCGATGGGGGCGAAATAATGGAATGGCGACCGCGTACCGGACCACAAGGTGGACCGATAACCTGGTGAGGGTCGCAGGTAGCCGATGGATGCGAGACGCACAAGACCGGTTGTTGTGACGACACTTGGGGAGGTCTATGTCCAGCAGTGGACGTTTCGGCTGATATGATGATGATGGTCATGTGATACAGCGGAATGAATGGGAAAATGTGGTGAGGAAAACTATCGAGTATGAATATGAAGCTATAAGGGCAAGGGAAGACCGAAGAAACGAAAATGGATGTGGATTGAAGAAGACGTGTTGTGCCGGCCCCAAATGCGAAGCAACATGTCTCCTTCCATACTTCTGTTATTGCGGGTCCACACGATACAGACTTTTGTCTGTGCAGACCATGAACTCAGAATAAAAAAATCTATCACACCAACATTTGTCTGCATTGTTTTGTTGCACAGAAAAAATTCTACAGACTTTCATGGACCACCTACCATTAGTTCTCATCTCCGTAGTCTTCTCTTTTCTAGTCATTATCATCTTTCACAAAATTTTTTCAAAATCTATTCTCGTTTCGTTGGACTTTCCCTACTTTAATAGTCAGTCATACATCATACTCAAGTCTTTCTCACGAAGGACGTTTAGTTCGTTGTGTCCATGTGGTGTCAATATATCTGAGAATGAGCACAGACGGGGGGTCAAATGAACGTGGCCCTTTGTTAAACAATCAAGACGGGTACTCAGTAATGGGAGGCGGGTAACAATGAAGAAATATATTGAGATCGATTGATTTTGATACAGCGCTGCAATAGGGGCTAATCATTACTGGAGCATGTTGTGTATTTATGACTTAACATAATAAACGGGTGTATTGTGGAGCTGCTTGCGATAGGTAGGTACTGCCGGTCGATTCTGTCGACATCTCACGGTGTTCACCTAGGCGGAGTGAACGACAACTGAGCTGTCATTCCATCTTATTTGTATGGTTTGACAACTCATCCGTCGTGCACCCCGCCCGAGTGTTCACTTCGACATGTTTACAGAATCGCATGCTGGTCATCCGAAGTTTGGAACCTCTTGCGTGTATTGCAGATGTCAGGTTCTACTTCTTTTTTGAGTTTGAGTTAAAAAGAAGCATGCGACTTCCCTTGTTTTGACAGATAGGAACCGTTTTTGCTTTGTAAGGATTTTCCGAACACTCTTTATCTGCGTGCCTTTTTTCATTTTAAATATACGTACCTATGTTCTTTTTATTGCACGGCAACAATGTACTTTGAACGACTACAATAAAATGTATAATCCTTTATTATTTTCTGTAAATACTACAAAAAGATAACTCAGTGGACATTTCTGCTAACTTGTTTGCCAGTAAAAACTATTGTTTGTCACAAATAGTTTCTTTTAATTATGGAAAATTTATTTATTGTAAATTAAACTTAAAACAAAAACAATGTCACTTGATGTTTAGGTAGTTTTCATTATACGTATTTAACTGAACATAATAAATAAACTGCAAGCCAGTTTCACATTAGAAAACAACTATTTGACTGTTCTCGTGACCAAAGGGTTGGGCTTTTCCTCGGCCAAAGAATCAGCATTGCCATTCAATGCTCCAAAGCAACCAGTCTGGGCACTTCACACACACACATTGACAGCGATGTGAATGAAATTTTTAATGCCCAATGATTTCTTTTGTTTTTACTACTAAATGTTTGTTAATTTCGCGGAATTTATTAGTCTAATTGTTTATTAGTACCTAGTTACTTTAGGTTACCTGTATATAATGTATTGTGAATACTTACAAGAATAAACGTTTAACAATCACATAACATAATGACGAAAGTAGGTAGGCTAAGGGAAAACATACTCGCTTCAATGTTTACCTGATCGCTCATATTAATAGTACAATCGCACACCTGTCTGCATTGTATAATATCATATAAAAACATAATGGATTATGCGTGTACTGTCAACAAAAGTGATAAGTGTGAAGGCAGCTATCATCGTCAATTTTCCAAGTGACAAATGTTTTGTTTGCTATGTAGAATACAGTCTTCGAAGACATTCTTCTCCCGGATTTTTTTTCAGAGAAAAAGAAATACGTTCTTATCCCAGATACGGCTACTCATTATGAGAATAACACCTGCCGAGGTAAAATGACGAGCCCTTCAGTTTTGTGATGGACTGCTTAGAATGCACCGACGTGACGTTTGGCGTTGGATACTTAATTGTAAAACTTTTTATTAACACTAGGCGACACATAAATGAATGTCTTCATATTATTGCACTCATGCTGTTTTTCAATTCACAGTACTAAGCCGAGCATTGAAAATTTTGGATTTTCAGCATGAGAGCATTTACTTAGGCATAAATTTTGTAAATAAAAACGAGGATTATACTGTTATGCTTGAAAGGTATTGAACACATTGTCAGAAGATTTTATAGTGAAATAAAGATTTTATTCCTAGCATGCACATCTAACTGTTCTGCTGACTATACCTATTTCATTGTTAATAAAATATAAAATTAAATGGCGTTGATTCATAAGGATGAATGTACCTATATTGGTCTTGCCTTATTTTAATTACCAATCTAGAAAAATTGTTTAATGAAATTATGATGAGGCTTATCAGGGTTTTTATTTTAAACAGATTTAAATGAATGTAAAGCATTATGGAGGCAACATTATGTTTGGTTGGCTATATTATATTAAATGATAATTTTATCAGTCTAACATTTCTGAAAAGTTAAGTGTAAGTATCATATATTATCTATTCACTTATCTTTGGATTATGAAAACCTAAAAATATTGGCACGTCGTTTGCGAAAAATTGGGATTGCTATGATATTTTTTGTCCCAATAATGGTTCAAACCAATTTTTATTACTGTTAGAAATATTAATCAGGTGATAAAGTCATGCCAGCCTACAATCAGTAGCTAGTAGTACAGGCATAATAAATCAGGTTGATGTCGTTTCTTGATAAGGGAAGTGTCCTAGATGCAGCATAATGGATATAAAACCAGTTTTGCTCATTAGGCGACAAACCAGCACATAACTGCTTTATCTCATGAACTTGTAACAAACTTTTACAAAATAATACAACTTATTTTCTCACAGTTATAGTATATTTTTGTATGATTCCCCAAATGGATTGGTTACTCATAAGCAAGGATTTGGTAGGTCAAGGTAGATTGGTTTTGTTTAAAGCCAAACAAGTATCAATAACACACTGTAGTGCAAACTTCTTATCAATGTACAGAAAATTATTACATATAAAGAATATTAAGGCATGGGCATAATTTTGATAAGACAACCCATTATGTATTTGATTTGCTTGATAAAAATCTTGATTTGTTGATGTTATTCATTTTTCTTAGAAATATAATTTTCCATCTAGAGAAGCTAGCATTTAAAGAAATTTTAATTTATCTCTGCCTTTAAATTATTACGACTTTCATTTCTCTTGACTGATTCAAGGTAACTTTCGGCTTAAGAAATAGTTCAAGAACATAAAATAAAATGATTGTTTGCATGAGTCAAAAAGTAAACTTTAAAGGACAAAGTATGTATTGAAATGTAATCACAGAATGTGTAATTACTAATTTCTGCAGCTTTTAATACATAAGACAATTACACATACACTTCGCACCCAAGTATCTGTTACACGATGCAACCAAGCAACTTGATACCTAACCACAAACCTTAGGAGTGTGACAAGGCATGCAGAAATTCATTTTAACTGGATTATGCAAAGATATTGATACACAAAGTATTAAAACGACAATAGTCTAACACTATTGTTGTTTTAATTATGACTGATTCATCACACGTTTACGCTAAACACATAAAGCATATTGAATACTTTATTCGTATATAGTTCTATCTAGTACTTGTTCCGTATAAGACCAGCATAATGCTCAGGACGTCCGCCAGATAAATCTTAATAATTATGCAGGAATGTTTGAAACATGACCGAAATGACAATACATATGTGACCTAGAGAATCAATTACGCAAAAGTATGTAGTCAGACTTCAATAATAATTAATTACTTCCTCGTTGACCTTAACGCAAGCTATATTCGGTGCAAATTGACAGCAATGTGTTAAAGCCGAGTCTAAATAAATGGCATTAGTTTACCATAAAACAATTCTAATAAGAATACATTTAGATAATATTATGTTTTTGTGTGTTCACATTTACAACCAATTTATAGTTAGTTGACACTAAAAGGGCATTTTATCACAAACCAAAATTCTTATTTTTATCTTTTCATTTGAACAGATAATAATATCAACTGGATGCAGGATAATCTTTACCCAATAAGTGTGACATTGATGTTTGATTTGGTCATGTTTTATTTATATCTAACCAATTTGTTATTGATTGATAATAAATATTTGATAATAATACCTACATTGTTTGAAAAATAAGCAGGTTTAACTTCTACTTCTTGTCATGTTGAAATAATATAGGGAGGTAAATAATCAGTATAATTTGAATAACCTCTTCCTTTTTTGAAGTTGGTTAAAAACAAACTTATAATGCAGTATCTAGGAAATCTATATTTTAGTAATAATAACAGAAGTATTTTTGGAATGGTATATATAACATACTATCATAGTAACATTACAACAATATGTATTATTGTCATTTTATTATAATAACTCTTATATCTAAATCCCTAGAGTAAATAATCTGAATGGTTCAGTCAAGATTTGGTATATTTAGAGATTATAAACAGATGAATAAAATTATATTAATATGGAACACCCACACCCAGTAAAATCCACCATAATATATGGCTTATTTATATGATATTCACTGACCTAAAGTTATGTGCATCTTAAATCAATATTTGAATGACAGGCACAAAAACTGACCAGCAGGAGGACTATATTAGTCCGAGATTCAAACATTTTAGTAATGAGACAGAATATTTACAAAAAAACTTACCAATGTCAGTGATAGGTGGTTTAGTACTGTATCCCTTGAGGTGTCCAGAGTCGGAATCATCAAGTAATTCCGGTTTCTCCGGTAATCCAGCGATCACAAAGTAATCGGCGACTTTCCGCTCATCCATGTTTTACAATTTTACATACGAGTACCTACGATAAAGAAAAAACTCGTGGTCACGCTAATGTAATCATTACAAGAAAAATAAATACAACCTGAACTTTTAAGGTTAACGAACATGTATCACACCAATTTATGTACTCTTGTAAACAGACCAGTTTATATAACACAGATACGTAAAATAAAAATAAAAAAAGTACCAATAACATGAAACCCTTGAAGTGAACTTACAGTTTATTGCTACAGTTAACAATTTGAGCATGAACGCGTCACACATCGTTTTACGTAAATATTTTTATTTATAGATTTATTGCGTTGCCATTTATAATCACTTCTTAGTCTAACACAGGGGTGCACTTGAAAATTATTCGTTTTTATTGAGACTTGCAAAACGTCATTTTGTCCGACAACAATCAGCCATAGACAACTTTTTTATTTCCAATTTTCTCGTGGAGAAATAGTGTTTGACAAAAGCGGACTGACTACAGCCTAGGAATGACGAAGCAATTTGATTTCTTGTCAGATTAGCACTTTTTCAACTAGTTTATAGAAGAGCTAATAAGATACTTTATGTGATGCTTGAGTACATGAGTACGGTTTAATGGTAAAATAAAATGTCGTAGTGACGAAGCATAGACAATTAAATTTATAAAGCTTTAAGTACACGATCTGAAATCCGATGCAATTTTCTACATTTAATGTGCAATTTTACTAGTTAATCTCATAAATCACAACTTATACCACAGCGGTAAGTATATTTAGCAGGGAACCTAAATTGAGTACCATATTAATGCCATGGTATACCTTTTTCTGGAAGGACCCTATATTGCGGGTGGCTACAGATTTGAACTATACGGCTTTTAAGTTTTTAAAATGAAACTCCAGAATGTTACACATGAATTTAATAACGTTTATACATCAATAACAATTTCTTTTAGTGCTTTAGTTGACGGCGCTATACTATCATTTAATTCCACTGTATCAGTGCTATTGCTAATTTGGGCTCCAGCCATTAAAAGGCTAATAGCACCTTCTAACTCACTCACTCTCTTACAAACTTCTATTTCTTCTTCTATCTCTTGCATCAATGAAGTGTAGAGCCACAAATTGAGTTCAGAAAAGAATTTTACTTGACTTTCAAAGACATCCACAAAAACATTGGCTGCGTCTACTACCACTCTGGTAAATCTGGTTTCTCCTAGATTTTTCTTAAAATATTTGAGTAAAGTTCCTATATCTTTTTCATTTAATCCATCCATTGCTACATGGAGAACCTTCCTTCTCAACATCTCTTGTATTAAGGCTGCGGTTCTCTCTGGGAACTTAGTAGCTATATAAGTTTTTAGGACAGCTGACAGGGCCTTGGTAAACTCCATTTTTCTGAGAAACTTATCAAACTCTGGACCTTTGGCTGGTTTTGACTGTCCTTTTTTATTATTTTTTTCTTGAACTTCTTCCACTATTGAAGATTGAACATTGTCTGGTGCAAACTTGAATAACCCTTTTTTCTCATCCGATGGTTTTGCAGGCTTTTCTCTTTTTCGTATTGAAATAATGCCATCAATCATACCAACTGCTAGGGTATCATCATGTTTAGATATAGCCATGCTCAATACTGCATTAGGGAAATCAATGTTGTGTACAACTTTGAAGGTAGAGATATCATAGATCTTTACATGTCTGTCTAAGGAGGCTGACATAAGCCTGCTGTTGTTGCTGGCAAGTCGTAAAGTTGTTACAGTTTTATGATGTTGGGAAATATTGGCTAGCTGCTTTCCTCCATTGAATATGTCCCATACTTTAATTTCTGTGCCACCAGCACTTATGAATATACCTCCTGAAGGTAGGAAAAGTGTTGATTCTACTGGACTGCCATGGTTGACAGAGAGTACAACCTCATTAGACCTACAATCATACAGTTTGACTGCATGATCATATCCTCCAGAAAGAATAATATCTGGGGAGATAGGACTGGCAGCTCCTGCTCTCACATAGTCGGAGTGTTCAGTAAAACTGGCGATCTTTTCTTCTGTTGCTATGTCCCATAGACAAACAGATTTATCATCTGAGTAACTAAGGATTTTGACTTGGTCTTTTGTAAATAATGTTCTGTGCACCTGAAATCAAAATGAAATGTATATGTACATTAGTTAGTTATAAGAAAGCTAAGAAACATAGAAAGAAAAAGGGGCAAGTATGCATCATAATTATCAGGTTAACTATCACAACTAATTCTGTTTATTAATAATTGATGATGCAAGTAGGTTAAATAATTTTTTAAAGCCTTTTAAAACTTTATCACTCTCAACCCAGAGGGTTAAAACAGCTGAAAATGTTTGAATTTGAATTTTTACAATAAGACCGTATTATATACTTCATGGTATTAAGTAATTGACCATTTCTATCAACTTACAGGGCCTGTATGTCCAGTAAATACTCTAAGCACATTCTTTGACTGCACATCAAACAGTTTAACAGCAGCTTCTTCACTACCAGCCGCCAGAAGTCTGCCATCGCCTCTGAAAGAGGCTCCATAAGCTGCTTCTCTAAACTTTGAGATGTTCTTCGTGACAACTTTAGTGATGGGATCATAAATCTGAAAAATGGGACACCATAATCATTGAAACAGCATTTATTTATATATTCAGTTTTATGACGACACGGTTGGCGCAGTGATTGACTGCTGCGCTGTGTGTCGCGGGTTCGATTCTCGCACGAAACAAATATTGTATGGGCTACAGATAGAGGTTCCGGGTCTGGCTGTTTGTGTACGTGAATTTATGTTTGTAAATGCACCCAATATACAGGAGAAAATTCCAAGTATGGGGCAATTAAAAATTAGGCTCAAGGCTCATCCTGTACCTACATAACACAGCCTGGAATAATAAATACCAAGATCATTAATAGATCCTATATGAGAGTAGGTAGTATTAAATTATTTCAACCACAGGTTACATTCTAGATTTTCTTTAGAACACTGACTATTTCCCAATGATTATATGATACCGAGTACCAAGACAAATTAAATAATAGACATTAACTGACCTGCACTCTGACTGAGCATGTTGCCGCGAAATAATAAGGTTCTACTGGGCTGAAGTCCAAATAATCTATAGCACCAAACTCCTTCACTAACACTGGCGACTGAAAATGCAAAAAAAAATAGTACAATAATCTAAATTAAGCTTCTTTAATGTAAGTATCAAAAAGTGGGTTCACTTACTCCTAATTTCTTCCAGTAAATATTATCCTCGGTAACAGTAGAAGCTGGCTTTTGATACACAGCCTTGCTCGTTTTCTTGAAAGGGTAAGATATATGTGCCATGTTTATGTCAGGTTTATCACTTTAAATGTATTATCATCACTTAATTTGCAAACTTATTTGAAACAGAACTCGAGTAATAACATTCCCACGTTGTTTTGAAACATTTGACAGTATCACATCACAGATTGAGATCACAGTAGTATTGTAATGGACAGATAACAAATAACACGTGCAGCTGTCTTGACAGCAAATAAAATTCGAAGCAAGCAAAAGCTTCGAGCTTCATCAGCTCGAAAAATCAATGTCCACTCGTTTTTAAAACGAGTGGACATTGATTTTTGAAATCCGTAGGCGACCGTAGGCAAGTATTTGTGTAATTTTGGTGTTACACCAACCTTTCTCAAACCAAAAACAAAAAAGAACTATGGAAATAGAAAGCACAGAGTAGTAAGTAGTAAAGGGGTTTCACTATTCAATTTGTAGGAGGAAATCTAACTAGGAAGAGGAACCACAGACATAAATTTCTGTGCTAGGAACAGTGTTAGCTCCCCTATTATTATTATACTCTTTGCTGTTGCTCAAAGACTACAATAGACAATAGTATACTGGCTATGCTATCTTTGCTTGCTGTCTGTAGTCCACAGTACTCCACAGAACACTTATAGTTTGTGACTTATACTCTGTTGTCTGTCTGTGCGAATGTGCGAATGTCAGAAATGTGCCGTAACAAAAACACAAATAATTTGTAACAGTTTATTACTAATTTTTATAGCGGATTGTGCAAAAAAAGAAAGCCAAAATGTTTAAATTACTCAGCCGCCATGGCCGCCCTCGAAGTGCTGTTGTAAATTATTTATCTGAAAAGTGTTTTGAGGTTAGAAAAGCAAAGGTTTATTACGTTTATTCCTCAGCGGGATCCGTAAGGTTTGCTTCTACTGGTGGCAGCGATGCAGGCAAAACAGCAACCATATTGGACAGTATACCGGAAGCACCACCAGTACCAGATCCTTCGACACTTGTTGACTTGACTGAAACTGTACAAACAATAGCTGCAAATGGAGAGCCTACCTTCGCTAGTTTAGGTCTTGGTGGCTGGTCTCCCGTGGGCATGGTTCAAAATTGCTTGGAGTACTTACACATATCCCTGGATGTACCGTGGTGGGGTGCAATTCTCATTGGAACTGTTTGTGTTCGTTTGGTTATGTTCCCACTGGTCATAATGTCACAAAGAAATACAGCGGTCATGAACAATAACCTGCCAGAAATTCAACTTCTACAGATGAAGATGACTCAGGCTAGACAGACGGGTAATCAACTTGAAGCTGCTCGCTATGCCCAAGAGATGATGTCATTTATGAAAGAAAGAGGATTGAATCCATTGAAAAACATGTTAGTTCCTTTAGCACAGGCTCCTCTGTTCATTTCCTTTTTCATGGGATTAAGAGGGATGGCTAATTGTCCTGTAGAAAGTATGAGCTATGGTGGTTTGGCATGGTTTATGGATTTAACCGTACCTGATCAATATTTCTTACTGCCACTTATAACCAGTGCTACAATGTGGGCAACAATAGAACTGGGTGTAGATGGAGGTCGTCTTGAGGCACAAAACATGGTAATGATGAGGTACTTCCTTAGAGCAATCCCAATTGTCATGATTCCATTCACAATCAACTTCCCAGGTGCCATTTTAGTTTACTGGTGTTCTTCTAACTTCATATCGCTCATACAAGTTGGTGTACTGAAAGTACCAGCTGTGAGGGATTACTTCAAGATTCCTAAATTGATCAAACATACACCGGACACTTTACCTATGAAGAAAAAGGGTTTTGTTGAGGGAGCCAAAGATTCTTGGACGAACATGAAGATTTCAAAAGAGTTAGCAGAGAGACAAAGGGTAGATGAGATGATTTTCACGAGAGCTGGCAAAGGGCCTCTGCAGAAGACATACAAGTTTGACCCAACAAAGTTATCAAATGTACAAGCAAAAACCAAGTAGGGTTTTAATGATATATAATATTTGATTAGTGTAGATTATTGTGTATTAAATATAATTATGTAAAATAAGAAGCTGCAGTTTTGAAATTAATCATTCTTATTGATGACTTACTTTTGTTTAAAAGCTAGTGTGTATGAAAATCATACTAAATATTGTGTAAAAAATATTTAGTCACAAACCAGCCCCTAAATGCAGGGCATTTAGGCGCTGGTTTGAATGAAGCACAGTTAATAAATTCGTTTAATTTATTACATTGTTTGGCATGAGTTCTCCCTTTATTTAATTTTGTTACATATTTAATTTTACAAAAAAAAAACAATTAGCCAACCAGTGGGATGGGACTTATAACCAGAGATTGGAATAGGTAGACTATATTTACCTAAAGTTCGAAGAAGTACCTCCTCTAAAATCCCGGAATCATAAACATGACCATTGAATCTGGGTTTTAAGAAATTTGAACTAAATTATTATATTGAAGAATCTTATTATGTTTTAGAGTTCCATACTCAAACTGTTAAAATAAAGAGCTTTGTTTTACATACCACCATATATAAAATTGGAATATGATTCTTGAATATTTTTAATTTTTGTAACTATAGGTACCTACTCAAGTCCAGCTCATGTTTTCATAATCGCGGGTTTTAATTATTGTCATGTTTATGATTCCGGGATTTTAGAGGAGGTATTATCGACTCTATTTTGAACTTGAGGCTTTAGGTAAATATAGTCTACCTATTCCGATCTTTGCTTATAACCTATCACCTTAGCCTACCACTTGGCCTACCCCAAATGAAAACCCTATTGAAATAAATGTACTTAATGTTTCATTCTGGCTGTTGTCTTCTGTTTTAGAATTTTAACAACAAGTCCATCATTAACTGTAGCATAAGTAGAGTGGAGTAAAAAAAATACCCACTAAGTATTTTTAGTGGTACTCTGTGAACCTCTAGAATTCTGAATTTTAGCGGCAGTAGCGCTCCAATCGGCAAAAAGTAGAAGCTCTCCAGACACTTCTCTTGTTGTAGTTAGTCGCACGGATAGTAAGATGGCAGCACTCGTTCTGAATTCTCAATTTTATCAGCTACCCTTTCGATGAAAACCGCGAATTTTTTGATAATTATTGTGATCCTCGCTCGCTACCTTAGGTCTTTTATGGTAACTATTAGATAGATGCCTATCGCTTAAGTAAGGCCCTAAGGGGCCTTACCTAAGCCTTACCTACAATTAAAGTTTCGCTAAGACAATATCAAGAAAATGGCTTTAGACATTCCTAACGTAACTGAAACTGAATATCGAATGTAAGGAGTCCTTACATTCCAGTTTCATAGTCCTTACTAAGGACATTCAACGTCCACCGCGCCAGGATGATGAAAAGCAGCAGATGAAGAAGTAATTTATGCTCCGTTGGTGTAAATGTCTTCTAGTAGGTAGAAGGAAAAATGAATAAATAAATGAAATAAGGAGGTAAAATCATATTCCCAAATCTTCATTACGAAGATGAATCAAATAAAATAAATTAAGTGGCCCATAACACAATAATGTTATGAGAATATTGAAATACAAACGTAAGTGCTCGAAAAATATGTATTGTGCCGGCGTCGGGGCCTGTCGGAATGTTTTCGACGGAAATAATAATAAAGAGGGGAACCATTGCCGTTTGAACAAAGCAAAGGCTCAAAGGCTGAATGCTTAGAACGCAATTACCGATGTCGAGAGCCGACTGGGTGGAGGGGCAACTTTATTAACTGTATGGAACGATTTCTCGTACACTTTTCTTATAAAATAATAGGTGATGATGTGCCGTTACCTAGAAATATTTTGGGGTGCATTGAAATACTTACCTACGTCTGGCAAAAGTGGCACATCTTGGGCAATAGGAAATTACCTCTCTTTTCTCCGAGGGATGACTGCTCACTCCGCTTACTACCTAGGCACACCTTGCTGAATAGCTTTTTTTCGCGGCATTAGCTATTCTCTTATGTATATTTTATAGTTTGTGCTGTGCTGGCTGCCATATATAGAGATACGACGAGAGAGAGCCCGTGTGTTAGTGGATCTGGTAGGTTGATAGTTGCAGGATTATTATTTAGATTCGCCTACCGAGTGACCTTGGGGAAGACGGTGACACAGTAGGTAGTAGTACCTAGTAGGTAGACACCTAGTCACGTGCTTGCGAGCTTAGGGAGGAATCCTTTACAGTCTCCCAAAGGATTTCCCTTACAGGCGTTATGTAGAAAGTTTTCCAGGTTGGTGTTAAGACAACGCGGTGATCCTCGGTAGCGACCACGGTTGGTTTTCAGTGAGTTAAGAAATCTACACTCCCCGGTCTCAGGTCCCCTTTTCAGGATTGTCGATACCTACATACATAGGTACCTAGGTACTTACCTACTAAGGAAGTTCAAGTTGGTATCGTTATCGTAGGTTTCTCCCGTCTTTATCTACTTACCCATCTAGTTTTGTTTACCTAGTTACACTACCTACACTAAACTACGAGAACGTGCGGTTAATTTGTTTACACGATAGTTAAACTTTATGTAAACAATGCTATACTTAGCTATGTAGGTAAGTACCTTCATATAATGTTAGTAGGTAACTTATAAGTTATCGGAGGCTATTGATCTTCGTTTATAACTTAACTACCTGTAGGTAGGTACATACTATGTTACGAACTTACCGAGTAGGTAGGTACTAGGTACCCACCGACTGAACACGTAGAATCACATTTGCAGATAGGCTTCGAGAAATTGATTACTGAAGACCTACCAATAGAATTTAGAAATGCCTAGGATTAAAAAAAAATACCTGCTTCTGCTCATGTTGATGTAGATACAAATTTCTTTCGGGGAGTCCATACAAAGTTATCATCAGCTGATCACTGCCTCTGTGGTCGAGTGGTTTAGGCGTTTGCCTTGTGACCCGGTGGTCGTGGGTTCGATTCCCACGGGAAGCACACTTTGTAAAGTTGTTTCCAGTTTGGCTAGGACATTGCAGGCTTTAATCACCTGACTGTCTGATAATAAGATGATTTCGTGCTTCGGAAGGCACGTATGTATAAGCCAGTGGTCCCGGCCGCCAAATGGCGGTCGTCAAGCCATGTCAGAGGCCCTCGAGGTGGTTTAGAAACTCTGACACTAGGAAGTGTGGGGTCGATAGACCTTACTGCCCACACGATAAAGAAAGAAGAAAGCTGATCAAAATATGAGTATGAGAGTTGCAATGTTATTTCGAAGAAAGTTGTTCATCTACATGGGCAGAAGCAGTTTTTAAAAAAATACCATTAGGACTACATCTTACCGTTACACCCTGAGGGTTAAATTAAAATAGGTATGTACCTAGGTACGTGTCTAGCAAAATGCCAAAGTCGTGATTGTGTCGAAATCTAAAAACGAAATAAATCTTAATTTCAATTAACCACAGTCAACTACTACGCTGGTAGTGGTAGAAATGTAAATAGTTAGTAAATCTCGAAATGATGGTCTGCTATTATTTTAAGTAGTTTTACCGTGAGTCAGTCACGGTAATCTCAACCTTAAATCTTTATCGTGGAGTTTCGTTAATTATGCTAATGGGGCCTGTATTTTGTGTCACTGTTTATTCGTAGGTATAAAGTCCATCCATATTTTTTAATTCGCCTGTCGGTAACAGGTAGGTAACCTGAAGGAAACAAGTGTCCTCAGTCTCTCCTCAGTTGGTCATTGACAATGACAGGTTTGATCGTGGCATTAGGTATATCGAATTTAAAAGTTAGTTGTAGTTTTGTGGTTAATAAGTGTCCCTGGACCAGTGTGTGTCCACAAAGAGCTCAACCACCATGTTCCTACTAAAATCTATTACAGTAAAGAGAAGTTTCATCTTTACAATAACAAAGCCAAAGGTTTTTGTTTCGCTGAACTATGCCGTAAAAAGTTTCTTAGCTTAACGGGCAATTATCCTGAACTTACAAGCAAGTAATGAGGTCTTTATTTGAAAAGGAAATGTAAAAACGTTGCCATCGGATTTCCTTTCAGTGTTTTTTATATCATTATATTCCATTGTGAAGTAACTGCGAGATTTGTTTTGCTTGTCCTTGAAATGTAGATAGGTAATAGGTACCAATCTGTACATGAGCTAAGTATAATTTATTAAATCTAGGTATAGATGTAGCGGTACACAGTGTAAAGTTCCGCATAGGCCGCATACCTCCGTTGAAAAGGGAGGATCCTCCGACCAGACGGTTGTTGTGTCCGGTGGGCAATTGCCCGAGACCCGATAGTTGATATTCAGACTGTTGTAGGTATGTTCAAATCGTACGGTAAACTCTGATACAGGTACCAGCACGGATCGTGAGCACTCGGCGGTAGAGTGGGGATCGCTTTGCGCATCGTACACTGGCGGCTATGAGACGACGCACGACGGGCCAATCACTGTACGGCGATATGATTCAACCGCTCCCGCGCCTCAGCTCATACCACTAAAGAGACCCAATAATTCACTTCTGCGCAGGTGAAGGTCAGCGCTCAAGATTCGTGCCAATGATTGTACCGTGATGCAAGATTTCGTTAGTAGTACGCCGCTGGCGGGATAGATGGCGTTGCGGTTCCTGTTTCGCATATCCTGTTTTTTCCCGTTCCCGTAAGAATTTTGGGAAATCCTGTCTTAGGGCTCCCCTGTACTCCACAAGGAACCTACATGCATACCAGCTTTCTACGACCAGTAGTCTCGGCTGTGCGCTGTCTGTCAGTCACTCAGTTTCAGTATCTAAGGCTAGAGTCTTATATACATATACCTACTTATTGATATTGATGTACTTAAGGGGTTATGTTTGACTCATCATCATCATCATCATCATATCGGCCGAAAGACGTCCACTGCTGGACATAGGCCTCCCCCAAGTGTCGCCACAACAACCGGTCCTGTGCGTCTCGCATCCATCGGCTACCCGCGACCCTCACCAGGTCATCGGTCCACCTTGTGGGAGGCCAACCAACGCTGCGTCTTCCGGTACGCGGTCGCCACTCCAAAACTTTTCGACCCCATCGACCATCTCTTCTGCGAACAATGTGCCCTGCCCACTGCCACTTCAATTTGGCGATCCTTTGGGCTATGTCGGTAACCTTGGTTCTCTTGCGGATATCGTCATTCCTGATTCGATCACGTAAGGAAACTCCGAACATTGCCCTCTCCATTGCCCTTTGGGTGATTTTAAGCCTTCTGAGGAGGCCCATTGTTAGCGACCACGTGTCAAGTCCATAGGTCATCATATGTTTGACTGTTTGGTTATTAATCAATCATGTCTTAACGACTGAATAGATTTTGGTTTGTATGTAGATCAAGGCCTGCATAAAGAAATAGGATTTTACTCTTTTACTTTTTTATCAGTATGTTCCCTTAGAAGCTTGCGACTTTCCCGCTAGTTATACACAGATAACGAGATATTTTCCTTAAGTATTTACTTCTTCTTCCAATTCACATATATTAAGTACACATTTATTAAATACCGGAAAGTTTCTGCTGCAGCCGGTACGTTATCGAGCCGTTGTCAATAGTATTTTGCAGTTTCGTAAATAATGGACTGCGAGTTAGAGTACGACGTACCGCTACATCACTTCGTAACAAACATGTAAGTCTATATGGTGTATTTTAAATAGTTATAAAGTTTAAACAGAGTTTGTAGTCTAACTATAGATCGATTTAATTTTACTACTGCTACGCCGGCTATGCTGTAGACTCTCGTAGCAACTGATTTATGCGTCTCTACGGTCTACTGCTACAAACTTTAAAAGGTGACTCCAAAGGTTACCTACACGTCTACGACTATGCGTGTCTACAGCTACATGCGTCTACGGCCACATGGCGGTTATGTGCATCTACGGCTACGCGTGACTACGGCTACGCACTTCTACGCTACACGCCCCTACGCCTGTGTAGTTGTGGCACGCGAATTCAGAGGAGTTGTTCACATACTAGAAAGTTATCTCCTCAGGATATAAACTCGAGTGTTCAATTGAAAAACAAACTAACTAGTTTAATCTAACAAAGTAATCAGATAGCCAGTTTACCTTTCCTTCGATGGTCCTTACAAACCGCAAGTACATAGTGGAAAGATCAATGTATACACTTTCTTTACCGAGGCACGGTACCGTTTATTGTTGGTGAAAGTCCGTGCTTAAATAGTAATGGAGAACCCCTTTGAAGTTGAAACTTCCGAATTTTGAAGTGGACTCGGACTCTCTCGCGAACTTTGTCTTGGGGACTTGTTATACTTACTTCGCCTAAGAGTGTACCTATAGGCCAGGGATGGCGAACCACCTCTGATGTCCTGTGAAAGAAACGCAAACAATAATAATAAAGCAGGTAGGTACCTATACATACTTATACGTTTTATTGTTCGACTCTTTCGCGGGTTAGGTACGCTGGATAAATATCTGTTATATCTACAAATACCTATGACTTATTTTTCTGTTCCTTTTTTTTCGTATCTGTTTGTTGAAGGTGGGGTTGTATTATTAAGATAATTAAATAAATAATTGATTTTTTTTACACATTAAATGTATACTTAACACGAAGTAGTAAATTCTGAGATGTATGGATGAGAAAGCCCTGCTTGTGTCGGCATCAAATTGGTTTTAATAAGGGCAGGACGATTGTAATTTACTAGGATACGTAACTTAAGTAAAATAAAGATGAAAACAGACAATTTTGGCACCTAATCTTGCTTAAAAGCTTCCGGAAAAGGATATGCAGTCGCTTCATGTAAAATAGTGGTACTTAGGTACTCAGCTACGTTCGATATGACTGGAAGTCTACCCCAACAAAGTTCGGGAAATGCAGGCAGATTTATTCAATAAAAACTGATTAAAAAAAACAAAAAAAGGTGGCTTTGATCACATAGGCCCATATACCAAAACGTAAACTACAACTCAACTCTAACTCCAACTCATAGAGCTCAGGGAGCTTGTCATAAATTGAAGTTTTTGCATTTGTTTGCTCATCTCTCGAGTACGAAAACGTCAATTAGACAAGCTTTCATTGATATTTTCGTGCTCATGTTGGATTTGGTTGAAGTTCGAGTTGAGTTAGAGTTTACGTTTTGGAATATATATGTCGCAGACAACTAGCTTATTCAGCCGTTTAATTGGTGGGCTAGTCTTTTCATTTATCTGCGCCGACTTTACAGCGACCTAAGTGACATCTTTGATTCAATATCGTTATGACTTGCCTATGACATTTATGTCGCTGATTAAACGGCGCAGTTCAATAAAATGGCTAGGTAGCCAATTAAACGGCTGATAAAGCCAGATGCGACTTATACATAATGCATGTAGGTTGTTAGAGTAGTACAACCTACCTATGATCAAAATGAAAATGAATAGTAGAAATATATCCACATCACCATTGATTCAAAGACCACTCCCTACAAAACCCAGTGTCCATTCCGCACACCCACCCATTTACCCCATGTCATGTGCAATACCACAATATATCTCAGGAAGTACTGCAATAAAAATAAAAACCGAATCGTTACCCGCCACCCTTTTAGAGACACCTACAAAGAAATCGTACGTAACATAAAACACTTGCAGATAACTTAGTTCGGACAGCGCTAGTTTTCTGCCGCGTCCCGGAGATTTATAATCTAAATCTGGAACAGAAGAATATTACAATTCTTCTGATATTTATGTTACCTACACATATGCTGAGTGGCTTTGACTTTGGGAATTAAATGTATGGCATTATCTTGGTGACATAGGAGGTTCTTTAAGCTAGATTTACATGCTTCGTGTTATGTGTTAAATCAATGAAACGAACGTATTCACGCTAACATCATATCGCAGTAGGTTTTTTAGCCAATCAACGGCGTCGAAAAGGTAGAAAGGCACTTTCGTCCTATCAAATGAGGGATTGATCACGTGGCAGTGTTTGTCAATGCCATTCTTGACGTTTTGAAAATCGCCTTCGCTACGCTACCGCTTACAGAGGGCCTAGCAAGATTGCTTTTGAAGTATAGTTACGTAACATTAAATAAAGCTATAGTTATAACACTCGTTTCGCACTTAATATTTATTTGAATTGGGTACTATATTCTCATTTTTGTATGATACAAATTGTGCCTGTCGCATAAAATTAAACCAAAATACTGTAGGGTTGTAATTTTTTATATTCATTATTCACTAACGTTATCGATACAGTAACGTTACTATACGTCAAAACATTCGTGCTTTGCCCTCAATAAGTCACTTGTCTAGAGCCTAAGACCAACATAGTAATGTAAACCGGGTTTTACCTGATGACAGATCTAAGGCAGAGCAAAGGCGTCCCCCAACTTTCTTCTGAAATCACTACGAACCCCTAGTCTGTTAACGAGTTTATTAGTAATTATAGAGTTCCACTTAACGTCCTTAAATGGAAAGTATGTAAGTATATATTTTCGTTACTGAAAACGAGTAACTTTTTGGAAGTCGCGAATCATTTACATTGCACGTAGATCAAATATTTCCTACATTTGGTCACAGCTGCGACCATTTTTTATAGAACGTAGGTCTGAAACGAACCTAGAAGCCTTAATACTCAGTTTTGGCGAGAATTCAAATATGAAGTTACGAATATGAATTTAATAAAAGAATGGAACTTAACATTGTCAGTAAGTATATTGCTTAACTAGTTGCCACCCGCAACTCAGCCCGCTTGGATGAGTACCTACTTCCCCCTCTATAAATTATAACCTATGTGTTATTCTGATGTACAAGCTGTATTACTGTAAAGTATACACTAAAAATATTACTATAAAATTTTGTCGAAATCCGTTGAGTTTTTGTGTGAAAGAATAACAAACATTCATCCCTCTCATCATTCATGGATGGATGGATGGATGATGGATGGGTGAACTAAGGGATTAATGCCTTCTGCTAGTGGACGCGTGAATGTCGAAAATTATGCCAAGGGCACATGCTCCTGGGATTAAAAGCAGCGATATTCCAGACTATAATCTATCTCCAAACACACAAATTTATTCAGATCCGTTTAGCCGTTCCGGCGTAATTGATTATCAAACATCTATATCATGCAACCATCCTTCAAACTCACACATATGAAGTAGATGAAGATGACTTTTTAAGCAGTCTGATGCAGTTGGTGACATCAAATCTGTGATTGGACAAAAGTAAATGCCACCAACTGTAACAAACTGCTTAAAAAGCCATTTTTTCGGAACTTTTTAGTCGTTTTTCTGGACAAATTTTTTGTTTGTTTGTTCTGGAACAGAGAAGTTAGGATACTCCAGGCTGCTACTGAAAAATTCCAAAGAGAAAAACCAATTTGTCCGTCACCGAAATCGAACCCGGGACCTCATTCACCTCAGCAATAGAGCTAGCCCATCAAAGCAATCTTCATAAGCTACTTTGTAAAACAATTTCCACGTTTTATGAGTAAAAATCAGCTAAATAATAATGTAGGTACGCAGTCAAACTCAAGAAACGAATTACAGCAAATATTAGATATTTTATGTTTTATCCCAGTGACTTAGTACCAATGGATTGCCATGACAACGTTTTTCATTTCGATTCGAGGATATTAAATGACGCAACGAGATATTTCCTGATCTAGACATGTACCTAATGAAAATTCTGTACCGAAATACTTCACGTAAATTGCGAATAATTAAATATTTATCACATTCCACGCAATGAAACGCGAGCGCGATTACAATTCGATTAATTATGTCGATGTTAAGTACTGTTACTGATTTAAATTTTTTTCATAGGACCTACTTGATGATTATACTGCTGCCAACACTCTGCTGAGGACAGGACTCCCAATAGCAATAGCTAGGTACCTCACGACATTTTTTAATGTCTTGCGTACACGACCTCCTCGAAAAAGCTGACCGCATGGTAAGTTTGTTTCTATATAGTCGGGTCTATAACGGGGCAATTTGAGGCGTCAGAAAAACGTGCGGTCCGCCTTGTCCTTGCTATAATAGTCAATGACCCTTCTGAAAATAATATTAGCTGAAAAGCAATAAGCATAGAAAATAAAGTACTAAACTTTATGTAATAATTAAAAAGTTTAAAAGTATTAATATGAGTTCGAAAATCAATATACTTAGGTATCTTAGGTAAATATTCGACGACTGAGTACTGATTTTTAAAGCATTTTCTCGGTATCTTCAATCATAGATTCGTGATGTTAATTAAATAAGTTTTTGTTGTAATTAATTTTCGTTATTGTATAGCCTGTGTAGGTACTGGTTTTGATCTGTTTCTATACTGTTAGAACAAAGTAATTCGTAAAAACATATATACGTGCCACGATTTAGGTACCCTAGACATTGTTCGTCCATAATCGGCGGTTTCCGTGCATGTTCGGATAACGAATTTCGATGAACTTTGGTTTATCATAAAGAGATAAAACACGCAATATTATCAAGTTAATTCTGTGAAACTCAACAACATAAATTATCATTACATTATTCAATACCTACATATCCAGGTGTAACGAGAGAATAATTGTGACATTATTACTGGTAGGTATTTTGCGGCATCATTAACATTTTGTTTTGCAAAAATAGAACATAATTTATTAAATAAACAAAAATTTCTGGAAGCGTTGTCAGATTCCATGTCGTTATTGGTTGACCGAAATTACAAATTACCAATCATAATAAACATTACAACTGCTGATTAAAATTGAATACTTTTCAGAACACGTTAAAGTGTCGCATTAATTTTGAGTTAATGGCATTACCAAGCTATTTTTCCCTCTATCAGCGATATTTATGTCAGTTAAACTGACTATCGAAACAAAGGCACTTCAGGCTTGTTATGACAATAACTAAGGAAGCGTTGTGTTGTTGTCTTCAATAACATTTGTGTATTTCAGAGCTTCTCGGCTGTCTCGAGTTTTAGGGATTTGTCCACCCGGCCGCCTCAATCTGCGCCCGTCGGGGGCTGTTACAATGAAATATGAGTATTATTACCAACTTTATAGCCGTTTTATTTCATTTCTACACCAAGCAGTTTCGTTTTTTTTGTTTATTTGCATGTATATGGGAACATTTGTTGGTGTTAATGCTGATGAATTCGAAACTAAATCAGAATGCTCTGGCAAAAAAGTTTTGTTGAACGTAAATGAAACAAATTTTTGTGGAATGCAATGCCTAATATTATTAGATAAGGATAATAATAAAATTATCGTCATCAAACTTTACCCCCTGAAACCATTACCCCCTTTTTAAGGTACCGTAACTATTCAGTAACTATTTTACCCAACTGATCCAGAATTGAGGAGCTCGTGGCTAATTTATAAGAACAGCCGCACGGGTCGATCTTCGAAGTCAAGCGACGCTTGCTGAGGCCGATTTGTAGATGGGTGACCACCCGTTACATACCGAAGAGTCTCCGTGCCTCGGCTAAGCCGTAGGTCCCGGCTGTCATTGGAAGATCTTTGACAGTCGTTACGGATAGTCAGAAGCCAAAAAATCTGACACCAGCCTTGCCAAGGGGTATCGTGTAACCCAGTTACTGGGTTGCTGGAGGTCAGATGGCTGTCCTGTATTTTACAAGGAGTAGGTAACTGTTTACCTACTCCTTGTCATCCGGTTAACTGGAAGTCGACCCCAATATAGTTGGGAAACGGCTCGGCAGATTGATCCAGAAATTAATGTACGAGTAAGTTTTTTACAGACCGCACTTAGCAAGTCTTTGATTCCAGTCCAAAATCTGACTACAGTCTTGCCAAGAAGTACCGTGTTACCCAGTTAATGGGTTGTGGAAGGTAGGCAGTCGCTCCACGTTTGACTGGGAGCCGACCTCAATATAGTTGGGAAAAGGCTAGGCAAATGACTGAGCAAGTCTTTGATTCCCAATACCTAAGCGTTCCATAACACAGGAAACAATACATCAACCAATATTGATGATCACGGAACGCCACAAAACTAACGAATTCATATTTATGCCACCGACATCTATTACCATAACTATCTCGGTTATCTGGACCACGTACTGCATGATTTGTTTCTGAAGTCTCATAACGATCCTATTGGCCGCGATACCATCTTGCGGCATGAATATAGGCCAATACGGTACCTAATAACATCGATAGTGCCCATTCGTTTGTAATAATTACTTGGTTAAAGGCTTGAGATTTACTATGCGTATTTGTAAGCTTGAGGTCGCTCTCTTAGTAACCAATAAAGATCAAAATCGGGACCCATATCGGGCTTGCGGCTATAATGTATGTCGTTTCATTTCTCGGTACTGCCTTGTCAAAATTACTTAGCAGTTCTAGTGGTTATTATACTTGATGATAGATCTTGAAATGCTGTTTCCATTTAAAGTTTCTATTTGTGGATAAAGTAAATTCGCTTTGGACTTAGTAATAGACTAGACTTTTGGAAAAATGTTCGTTATTTTATTTTCGAATTAGATACAATACAACACAAAATGTTTGAAGTAGTATTCGTCGGTATTCCTTTTCTCATTTCTATGCCGTACGCATTTATGTAACGTGATTTAATTTTCGCAAGGTTCGCAATAGTTGTGAATAAAATTGCGTATTGAGCCCTCAGGCTAGGATTCTTAGAATGTATATCGAAGAATCCAAATAAAAATAACCGCACGATACACAAAATCGAGGCGCCAAATAAAATAAATTGAATCCAGTCAGTTAGTCTAGACCTCTAGAGTATGTATCACGTTCTTCTTGTGAAAATCCTTATTATGTTTTCGTTCTTTAATTAAATTCGTCGAATCAATTGAAAAAGCAATTTGGAATCCCCTCGAACCTGATTTTATGTTGCGAAGTTTATTATTTTTTGTTTAGTAATAACTTGTATTGTAGATTGAACGATACAAAATTCAATTTCGATCAGAGAACGGAAAATAATCATGTTTAATAAAATGATCATAATTTGTCCGAAAATAAATTCTCATTTAGAGCGCTATAAATAAATTATCATGTTAACGTAAAAGACGGAGAGAAGGTAACTTCCTTATAAAACGGCAACCAATACAAATATAATTTATAAAAATGCGAATAATCAAATTGGCTCTATTGTGAATTTGGAGGGAAATTACAGGGACAGATCGAGAAAGGGAGTCCAGAAGACGCAAACGACATCATTTTCGGTGTAAGCAGCCGTTTCATTGAATAAATTATTTTCTAGGGAGTTATAAAAGGAAAGTATCCCTATGTAATAGGGTTTAGAGAGTTGAACTGTCGATGTTGGGACAATCACGGCGTGTTTCAACCACCGAGGTGTGCTCTGACCTTTGTACTGCGTAGGTGGCCTTAATGAGTTTTAGGTAAACAAAACTTTTGGTACGTCTATTGTGGTGAATGGCGTGCTGCTTTGGGTTAGGTACTGGTTGAAATAAACTGGGTCGGTCTTGTATAATTTTGGGTTTGTTACGTTCGTGTTATAAGAACTCATGTGTTCAGTTTTTGTTAAAAAAAGTAAAACGTTGGTGTTCCGTTCTCTTGAGTGCCGTTCTTTTGGTACTTTGCAAGTACCAAAAGAACGGCACATGGCAAGCACATGCACATGGCAAGCAGCAGGAATCTTATTTTCAGTTTTAGTGCCATATTGTGTGTACTATTATTTATCTAGCTTTACGAGGAATTACTAAAATCCAAGTCTATAATAAATTGTTATCTATATTTGGTTCTAGTTAATCAAGTTATCTTCTCATTTTGTGATGTAATAAATCTTGATTAGGTTATAATTTCTCGATATATTATGGAAAAATCGTTTTGTATAAGCATCTGCAGTAAATTCCATTCTCAATAGTTTCCAATATATCCGTGGCTTATTTGGAAAAAAAAAAATAAATTTCACGCGTGTTACTAGCTACACTTTGTGCCAGATAAACTTGCAATAAAGTACATTGAACTTTCCCTAATATCCCTTCGTAGATACCCGAACAATACATTATGAACCATTTTATATTACTTGAGAACATAAAGGATCACGATAGAAGTAGATTCAGGACTGCTCTAAGTCTTTATTTCTGTTTTTGATTTTGAGAAAGTCAAAAAATGTATGTGGGTCAATGACCGTTATTGCACATTTATCTGGAATCTACTATAGTTATACTTCAAATTGTAATCTGTGGAGAACGTAGTGGGTAGCATAATTGTTTTAAAATGTATATTTTAGACATTACGTACAATTATTTCTTATTGTGCTACTGTTTGTTTTTCCTTAAATAAATAAAAAAAGCCTTTGATATTCCGTACTTGACACATATTAATAACATTATTGATTAACAAAAATACCTACTTTATACAAGTACCAAATTCAAAAGCAATTTTCTCCTGAAATAATTATAGGTACAACTTTGAGAATTTCAAATAGTTTGGTTTCGCAAATACTTCTTGAATGTTGTGTAATTAACACTAATTTTTGCTCGTGATTGTACCTAAAGTCTGAACTTGATCTATTAAGTGTTACTTACGTAAGTATTCTCATTTCTGTCACTTCGAAGCTTTAGTATAACTTAAGTCCCTAATTATTAACTAGATAAGTGTTGTGACAATCTTTAATGAAGTTGACTTTGGCTTCGTCTTTCATTAATTATATTATTTTAATTTAATTCTAACGTTACTGTAGAGTGGTACTTTACTTATGTACTACCTGAGTACACAGGTACTTGAAGGTAGGACAAAGACTAATTTTTTTAATGAGAATTTATTATGGAGACTTTTGGGGGCCGAGTCACCCGCGTCCGTAGGAGAATACCCATAGTGTCCCTACACGTGGTCCCCGGGTGGTGCTAATCAGGTGACACTAACTGGTGGTAGGTTTAGGCCGATGGCTTGTGACCACCCACTGGGCAAAGACGTACCGCCAAGCGGCCTAGCCGTGTTCCGGTACGATGCTCAGTGTAGCCAATCCAGAGGAGTTGGGTCGAAATAGTTGTTCCTATGCAGGCAGACCAACCAGGCTCGCGCTGATTTGGGCGTATCACGGTGCGCCGCTGGCCGACCGCAGGTAGTTGGGGGCCCAAGTAGTGTGCTAGCCACACACGAAAGGCTGCCCCGCCAACTGTCGAAAAATCCCGGAATGTACCATCGTGCTGGTTGGCGACCAGACGAGAGGGCCCGATGGACATTCCCGGGGGGGCTCGGGCGTCCCCGCAGTCTCCAGACTAGTCCCCCAATGATGCCGTCCTGTCAGAGCGTGCCTGAAGGTTAGCAGCATGGAACCTCATTTCACTTCCTTCTCCTCTACCTCCTTCACTCTCAAGTTTAATGGAAAAAAGGAACAGAATTAAGAAGGCTGTACAGCGGCAGCACTCCCTCTCCCACAAAGTGCACCTGTGTAATATACGAGGTCTGCACTCAAATCTCGCCGCAGTCCATCACCACCTGGAGACTGAGAAACCAGCGCTCCTGTTCCTTTCGGAGACGCAGATCGGATGTCCGTCAGACGTGTCGTACCTCACTTACCCAGGGTTTACCCTGGAGCACTATTTTAAACCACGCGCGGGTGTATGTATGTACGCCCGGGACGACATCTGCTATCGGCGTCTCCGCAACCTTGAGGACTCCAGGTTCTCAACGCTTTGGGTTCTGGTGGACACTGGCCTAGATAAAATAATCTATGCCTGTGTCTATCGGTCGCACAGCGGGGATCTGGAGACAACTGGGCTCACACAACACCTCAGTGAGGCGGCGGATGCGGCTCAGCAGCGATACCCTTCTGCCCAATTGGTGTTACTGGGGGACTTCAACGCCCACCATCAGGAGTGGCTCTTCCCATACCAGTGCACAGACCATGCTGGACGAGAGACGCGAAAGCTAGCGCTAGCGTTAAATCTCACCCAGCTGGTCCAGGGGGCAACGAGGGTGCCGGATGTTGATTCGCACACAGCCAATTGCTTGGACCTTCTGCTGACAACAGATCCAGACCGCTACTCGGTGTCGATTTCTTCACCACTAGGAAGTTCCGACCACTGTCTGGTGAAATCTGTGTCCGTCTACTCCCCGCCCGATCCTAGCCCTAGAGGCACCCGGCGGGTTTGGCGATACAGGTCAGCAGATTGGGATGGCATGCGATCTTTCTTCGCATGTTATCCTTGGCAGCCTACTTGCTTTTCTTCGACTGACGCTTCGTCGTGCGCGAGCGCCGTGACGGATGTGTTGCGGCAGGGAATGGAGTATTTCATTCCGTTCTCTGACGTAACAATATCTGGCGTGGCTCGTCCATGGTTTGGTGCCGAGTGCAATCGCGCTGATACGCTCAAACATGAGGCGTACCTAGCATGGGTCGACGCTCGTGCGCGCAAAGCGGGTGACGTGAGTCAGAGGAAGAGGGCCTTCAACAGGGCTGCCAAATCCTGCAAGAAGGTGTTCCGGAGGGCTCGGTTTGACCACATTAGCCGAATTGGGAACAAACTTGCTTCATACCCAGCAGGCAGTAAGGCGTTTTGGTCCCTGGCTAAGTCGGTTGAATCGAACTTCTGCCGCCCCTCACTACCACCACTGCTGAGACCTGATGGGTCACTGGCCCATTCCGCTGAGGAAAAAGCGAACCTGTTTGCTTCTCTGTTTGCGGAAAATTCACGTCTTGATCCTGGTGGCACGCGGCCCCCTGCTTCTCCTGTTGGATGCGAGTCGAGTATGTCGAACATTCGCATTCATCAGAAGGACGTTCGTAGGGTATTGCGTAACCTAGACGTGAATAAGGCTAGTGGCCCCGACGGGATACCGGCAATTGTACTGAGGACCTGCGCGCCTGAGTTGTCTCCGATCTTGACACGCCTATATCGCCTTTCGTTTGAGACTGGTAAGGTGCCGATGGCTTGGAAGCAAGCTAACGTGCAGCCCGTGCCCAAGAAGGGTAGTCGAGCTGACCCAGCAAATTATAGACCCATCTCAGTAACTTCCATACTCTGTAAGAGTATGGAACGCGTGCTGAATGGTAAGCTCCTGGCATACCTAGAAGCTAACGATATCCTTAGTGACCGACAATATGGCTTCCGCCGAAATCGGTCCACTGGGGACCTTCTAGCGTATGCCATTCACATCTGGAGTGAGGCCATCGAGAAACACGGGGAAGCACTTGCGGTCTCTCTTGACATCTCGAAAGCCTTCGATAGGGTCTGGCACGAAAGCCTTATTGGTAAGCTTCCTTCCTTCGGTCTACCCGCCGGTTTGTGTGATTGGATTGCAGATTTTCTGAGGGATCGGTCTATCCGAGTGGTCATAGATGGCTGCTCGTCTGGACTGCTGGATATCAATGCCGGGGTTCCTCAGGGGTCGGTGCTCTCGGCAACATTGTTTTTGCTGCATATTAATGATCTGCTAAAACCCGGTACCTTTGGGTATGCAGACGACAGTACTGTTGCTGAGAGATACGTGTCCAACGCACAAGCTGGTGGGTCGCAGATCCGGTCTCTCCGAGAGGCTATGGTTGAGCGCTTGAACTTGTCCTTACAGGATGTCTCAGAGTGGGGCGATGCCAATCTGGTCAAGTTCAATGCTGCTAAGACCCAGGCGTGTCTTTTTTCCGCTAAAAGGAGTCAATTCCACCCAGCTCCATCTTTCCGAGGTGTAACCGTGCCGATAACTGACCAACTTGACCTTCTTGGTGTTACGTTGACATCTACCCTCAATTTTGGCACATTTATAGAGGCAAAGGCTCAAGTGGCTGCCAAAAAGTTGGGAATCCTAGCAAAGGTGCGACGGTACTTCACGCCGGAACAGCTGCTCAAACTTTATCAAGCGCAAGTTCGATCGTGTATGGAGTACTGCTCGCATCTTTGGGACGGATCTGCCAGATACCAGCTTGATGCCCTTGAGTCAATAGAGAAACGAGCCAAGAGGATCATCGGCAATGATAGTCTCGTCGAGTCGAAGCTCCAAAGCCTCGAGCATCGACGCCGAGTTGCTAGCCTGTCGGTTTTCTATCGGTTGCATTTTGGAGAGTGTGCAACGGAATTACATAGTTTGATTCCGCCTAGCCCGTTCCATCATCGGACCACAAGACGTACGGCGATGCGCCACCGGTACATAGTGGACATCCCACCCACACGCACAAAGCGTTTTGGGAATACATTCATTGTGCGTACAGCTAAGGAGTGGAATTCCCTGCCGGGGTCTGTGTTTCCTGATAGCTACAACCTGGGAGTCTTTAAGTCAAGAGTGAATAGGTTACTTCTAGGCAAACGTGCTCCATCTTCGACCACATCGTCGCTTACCATCAGGTGAGATAGTGGTCAAGCGCTTGCCTATCAATAATAAAAAAAAAAAAAAAAAAAAAGACTCAAAAAGTACCAGAGTGTCAATTCTACTAATTTTTAAGCAAGGTTATCATTCTCTTGATAATTATTCGCAAGCTGTCAAAAATGTATGGAAATGTAAGCTCTTTTGACAGATTGCGACTGAGAAAATACGAACGTGTTGCTTAAAAATTAGTAGAATTGGCACTGGAACGTGAATAAAATTGTCATAAGTTTTATCCGATTGCGAAGATAATAACATAATTTTACTGGTAGAAAGTGACACTATCGAGGAGTAAGTTTAATAATAACAGCCGCACGGGTCGAACTTCAAGGTCAAGCAACACTTGTCGAGGTTTATCCGTGGATGGGTGACCATACGTTACATGTACCGAGTTTCTAGAAAGCACGTTAAGCCATTGTTCCTGGCTATCGTTTTAATAGCTTAGTTTTAAAAGCAGTTGCTCCATGGAAATACTAGTTTTTTCAGCTGCATCTGTTAATGCAGGAAGCCGATTCCAATATAAGGTCCCATTAAAACTGATGGACAAACTTTTAGAAATCATTCAGTCCACCAAAATGAGTGGTAAAAAAATAAGGAAAGACCACTACAAGAAAAAAAAACAGCTAACGAAAACACACTAAGCATGTTGGTTACCCAATGCATAAACACATCGATGTCTTTGATATCTCATAATTATTCCGATACGCGCGGCGGGCGGGGCGCGGGTGCAAGTACCTACCCATAGTGGATGTGTTTATTCTAGAGTGCCTGCAATTTATTATTTTAGGTCAAAATAAAATATTTTAATCAGTGTTTTTTTTTGCTTAGATATCTTTGGTTAAACGCTGAGTTAAAATTTGTTCATCTATTTTAATGATAATTGATATGTAAATTGATAATTTATATAAACTCTTTTGCAAAAAAAACGGGCACTTTAGATTTTTTTCTCTACTTCAATGAAGAAGAACAAGAAATAGGTTTTGTTAATTTGACGATGTATTGGCATGTTTTTTGAAGCATCCTGGCATGATTCTTTACGTTCCAAATTTAAAATTTGAAAGAAAAATAATGATTATTGTGGATTATTCTAAAATTGCTTTACTAATGGCGCGAATTGCTGAAACGATTTTTAACTGATTACGATATTTTAAAACTTTTTGGATATTTTCTGCAAATTAAACAATTTAATCTTTCTTTTTACATTAAATACCACTTTTTGATATGAGTGATAAAGCGATAAGGACCGGTAAAATTATAGCCCTACTTGAAGAAGGTTGTTCGCAAACTTACGTGTCTCAGCGGCTAAATGTGAGTCGTTCAACTGTCCAGAGGACTTGGCAACGGTATCTAGAGACTGGTTCGGTCAAAAGAAGACCCGGTTCGGGAAGAAAACGATGCACAGAACCAAGAGATGACCGCTTTTTGGTGAGTCAGGCGTTGCGTAATCGTAAGGCGTCAAGTGTGGACCTGAAGAAGAGCCTTGAAGAAGTAAGAGGAGTAGAAGTTAGCTTGTGGACGGTCAGGAGGAGGCTTTTGGCTGCCAATATCAAGAGTTACCGCCCAGCTCGGGGCCCTAAATTACTCCGTGAGCACCGTGTTGCTCGACTTCAGTTTTCTCGGAACTGCGCTTCATGGACTCTGGAGGACTGGAATAAAGTATTGTTTTCTGATGAAGCTAGAATCTCTTTGTGTGGAGAGGACCGACGCCGGCGAGTGCTGCGAAGACCACGGGAACGCTATGCGGAAGTGTGTTTCGAAGAAATCACTCCTTATGGCGGAGGCTCCGTTATGGTTTGGGCAGCAATTAATTCGACGGAGCGTACGGAGTTAATTTTCATAGAAAATGGAACATTAAATGCACACCGGTACATAATGGAAGTCCTAATTCCATATGCACAACCCACATTGACTGCACTTGGGGAAGATTCCATTTTTATGGACGATAATTCTCGCCCGCACCGTTCTGGCGACGTGGAAGCGTACATGCAAGAAGTTGGGATCCGTCGTTTAGATTGGCCAGCTCGAAGTCCTGACCTCAATCCAATTGAGCATGTGTGGGATGTTCTAAAAAGACGGGTAAGATCAGTGCAACCTGCTCCACAAAACATCAGGGAGCTAAAAAGAGTCATTGCAGAAGAGTGGGAACGTATTCCTCAAAAAGTTATTAAAAACATCGTGGAAAGCATGCCCAGAAGGATTCAAACTGTGATTTTGGCAAGAGGAGGTCACACTCGTTATTAGGTTTTTACATTTGTAACTTTATTTAATTAAAAAAAGTAAAAAAAAAACTTGTCTTTATTGCCGACCACTTCTTATTGTTTGGGCGTGTACGTCGATTTTAAAGAATCCATCGTTTTTTTTTCTTTTAATTGCTCGAATTCACTTCACGCGCATTCATTTACACGATTATAAGTATACAGACTACGTCAAAGAAATAAATTTCATTTAATTAACTAAAATCGACCTTAGAACGTAAATTTCCTTAGGTGCCCGTTTTTTTTGCAAAAGAGTGTATATAGTTGGGAAAAAGCTTGGCAGATTCAGAAACCTACAGTATAGCTAATTGCCATAGACTGTATTTTATCTTGAAAACATGCAAGGATCCTATGTAATAGTTCACAGGAACGGAGCAGTGGCAGAAAGCTGCTTGCTTCATTATCATTGAACCATCAGTGAATTCGGAGTTGTTGATGAGCATAATTATTAGAATTCTTGTTGATCCACAAACTAATTCTAGAAGAAACCATCACCAAGACGTCAAAAGCACCTGATACTAAACTGAAAAACTTATACAAACGAAACATTTCCGAAAGAACCATTTGTTAAACTTTTTTTGAAATGCAGAGTTTTCTTGTAGAAAAATAAAAGTCAGAAATTCTTGAGAGAATATTATCTTCTAGTTATATATTTGCATAGGTATTTCCTTTATTTATATACAAGTACAACTATCGGCTTCTTATCCCACACAAACCGTGCAAGATGTACCATAAATAGTATTGTAGTTTTCTTTTACTGATTTTTTTTTATACATATAAATTGAAAGAAAAAGGAAAGAAAGATAAAGGTTTCTTTGCGCCAATATGACGCATACAAACAAAAATTAATAAAAATTGACCGTTAAGCAAGTTATGAAGAACGATGAAGCCGTCGCTCAGCATAAGGGTGCGTTTCAGTTTTATATGCGAGGATACGTAGCGAGAGATGTGTTTGTTAAGAACAAATAGAATCTGCGCTGACTGAGGTTAGGGTAAATGAAGCTGGCACTCGTGTGTGAGTCAGAGCCATAGCGCTGGTTTTCAACGACAGCCGGCGTTAACTGAGAGACGTCAGCCGGAGAAGCATAAAAAGTAATTAAAACTATAATAAATAAACAAAAAGAACATAATGAGATACGGGTACAGAAACAATAAGTAAAACGGTTAAAGCAAATTCATATTAATTAGAAATTAATGAAAATCTCTATTATAGGTGTAAAAATTAACGCAAAACCAGAAAAGGAGTCATTGTACTCGTAGTAATAAAAAAAAAAAACACATTCACTATGGGATAAACCTGAAAACGCGAAGAATTATTAGCCATTCAGTAGCACCCATGGGGCACTTTGTTTTTTTCCGCGATTTTCATGTTGGTCCCACAGTAAAATTTGTTCAGAATCATGAGTACGATTTTGCGTTATTTGCTGTTACATCCTTTATATAAAACGTTTTACTTTAGACTTTGGATTTAATTAACATGTAAGCATTTGCGAGTATAATGATTATCCTGAAAATTGATTTTGTATACTACAAAAGCCTCCGCATACATACGATACGTGACGTGTATTGCAAGAACACGTGTCTCATGGCAATGGGGTGTTTGCAAGGGAATTTCTATTATTAAATTTTATTTCCCCGACTTTAGTGGTGTGCTATGAATATCCGTCTGTTTGGGCCAATTATTGTTGATATGGAAGTTTTCCTGTAGTCCATATTTTTATGTTTTTAATATCGCCGGTATTACCCACGCTAGGTACCAATAACTTTTTACCTATAAAATCTTTTGATGACTTTCCTTTTACATGGAAGCAATTAAATATTTTTCCTCGTTGTTATATTGTATGATTTAACCGCTCGAGCACAGTAATAGTAACAATAAACATTAAATTCGCGATAAATTCGCGGCACACCGGTATGCCGGCAGTGCTCGAGCGGGAAATTCCCTTACAATCTGGGTTATTACTTTAAAATCGAATTACGACTTATAATAATTAAATTATTTCCGAGTTTTGCTCTAGATTCTAGACAGAATTTAACTAACAAAATACTAAGGACAACCTACCTTGTCTAATAAGGATGTCAGGGCATACGTCCGTAGTCTTCGACAGTTTGCAGCAGACTAATGACGATCTCTCTCAGATGGACATTTGACAGCTTGCTTCAAGTTGCCAATCCTCGTCGCACTTCGTCTTTGAATGAAGGGTGCTGTCCAGTAACGATGCTGATACAGCCTCTTGGTAGAACGTTGACGTCATCTCATTTGAAGTGTGTGTGTTTGAAGTCACTTAGTTAAAATTATAGTAGGTACCTAACACCACAGATCATGTGCTATGTAGTTATTGTTAAGAGGGAGGTACCTTCGCAAAAAGGCATATGCAGTCAATCTAAATCCTTGGTAACTTATTTCGCCATTTCCCTTTACTTTTTCTTATTCATAAAATTTCTGTACGCTTAGTGTTCTCTTTAGACAATTTTGCTAATCATTGCTTAACAGATTCGTTCAGAAGATAATAAAATATAATATTATAAAACTCAAATTATTTTCTTTTATTTAACCTTGTCAATAGTTCAAACATACCTAAAAGTGCACACGATGAATTCAAAATCGAACTGGGGCTCGAGACAAGTGAGATTCTGTCAACGATAGCGTGGCGAAGGCGATTGTCATTACGTCAAAAATGTATGGGATTGACAGATGCTATCGAAATGTCACGTGATCAAATTCCTACACTTTGACATTTTGACAGTCGCATTCGTTAATTGAATTGCACATTGTCTAGGACCTCTGAACCTGTACAGAACACCATGGTATTGAAAAAGCTTGACACTGAAATTTAAGGACCACAAACGAACACCGGCTGATCCTGTTACCTTTGTATCGGTAAAAGTTTGCGCATACACTCCAGACCACTCCATTTCATTGATACACTTTCTTTCGGTCGGCTGGGTATTAACAACTTCATCACTTTATTTTCTTCCCGAAGGATGGGCAGGATTTTGTTTGTGGGTAAAATAGAATTGGGCTGTACACGGCTGTTTTTATGGTTCATTGGCTTTTCAGAGAGTCGTCCTTAGTACGAATATTTGTACCTGAGGGTGTTTGATTAAAGTTCAATCCCTACTAATATTATAAGTAAATGCGAAAGTAACTCTGTCTGTCTGTCTGTTACGCTTTCACGCTAAAACGACTGAACGGATCGTCATGAAATTTGGCAGATAAATAGCCTGGGATATAAATATAGAAGGACATACTTTTTATGCGATAACCGACATCCACGCGGGCGGAACCGCGGGAAAAAACTAGTCTAACATATTTTGCTGCCGGCAACTATGTTTAGAACTCAGCATTGCCATCCATCGTGGCATCCGATGCTTTTTCTATGCCCAATGAGTTTTGGGAACACATTGATTGTGCGTACAGCTAAGGAGTGGAATTCCCTGCCAGAGTCTGTTTCCTGATAACTACAATCGGGGAGTCTTTATATCAAGAGTGAATAAATCTTGACATAAAGATGGGCTAATCTTCGACCACATCATCGCTTACTATCAGGCGAGATGGTGATCAAACGCGTGCTTATAAATATTATAGTAAAAAAAGAGTTCTTTTTCTCCCCCTTTTTATTAGCTTATGCATATCGGATGAAATTAATCGTCTGTCATCATCATCATCATCATCATATCAGCCGATAGACGTCCACTGTTGGACATAGGCCTACTCTAAACGGGTAGGATAAAAAATCGTCTGTATTTATCTCTGAATGAACGATGTTTAACTATCTAGACACTAATATAATATAATAATGCTGAAGAGTTTATTTGTTTGTTTGAACGCGCTAATCTCTGGAAAAAAACGGGATATGCGCCTACGAAGTCGCGGGAAAAAGCTAGTCAATAATAAATACTCGGGAAAATAATAAAAAATATGGTTGAGTACGGACGGTAGGTACGTATGCTTTAAGGCAATGAATGGCTGTAACAAACAAGTTTTATACTTTTCGTAGCCATGCAAAGTACAGACACTTAAAAAAACTTAGAATTGTTTGTTCATACATAACTTTAAATGTAGATAACACGTCTAAACTGAAAGTGATTCGATCCTATAATGAAACACGTTAGCATTCGCAACAGACTCAATTTAATTCTTTTCAAGAGGGCGCTAGTGGTGTTGTACACGTTCAGAAATATAACATTTTGATAGACCTATACTAAGACCCCCACTTATCAAAATAAACTATAATAACATGTAATTATTTTTGTTGAATCTGTCTCTGATTTCACTGACTTCTTCTCAGTTTGAAAAAGACGGTGGGCCATGTTTGTTTGGTTTGTTGTTAGAGTTAAATTTATTTTTGGCGGCAAATGCTGCACCACTACATTCGTTTTCACTGGCCACTTCCATGTCAAGCAACTTTGATTTAATGACATCTGCAGTTATCGAAATCCCCGAATGTTCAATTGCCATGATCATTGGAGAATACCGTTCTGACCTGCTAATAATAATGATCCCACCCACTCTTCGGTGATTGTAAAACCTGTGCCATTCAACCTTTGTGCTGTCTCGACCATCTGAGTTACATAGGTAGCCATCGAATCACAATTTTCTAGGCGTATGGATATCAAATGTCGTAGCAAGGTTATTTTTCTCGAGAATCCAGAGTCGTCATACATGGTCTTCAATTTTGTCCATAATTCTGCTGAGCTCTGAGTATCTGAACGGACAGTAGAGTCACTTTATATTATTTTTAGTGTAAATGATGACGTTCAAAAGTGCCGTTTAATGGCCTAATTGAAATAAACGTTTTGACTTTGACTTTGAGTTTGACTTTGCGGGATTTATTCGAAAGAGTCACTCCAAATGCCCTTTGCGTTCCAGGGCGGCCCTGGAACGCAAAGGGCATTTGGAGGAACACGGGTGGATTTTCGTCAGCTTCCCCACCGCTCAGAGCGTAAGGAGTCATGTTATGATTTCCCATCTTTAAAAAAGGTATTCAGGAATTGTGTAGCTTTCAGTCAGCTTAGAAATAATACACATTTTAACCTCTTTAAATTATGTTAATGTAGTAGTGAAGATAAAAATTCTAAGAACATCTGCGGGCGGATAGTACGATGTCCCATTCTTAAACGAACAAAAACGAACCTCCTTGGTCCCGAGCGTGTCAAAGACATTGATTTGTAGAACCGAATCGTTTCAGCCAGCAATCATTTAAACATCACAGACAGAACCCAGGAAACAGCCCGCATCTTATGAACAAATAACACTTGACGGCGAAATGTACCAGAATACAAATTAGAAGGGAGATGCAATTTCACAGAGTGATGAGACGGTTTCAAGAGCTTCCAACACTTGGAATTTCCAATAGGAAATGATTATTTTTCAATATTAGCTTTATGTTCTAGTCGGTTTTAGTTTAGTATTCATGCAATAGCGGCGACACTTCGGCGTTTTCTTCTCAAATGTAATATTTCTTACTGCCTTTTGCCTGTCCTCCGTGCACGTTTTGTGCGATCTTATGGTTTCGACGTGACTATAGTTATCAGAAAATAAAAGGCCCGGTTTGACAACATGAAACAACAATGAGATTTATTTCATGTCTCTTTCATACTTACTAGTAAAGTAATGTTGTATCCTGCTGTCAAAACAGGCCTCTTATGTTTTGACAACTTTAATCGTACAAGTGTGAGACTGAGAAAGGAAATCTATATTTATATTAAGTTATAAGTAATGCGTGGAAGGTTACTTGTAATCGATTTTTAACTGACTTCAAAAAGAGGAGGTTCTCAATTCGGTTGTAAGTACCTATATTTTTGAAATATCGAAATCATCATAAATGTGTGTCTTATCTTCTATATGTACTTCTTCGTTCCACGATATCATCATATTGTTACCGAATAAATCGTAATTTAATTCAATGTGACTTATGGATTTGAATTCTAGATAATGGCAAGTTGAGAAAAACCGGCCAAGCGCGAGTCGGACTCAACCGAGTCGTACCGTAAACCGGAAAAAAATCACATTTCTTGTATGGAAGCCCACATTAATATTTAATTAAATTTATTTTATGTTGTTATAGTGACATTAGAAATACACACTGAAAATTTCAACTCTCTACCTATTACGGGTCTCCATGTTTGCACTATAGACCTAAAGTCACAGAGATAATCTTCATTTTTGAAGAGCCATAGAAGGTTTTAGGTAAATGTGCTCAACTATAGATTCTTGTCGTTTTATAATGATCTTATTTGGTTGACAAGGCATAAAAACTACATACGTAATCATTTCCTTGGTTTAGAAAATGATTACGTATGCGGCGGTTCACCAAAGTTTTCTATTGGAAAATTAAACATTTAAGTCTAAGTTTCAAGTGCCTAGCTCATTAATGGTTCTAAATTAACTTTAAAAGTAAACAAAACATGAGCAGTTTCATTATTAGAGCATCTAAACGCTTCTATTAAACTTAGCAGACAAGAGACTCTTAACAAGCACGAAAGAAAAAAAAAACTTCAGGCGGACGTACAATCATTTAATGAATTCGCAATTTGCATACCGACAACGACCCAAGAAAAAAGTAAGAATTCACCTAGAGAGGACAATACGAAAACAATGAAAAGCATTCAATTTTAGGCGCTTGTTCAACGCACACAATATGGCTGATGAAATACGTTGATCAAATTATTTGACTGCATATAGTACATAGTCACAAACCGAAACGTGACCGTGTGGCAATTGAATTTATATTTTGAAGAGTATTATTGTGAAATATATTTAGTCGTAGTCAAACAGATCTCTAATAATTTGTTTGGGAGGAGGGGATATGCCAATGAGCCGTATCGCACTTACCTTAATGATACAAGCGCACTACAACAACTCTATAATATGTAACGTTGGTGCTACTTCGTCGTTCTGTAATCGTGCTCTTGTCTCTCCTATTATTGGTGTCCCTTTTGTTCTGTCTTTAAATTAAAGACTATTGACCTTAACTTTTTCCTTTGCCTTTGCCCCGTACCGTACTATTAGTAACTGAAGTAGATCGTACTAATTACAGGAAACACTTCCGTGGCCAAGTATCATCTGTTCCCGTCTGTACCTAATCTAAAAAATTCAAAGGGGACCATTTACATTGAGTTAAAATACTCGTCTATATGTTGAAACGTGTACAGTCGATTCGAAAAGTTGGAACGTTCGGAAAGAGTTACCGAATTCATGAAGTGCAATTCCACTTAGCTTTGGGTCGGTAAAACGCTGATGCGGACGTGGTAATTTGGGTAATTTTTCGTCGAGAAGAGTCAGTTCGGCGGTCAAAAGGAATGATTCCATTTCAGTCGATGTGCTCTCACGTAGTTCTAGTAGTTGTATTAATTAAATGCAAGCCCCTGAGTCCATTTTACGAGCCCCGGTAGAGTGGAACTCGTTTCGTTTATCCGCTTCCACTCATAAGCAATTACTTTGCCGAAACGACTTTCCGAGGGACCACGAACGTGCAAAGAAATTAAGCTTTGCGGATTTTAGGACATTAATAGTGGTTAGAGATTTGAGTGTGGTGTGTCGGTATATACGTGAAGATATCTGTTGAATGAGGCTGTGTACAGAATGGGAGGTTTGAAGAGCAAATGTGAAGCTTAATTGTTTTGCTGTTGGTATAAGCAGATTTGAATTTTAATGTAGTTTGTTATCGCTATACGGCAGGGGCAATGCTCAGAGTTTCCTTGCGTGATCGAATCAGGAATGATGATATCTGCAAGAGAACCTAGGTAACCGACATAGCCCGAAAGATCGCCAAACTAAAGTGGCAGTGGGCAGGGGAACATTGCTCGCAGAACAGATGGTCGATGGGGCCGAAAAGTTCTGGAGTGGCGACCGCGTACCGGAAGACGCTGTGTTGGAAGGCCTCCCACAAGATGGACCGATGACCGCGTGAGAGTCGCTGGTAGCCGATGGATGCGAGACACACAGGACCGGTTGTTGTGGCGACACTTAGGGGAGGCCCATGTCCAGCAGTGGACGTCTTTCAACTGAGATGATGATGATACGGCAGAAGATAAAATATACCGAGACCTCCTGTGTGAACGTATTTACAGGTAACAAGTACATGTCTGCCGGACCGTCTGTCCCAAAACCTAACCAAACGCTCTCGCCTACTTCGCTCCTCGTTTCATGGTTGTCACTCAAGAGCCTCCCTGCAAAGCGATGCTATAATTGCCGGTTTAAGTTTATATTAAACAATTAAATAATACAACCAATGGAGCCACCATTTAATTTTATTATTCAATTAATACATTACTGCGTTTAATTTGAGAATTTACCTCTGATGTTGAAATAATTTATGTATTTCATTTAAAAGCTTTGTTAGCACTAACAAATGCACCTAAACAGAGATTGCATGCCCGCCTAGCTTTATTAGAATCTTTGTGTGTACACAGATTTAATAACTTGCTTTGGCTTTACAATTAACAGAGTTGTGCTGTGTTCTCTGTTAGCAGTTTCAATGAAACCTAAATTGCTATGTTAGTTTCGACTCGACTAAAACCACGCTCTAACTCTCTCACCCAAAGCACCATTTAATATTTATAACCAGTATCTTGAACAAGATTTATCTGCTTAATCGCAGTGACAATCGTTTTTTTACGATCGAAACTATAGCCATTAAGTCAATACTTGAAAACTTTTTTACGACTCTCGATTAAGCGAATGAACAGATTTGAAGACCGAATAAAACGACGACTGTACGATTGTTTATAAAGTTAATTTATCAAGTTTTTTGTTTCGAAACTGGCCGTTGAAAAACGAATAACTGAATGTAAAAGGTTTTTGCATGTTTTATGAGGCTATTGTGTGTTTCGTAATTATTTTAGGATTTCAGAACCAACGTTTCGAATACAAAGCAAATGTCCCTGGATATTTAAATTCGTGATAGTATAAAAAAGAAAAAAAAACCTTCGAAATTTGGAAGATGTCGAAACTTGGTTCTAAAGTGTTTGTATTCAAAATTGCGCAGGTAGAACTCAAGTTCGGTCCATATTCAAAGTTTGGTGCTTGCGAACTTTGTGCATCGGTATGTGCACTTCGTTGCAATCGAGTTCCTTTTAGGAGAATTCCGCATGAATCGAATGTAAAAGGCTTTCGTGGGGAATATGCGGGCGCCCGTTTGCGTTGCAGGTTCGGTTGCTGTAGCGCTCGTGTTACAATCGTAAACGAGTATCTCCTCACATGTGCTTAACTTGCTCTGAGATTATCTATCTGATGTTTTTACAACAATATTTTTTAGTTTTGTAATAACAGATGTTAAATGAGGACGTTTTAGTAGCCTGTTTGTCTTTGTTGCTCTCTGTTGGGCGATTCAAATCAATCGAGGTTCAGGGAGTCAGAATTTTCTCCTTTTGTTGTCTATTTGCGTAGACAGTTCTAAGAATACCTATCAGTTATAATGTAAAACGTGGGAGAGTTACACGTGTAACTTTGTAGCTTATTTAATAGCAGGTTGATCTCAGTTGCCTTTGATTTCGAGAGATTAGTTGAATTTAACATCCACCAATCCACGCGGTGGATTAAAGCTAATCTAGCTAATTCCGAGAGAGAAGGCCTGTGTCTCAGCCGTGAAAGCATTGTAGGATGATTATGCTGAAGCCGAATTTATCTTATTTGTCGACAACCTCCAGTGATCAATATCGTAGCGTTTAATGATGTGTTTTGTGATGCAATGTTCGTAGTCACCTATGAAATCTAATTTCCAATTCTAATTTTACGTTACGACATGCGATTCATATTAATGTCCTTCAATTTGTTATCAGATCAAATACACATAGAAACATGGACAGAAAACTGAAGTACTATTTATATTAGTCTATGCACTGAAGGTTACTTCATGAATAAATACCAAATTAATTTATTATATAATTAATTTAACAGGTAGGTACAGTAAATTAGTAACTAGGCCTTAGATAAACATAATGGATTACATTTTATTTCGATTTGAATACGTAAAGAACGATTCCCAAGAGGAATTGGAACTCAAAACAGTACAGTTGGTCCTTGTTTATCTCAGAAAACCGACTATACATATAGATGGCGCAAAATAGGCGAAGGATTTCTGTAAACACAATTGTTTCTTAAATTTGGTTAAGATAGATTCTATTAAAAGAAGTTGTCTAGTCCTATTAATCAATCGTCAGGACCATCCAAAATAAAGTAGCTACTCTGCTTCCTCATACCACTTCTAGTTGATTGAATTTATTGAAGATTCCGTACAGGAGCACACGCCAAATAAAAGAAATGGCCGTCGCAAGCACACTTGTCTTACTTCGCTGTATGTAACCTCATTTATGTGTGTGCGCGTGTTTTCGCTCGTTGCATAGAGCCGACCTTCTGCACCTATTTCTTCGCTAGGGTTCATTCTGGGAATAAATTTATTTGATTGCTTTGCGTGATCTCTGACGGCTGGAACAAGTCTTTAAACTGCACACATGTTGCCAATGATTTTATAAAAGTTTGCAGAATATCTGGTGTGGTCCACTTTATGAAATAAACAGTTCGGAGAAAAATGCAAGCGGGTTTTTTGATGTTTGCAGGGGAAATGCATGAATTTGCGATTTGTAAATAAAAGAAAAAAAAATTGCGGGTTCGTTGTTACGTGAGATAATTGGACGAAGCGTGGTATCCGTGGTTTTCAATTGATGGAGCTATTTCAGGTAGGAAAGTAGAAAGATAACCTGTGAGGACATTGATGGATGCGTGGCTTGACAGAACATTGAAACAATAGTTATTAAATGTTGCAATTCTACCTACCTACCTACTCACATGAAAATGTTTTAGGAAAATTTGCATTAATTTTGCCTGAATATCATAAGTCGGCTATGATTATAATAAATTAAATAAAAGAAATTATCTTCAATGTGGTGAAATTATAACTTTGGAAGCTTTTGTAGTTGAAGTAAAATAAGATTATTCCAGCTTTTGTGCTTTCTGACAATAAAGCCATATTTAACGTCTCAATCTCATAAATTAAATTAATAAAAGACTAAGGGCAAATTTTTCATTAGTCAGTGAACATGTCTCTGAAGAACAAACATATTATACGCCATATTTTCTCCGCCAAAAAAAAAATATCAAAAGGTTAAAAAAACCCAATAAGTGTTGTGAACCAAAACAGCCCTTCCAAATACAAAATCGCGTTTTGTTTCACACCCAATATGCTGAACACAGTACAGCTACATAAAAAAGTGCAACATTACCGATTGTATCTCCCGTGATTTAGATACATTCGGTAACAAAAGCGTTTATTCGCAAACCACAAAGCCTGGGCCGGCCCGTAAATAACACGACCACTCTATCCCATGTAACTACGTAGATAAAGGCAGTCTACACTGCGAACAAGCGCCTCTAGACTTGATCGTTATCGGATTCACAGTGCAATGGGAGGATCGTTAAAAAGCTTAAGCGCCAACTTCTGTGTAGTCCTTAAGCGGATTTTACTAGGTAATGTGGCGTTTGAATATTGATGGTTCGTTGATTTTGTGTCGATTGGTGTGATGGTATGATTATGAGAGGTTGGCAATGATTGGCTGATAATGCAAACAATTTAAGCACCTCTAGATTTAATCGTTATTGGATTCACAGTGCAATGAAAGGATCGTTAAATAAAAAAGTTTTAGCGCTAACTTCTGTGCGGATTTTACAAGGTGTTGATAGTTCGTTGATTCTGTGGCGGTTTGTACCTATGCTGATATGATAGTTAGAGGTAAGTAATAATTGGCTAATAATGCAAAAAAGACAGATTGCGACTGAGATGAAAATATGACCGTTGGTTAAAAAATAATAGAATTGGCCCCCTGATGAACGCCGCGTGAATCCGATGGATGGGAGACGCACAGGAGCGGTTGATCGACACTGGGGGATAGAAAAGATGAAAATAGATCATTGCCCCCATATCTCCAAAAGTACTGAGAATTAAATTTTGAAAAAAAAATGCAGATTAATAAATAGTTCTTAACGTATAGATAACATGAAAAGTAATAAGAAGTCTATTGTTTCAAAGTTACATGTTAAAAAAAAGTTCGTTCGGAACTCTTTGCGCGAGAGGCCGACTCGCACTTGGCCGTTTTTTTTTAAATTAATATTGTTCCTTACTTGAAGTAGGTCGAACGAAAGAATAATGATATTAATGAATATCATCTGCCTAGCCTTTTCCCAACTATATTGGAGTCGGCTTCCAGTCAAACCGGATTCAGATACCAGTGTTTTACGTGGAGCGGCTGCCTACCAGACCTCCGTAACCCATTAACTGGGTAACACGGTACTCCTTGGCAAGACTGGAGTCAGATTTTCTGGCTTCTGACTATCCGTAACGACTGCCAAAGATCTCCAAATGACAACCTGGATCAAAAACTGAACGTGCTTTCAGAGGCACGGAGGAGTCTCAGTATGTTAAAATGGGCACGCATCCACAGACCAACCTCGGCAAGCATTGCTTAACCTTGTCCCGAGCGGCTGTTATTATTTAGCCACAAGCTCTCTGCTCAGTTGCGGATTATGTTCGATAGAGTTACCGTGGCCCTGGAAAGCAAAGGGCACAAGGAGGAACACGGATGGGTTTTAGTCAGTAAGAGTCTGACACTCCCTTCCGCTCCGCCCAGAGCGGGAAAAGTTATTTGATGATTTCCTATCCATAAAAAAAGCTCTCTGCTCAATGAAACAATATTAATTGTTTTATAAAGTACATATATTATTATAGTAGGTAAATATTATCTATATCTATACTTCTATACTAATATTATAAAGAGGAAAGATTTGTTTGTTTGTTTGTTTGTTTGAAATGAATAGGCTCCGAAACTACTGGACCGATTTGAAAAATTCTTTCACCAGTAGAATCGTACATTACCGATGATGGACATAGGCTATAGAATATTTTCAAAAAAGTTAGGGATCCGTATGAAAACTTCGATAATGTAACCCAAGGTGTGAGAAAAAAATCCTTATATCGCGTACGCTGCGGAATCTGTTGACAATAGAGCAAAGTGATGTACTACAATTTTATAGAGGTCATCAATGTCTACAAAAAAGTCCGCGATACCATATGTCTAACTATTATGGTTGAGTCACCATGACCGCTTTTTGTTCAAATTATTCAAGCAAATCCTTGGTGATATGAAAAAATGGTGATTTCGGTATCATGATATTAATCCTTATCCATTTAAATAGTTTGATAATTAAGGTTGATTATGTCCGTGTAAATCACGATTTAAATTATTCAAATCGGACCTTTCGTTCAAAAGTTACGACGGTAATAAACATGCTCGGAGTAAGAAAAATGTCGCGGCTTGAGCGAACTGGGGAGAATCATAACAATGCTTGGTCCGATGAAGTTGAAAATGATTTCGATAAAACAATAAGAGTAACAAATGTTTGGATTTTTCGCAAATAAACTACATACATAATAAGGGGTGAAGCAGGGGTTGCAGCAAGTTTTTAGGGGAGGACATTATTGCTTGCTTTAATTTACGTCGGAATGCTATGAACGAACTAAAAATGGGATTATTGAAACAGATGTACCTAACAATTTTTGCATAATCAACTCCTGACGGGGTGAACGGGGTGAACAGTTGCGCTGAACCTGAGACCATAGAATAAGTAGAAATGGCTAAGTAATAAATGTAATTAATGAAAATCGTTGTGCTTAATATTCCAAAACTAACGTTTATAAGGGGGTATAGGGGGCGTTGAAGTTTGTGGAGTACCTACTAAATCCACGCGGACGAAGTCGCGGGCGAAGTGCTAGTGTTTAATATAATCCCTGAAAAGAGTATTTCTGTACAATGTTAATGATATAGATAATAATGAATATTTCCTCGAAACTACAGATTTCGTTGTATTATTACTGAATGTTAATGAGTTTTTAATCAGCATGTAATGTGTGGCTACAAACATTATTTAATTAACTGGTAGGTCATGATTGAGGTAATATATTGTGTTAATTTAAACGAGTAATTTTACTTCGATTTGATAACATAGAGTCTATGTGGGTTCAAATTTATCTACATAAAGTTTACAGAAAGGGTACATTTAGATGCAGAAAGCTATTAACAAATTAGGTTAGATGCCAAGGCATTTTCTACTTATCATGTCAGTTGAAAGACGCTTACTGATGGCCAATGGATTTACATAGACAAGCCTAAGAAAGCATCACGTCTTCAAATGTGATATTTAAATGTTAGATTTCAAACTTGTTTTTAAACATTGTATCAGCGAATACCAAAAGTCCAGAATGTAGTCATATATTTTTTTCATTGATAAGCAGTTTTGAAAATTTGGGACACCAAAGTTATAGCTGATAGAATATCATTTTGTCCAGAGCTATTCGAACAGGCCTTCTTTTGTTTTTATTACAGTGTTGAAAACGATCAATTCGACACTTTATGTACAACACATAACACAGTACAATACAGTCAATAATAAAACTCATTAAACAATTAGGGTTTCTAAATCCTAATTACTGAGCAAAAAAATTAAATTAAACTTGAAAAGAAGTAAAATTAATAGAAAGAACACTTAGTTTTTATAGAAAACTAGATAATCGATTAATTTTCTGTCAATTTAAATGACGCAAAAGTAGCAGAGTTAATCGATTTTTGTCGCTGATTGTACCAGGGAAACGTAAGAAAACTGCGTTTTGTAATTTTAATGTCTACTTTACACCCATAAGTATCTACGAGTATATCTATTAAGTCACGATTCCCCATTCCGTATTGAGAGCTTACGTCTGAGCGCTGTATTAATTACAAGCGCCGTCAAAGGATATTTACATTTCGCGTGGTAAGGCTAAGATTAGACAAACTGCGTTCGGTTTCACAGGCAATGTGTCAATGTGACGCGGGTGGAATGTTGGTAATGTTGGTATACATGATTGATGTACTTCCCTTCTGGGGAAGCTAGAAATAGCTGTGATTTTGACAGTTTAACGATATATTGCATTGATTGTTTGTTTGTGTGGGTGGTTTATCTTATCCAGGACTAGATCAAAGTTATTAATATGGAAGAAGGATTATGAAAAAGAAAACAAGTATATAACGTTACATTTGTGTTGTCTTATAAAGGTGGTCCGCTAAATGTATCCATCATAAAATACTGCTTGGCGCCATTAAATATGAAGTGGGCTGCTGTCGTAAGACGATTAAAATGCCACGATGTACTTGGGACATTGGTACGCACAATGCTGGTGAAAATATCTACAGCAAAACTGAATTATTCACTTGTTTTTATAAATGTTTCTTCTGTACAATAAAATGTATTATAAATAAGTTAATTATTCTAAAACAATTAACATTGATGTTCTCAAACTCATGCTGTGGCTAGCAGAGTATTTCACAAATAAGGGGGCGTTTCCAACAAAGATGTGCGAGGTTGCTAGGTAGAGGCGTAGCGGAGCAGATGCTGTAAAACAATTTAATTCTTTCCACTACAGCTTTTGAAGGAAGTGGTCATGTAGATCACACAACAAGCCACTCGTGATAGGACGCACCGACGCACACATCCTTCATAGAAACGCATGCGTAGGCTGTTGCAATTGCAGGTAACCTACCTTCCTACCCCGTATTAGAACGTGCTAATACCATCATGATTCTGTTGCCAAAAAGAGATAGTGTTATGTGTCATGTAAAGCTCCGTCTCCCTCCTACACCAGAACTGGATGGTTTTAAGACGGCATAGTAGAGCTTTTGCTGAAAGATTTAATTATACATATATGTACAATCAAAAAGCTCGCGCTAAAAGAGTCGTGGACAGCAAAATTAGTGTTCTTTTAAAAAACTTTTTCCTAGGCATTATCATCATCATCCATTGACCTCACAATATTTTAAAACTATTCCGTTAGTTTTGGGAACGCAATATTCATAACAGCATTAGGTATTCTGGTTATTTTGATCATAGTTGCAAGGGATATTGGAGTTTGTGGAATATTAATTAAGACAGAGTGGTGAAATTATTGAAAATTGTTTAGAGTGGTTGTTGCTAGAATTATGGGGTCATACCCTTGGTATTTGTGGGTATAAAATGAAATGGAATAATGCTGCAGCTAATTTATTGTGACTTCTAATTTTTTTTAATTGTGTGTGACTTGTCGCAGTTTAAATTATGAATACATATGATGTAACATGGCTGCTTACACGGATTTTTGTGATGAGGCGTAATAGAAAGTGTCATCAGAAGTTAAGTGCTAAACTTATATAAGCGTCATACATTAGGAAGATGACAGAGTCAGAATGCCATATTTATAGGTTTAACTTAAATAAAAACTTGTGTAGTTCTGTAAATTCCTACTATATTTTTAATTCTTTTGCTGTGCCCGACAGGGTCCATAATGACCACATTTTTTTTTTAACTTACCACCTAAGTACACATTGTGGAATGCAAATAAAGTATTGAGTATTGAGTATTGAGTATTGAGTATTGAGTATTAAAATTACTATAATAATGCTGCTCTGAATGTCATATTATGCTTGATGATAAAATTGATGTGTATTTAATTAAGACAACGACGACGCAAAATCAAGCTCAATCTGTTGAAGTTGCATCCACGTCCGAGATACAGAAATGGATGATCATTCATTGAGTAGTTGCCACAGACTGCAAAATCAATTCTCACCAGAAATTGAAAATATCCAACTTATGCTGCAAAATAGGATCTGGCACCTCAATGATGGCAGACTTATATCAATCTCTGATGCAGAAAGCCGTTCAAGTACACAACATGGTGGATGACTTACATGAAAAGCGGAACTTGACAGAATACATTTCGGAGCTCAAGTAGACGATAATGACTCACGCTCTTCTGAAAATGTTTCTTTTGCCGACATGGTGAAGAAGGGAACAAGCAATTTCGTTCGACCAAACAATTTAAGCTCCAGCGATGAAACAAAAGACCTCTTGCAAAAAATCAACCGACTGGAGCAAATGAAACAGCATGTTCCTAGTGTTCGTAAAACAAAAAATGGAGGATAAATTAGTACCAAAACCAAACACGACGCAGATAAACTAAAGCAAGCAGCCCAGCTTTCTTCATCTGGACTTAGGTACCGCCGACGAACCCACCAAGCGCAAACCCCGGATCGTGGTCGTAGGAGTGCTGACTTCTCAAAGAGATGTCAGCAAAGTAGGCGGGGCCCGTCAGGGCTAGTGCCTGAGAGAGGAATTTTAGTCAGTAAGAGTGTGACACTCCCTTCCGCTCCACCCAGAGTGGAAGAATTCATTTGATGATTTCTCATCCATAAAAAAGGAGTGCCGACGACCATGTCATGAAAATGAGTTGACTTCAAGTGTATTTTCGAACAAAACCCAGCCGACAACTTTTCTGGCATGTCCTTGAAATCCTTCCGGACCTTTGTAAAATTAAGCCACAAATCTGGGAAGAGAGATGCTTCGACCTGTAACTACGTCATTGAAGTACCAGCTAATTATACGGTATGGTTATGCAGCAAAAACGTGCAGAGAGGTCAACTGTATGTGTGGTCATTGTGGTGAAGCAGGAAACTCGATGTCACAGTGCGCAAAGAAAGCTGAAATGCCGAAATGTGCAACCTGCTCACTCTTTTAAAAAACAGAATAGAACAGGAGACGCTGAGTGTGTGCCCAGTAAGGAAGATAGCGGAATTTAGATAATTAGAAGGAAAGAAAGAAATTCCCCGAATTGGTTGCTGTCTTAGTGAAATAGCCGCCCAGTGCAAAAAGTTCTTGCCTAGCAACTCATCATATCAGCCGAAAGACGTCCACTGTTGGACATAAGCCTCCCCCAAATGGGGGGGTTTTGATGACGGACGACGATTCCATAATCGCCACGCTTAGCAAGCGGGTTGGCGATCGCAGTGTAGCTGTGGCAATGTACTACAGAGAATTTTGCTGCCCATCCTCTGGTAAGTACCTTAGTCGCCTCTTTCGACACCCACGGGAAGTGCTGGGATGGTGCTATTCTTTTACGTCCGACACCATACGGAATGCCTACCAACTGCAACGGCTTAAATATTTTAACTATTATAATTTTTTTTATTCTAAAAATATTTTATGTTGGTATCTCTAGCTGCTTAAAATAATTTACTCAACTTTAAAACTAAAAATAATCTGTCAAGCTGTCAGCAACATTTAGAAAACAACATCACAACTAAGCAACATTATAACTTTGCTTCAAGTTATGTTAAATCCAACTTTAAACTTTAGTTTAGACAACTTAATTACAGTAACACGGAAACGTCATTTCGGGAGGGTTCAAACTATAACTTGTCAAATTGTAACCGTTGTCTTTATGACAGGAAATGAAATATGTAAATAGTAAAATCTGTGATAGAATTATAGCTATACTTAGCTAATTTTGTACATATATGTCAGTTCTGCGACAGTAAATACTTATTCTTTCTCTCTTCTTCGCTCTCGTAGTCTCGAGCCAAGAATAAATCACACGCACGATTTCTGTAGGATAGTGTAACATTTTAGAACTGAAATAATAGTCGACTTTCTGTTTTCACGATTTCGGGGTTGTCTGAAAAGGTGGCGACAAAATAAACTGAACAGCATTTTTTTTTCCACGCGTGTATTATTGGTCCCATTGTAAATAAAGCAAAGAAAAGTTGCTCATTATGATGGGCAAGCCAAGTCGAATCTTGAACATTAAGTATATTATTTCTGGATTATCTACAGAACTTGGCCCCCATTTAGATCTCAATTCTTTTGTCGCTGATGTCGATAATCACGCATATTATTAACATAGAACTTGGCTCCTATTTTCTGATTTATGTTTTATGGGTTAATTTAAAATAGTTAGCAAGACTTAAAAAAACTACTTACATGGTAGTTATTGTTAGAAAGAAAAATAATGAATTTGTATTAATTTATTACGCTACGGAGATGTGCATTTTATTCATTGGTCTATCTACAATTGCTACACTGCTTACCCTAAGTATACAGGCAATCTTTTATCTTCTCTAAAAGCGAATGGTCAGTCATTCATTCATTCACTGATTATTTACAAAATCTCGAAAACTACTTTTCTAAGTAAGAGGATTTTAAGAAACCCCCCATAAAGGGGTGAAATGGAGATTGGAAGTTTGTATGAAAAAGGGGGTGTTAAAGTTTATATCGAATAATCTTAACACATGGTTCGATGAAATCGAAACTCGACTTGGCTGTGCACATAATAAATGTGGAGGAGAAGTGCTGAGTGGTACCCAGCAGTGCGACTGGTATTCCGGTGGTAAAAGGGCGATGGTGGGATCAGGTCGTGGAGTTCCTGCGCACACTCACCGAAGTACAGTCTGTAGAAGACCGACAGGCAAACAACACTAAGCCGATGAGCCAGGCTGTGAAGCTTGGCCACCAGCGTCTCGTCGCGTTGATTTTAGGAATCAATATGAGAACGGGGAGAAATCTTTTACGCCCTCGTTTAATACCTCTGTAGCCATTGTGTTAGATGCCGCGGTAAATCGCAACACGGCGGATAGAGCTCCGGTGCAATCTCCTGGCGACATAGAAAGAGCGACTGTCGCAACCTAGCGCTGGTCACGCCATAATCGTGGCGATAAGTACCCTTTTTGAGCAGTGGTTAAAGAGGCGGCACAGCGTCCGGTCCTTCCACCTGACGCAGGTCCTCCCGGACACGGTTGTATCGGGAGTTACCTGTTTCTGATTCGGTTGGAAAACACGACCGGGTGTCCCCATTGTGTGGATTGCTCGGGGGACACGATGGAGCATACGGTGGAGATCTGCCACGCTTGGGTGACCTCTTGCGTCCGGCCATGATTCAATCCAATCCATGGTCCAGAGCGAGAGGGCATGGGAAGCAGTCATCTCCTTCTGCGAACCAGTAATGCAAGCGAAGTAGTAGGCGGCACGCGTGCGGGAGAGGCAACCCTCACGCCCCAGCTGCCGTATGAGATGCCCTGGGCGTCGGCCATCGGTCAATCACCATGGCGAGCGATGGGTGGTTTGACGTCCGATAAAGACCAGGCCCGGATCGAGCGACGTTGCGTTGTATTCATATGCCTCAAAGAGGTGTCAGCATAATTGACGGGGCCAGAGCCTGCTAGGGTCGCAGAATTTTTCCAAAGAGTTACCGCGATGCAGGCAGACAGAGTCACTTTCGCATTTATATACTTTGGATGGATAACTCTATAAAATGTGAGTTAGTGAAAGTTGTAGGTACATATTACTGAAAGAAAGAAATGCATGATTTCAATCCCTGAAATTTTGCAATTCAATTAAAGATCACTCTATTTTTACAGTTTGAAAACTAATAATGTTACTTGTACAATTCTGAAGGATTGTATTATAATTCGAGCATCCCAAAGATTCATTAGAGGCTGTAGGTATACTTGCCCAGTGTTGCCGATCTCGGTACAAAGGTCGATGGTGCGATGGGATTCCTTCAACTGCTAAATTGCTGGGAATTAATAATCGGGCTCCCCGGGTTAATTAAGATAGACTCCAGGCTGTTTGTGACGTCAGATAGGACCGGGTGGATGTTGCTAGTGGAGAAATTATGGGCAGAAGGACCAATTAATTAAAAGAAGCGTGTAAATGAAATTTATCTTAGTCAATTTCCTTTAACGCCGAGGAAATCTAGATTTTATTGGTCTGATCTCAACTTTTAATTAAACGAGACGGTGGAACAGTTTCTCCGGGGCTCGTTGTGCTTCATTGACTCGCGGTTTTCTTGTGGTGGCCACTCTTGATCCTGACTTTTAAGAGTTGCAGTTATTAGAAATAGCCAGGCAGGCTTGTCGGAAAAGAAATTCCAATTTTATCTAGCTTGGTGATAAATTGCTCCAAGAAAGAAGACGCGTTAAAAATAAATAATGGTAAAACATAGATGTGTTGGAAAAACATAATATTATGTTTTAGTACCCCACCTTATTTCCGTATGTCACATCTGCCCATTTTCCTCATGAAGCCTCCGTATTTCTTTTATGACACCTCGGTGCGTTTTTCTTTTCCGCCAATATAAGCCCATGTAATAAGACGCGAGCCTGTTGTCCTATACTCATGGATCTTACAAGGATCAAATCAATCCTTGAAGTGCTGAGGATTTCCCAAAATAATAAAGTAGTATTACTTTATTGGCTTCACCTCGGAAAATCTATGATGGCTAGTAATTGGGTTCTCCGGAGGACCGAACGTCCCATTCAAAGCATAAAGATTGTGCTCCAAGGTATTTTAGCGTAATAAGTTTACTGTCATTGACACGTAGATGTTTGATGCATCATTTGTGACCCTCCAGTCAGTCGGTTAATAGTAATTAATTAATTAATAGTAAAGCTCATCATCACCATTTCAATGTCTATGTCTAAATATTTGCTCATATAAAATCACACAAGAAAATTACTTAACTAACTACGATGCAAATCCATCATGAACGTAATTTAGAAGTATCTACTTACCTCTTCAGCATGTTGACGGAAAAACGACAGTTTCATGATATTAAGAGAAGTTGACCTTCTGTCTTCCACTACACAATGTCTAAGGACCGGCAGTATTGCTCTTGGAAAACTGAACTCAGCGGAGATATCTGGATTCTGTTTAACTTGTGCAAGTAGAAACTTGTGTCAAGTATCTTCGTCACAAATGCTAATTTGTAGTTTAACTGAATTAATAGTTTGAGTATCCTGATTCCTGTGTAAATGTACAGGAAGTTCAGTTATTATCTGGCGCATTTAATAAAAAAATAAAATAATATTAGAATTCTGAAATATTTTTTTTGGGGAATACTGCTGTAATCACCAAGGTTGCCAAATGAGTTGGTGAACGAGTGATTCGGGTTATTTATGATATTTTATTCGGCGAATTAAGAAACACAGCTGTTGCTGTATGACCTCTTTTTTAAAAACTCTAAACTGTATGTGACTTTATATAAAAGACAAACACACTTAAAAGTTCAACGACAGAAATCTAGGAAAATCTTTGACGTAACTATCAACAAACGCACTTTATAAAAATCACAACCATAGTCCAATAGCCTCGAGCACTAACCCTGCTCCTTATTTAAATAAAACAATTTCGTTGAACCATTTCCATATAAATCCTGTTGAAACAACGCCTCTGGTGGTGCTTTCAGGAAATACAATAAGCACATGTCACGGCCGTCCAATCCCTGTGGCCAGAGCGGCCGCGCCTTGAATTTAAAACAAGCGTTCTGTTTTCAAACTAAATCTGTGAAATAGGCCGAGTACGGAGTACGGATGGTAGGGACTAGTTCTAACTCGTTACTAAAAATTTGTGTGGCCTTTGGGTGTTGAAATGAAATAAGGCACAGATGCGTATTTTATTTTTATCTGGCTTCTGCCAACGGCTTCGCCCAGGTGTGTTAATTTTTTTTTTAGTTCACTGCGTTACCATCTAGGCGGGAAGTCTCGACATAGTTACCGATTGCCTAACGACCGAGCTCGGTCGGTAAGGCCTAAGGCCGCCCGTACACAAACAATCTTGAACGCGATCCATGGATCAGATCATTGAATTTGATCGTGCGATTGACTATATACGGGTGGCCTTAGGATTTATCGACCGAATTCGGTCGCTAGGCGATCTGTAACTATGTCCAGACATCCCGCCCGTCCCGTAAAAAAATAATTTAGTTTGGCTGATTAGTTAATATTTTATGAGCATTTTTGCTTACTTGGATGATTTATTTTTTGCGTAATTGGACGATGTGTGTATTCGGTCTTTTTTTGATCGAAAGGAGTTTACACCAAAATGGTATCATTTAAATTTTGTAAAGATCTGATGATGAACTTTGGAGATAGATAATTAAATAGATATGGACTGATTGGAATTTTTGGGAGGTCCCAGCACAAAAAAGTTTTTTCTAAAAGTTTTTTTCGATAAATCAACAAGTCTTTATTGGTCATTCAAAATAAACAAGATGTCAGGCCATACAATTGTACAATAAGAGGGGCCATTCTCGCATTTTAAGGATCGTTCGCATTTGCTTCACGGTCGCAAACTGCCAAAAACACCTCGAATTTCCCTACATTTTGACAAGTTGTTGATCATATGGATTGTCGCTAAGATAATATTACCGATTTTAATTTGAACGCTTTCTTAGTACGAAAATTGGCCTTCTAAGGTTAATAAAGAACCTTAGATCTTCAATTTGGTTTCTCTTACATAGTCAGCCCAGCAACTTAGTAGCTGAAATCTTTTTAAACTTAAAGTGAAGAACGGTTCCGTTATAAAATACCATCAACTTATATAGTCTACTATAAAAAACAATGTGACTTTAAGGCAAGGAAAAGAATTTGATTTACGGCTTTGATACAAAGTGTAAAACCAGTTCCAATGTGTCGTGATCGATCAAATAGCAAACTTTAGTATTTTGTAAATCAAGAACAATGATGAGAACAAAAAGACATTTTTGAAGATTGAAAACTGTAATTATTCAACATAAATAGGTATTGCCTGCCTAAGGCCTCGTTTACGGAGACGCGGGGCGTCGCGCGTCGCATGCGGCGTGGCGTCTCGCGGCGCGTCAGATGTTTTTTCCGTTTACAGACTGTCGGCGCGTGCAGCGTCATGCATCACACGCGCAAACACAAACATATGGCAATCCACGCCGGTGAATGGAGAATTGCAGGAATAGCTGGTCGCGACGCGGCGATGCCGTCCGCGGGCTCCGCATGCATTTCAAGCAAAACCGTGTAAAATTGCTTCTCTGTAAACGCTCTCATACAACGGATATGTTTTGAATTAAGTGCGGGCCGCGTCGCCGAACGCGACGCGCTACGCCCTGCGTCTCCGCAAATGAGACCTAAGGCATGACCGATGGCCTACCTCTGTCTGTCATAAGATTGGAACTAGTGTTTATGTCTATTTATTCATAATGTGCCATTTAGTTTCCAACCTCCCCAAAGAGGTCCTGACGAAAGAGATCGGTATTACAGTAATTAATTGACAGACTGATCTTGAATCCAAAATGGCGGCATACGAAGTGTAAAGTTAATAAGAACGCCAGTTATGTCGCTCATAGATCTGAAACATAAGAAGCTACGAGATAGCGCAGCTGAGATCCAGCATACGGGGAATTTTTATTAAATCTCTTATATGTGAAGTACGTTTGGGAATGCAGATTTGAATATAACATCCGTATTGCACAAGTCTCAGAGCGAAATCTGATTCCAATATCACTGTTCATGATACTCAATGCAATATTGGAGCTCATGCGTAGAACATAGAAAATAAGAATATTTGTTCGTCCCAATGTAGAAAGCAGCGGTATTTCATATCTGGAAATGGGACGGACAAATATTCGTATTTGATTGAGAAATGAAAGTAAAACAGAGACATGTATTCTTTAATATTGCTGCAGTACCTTTAAGTAAAGGTCAAGTGAAATAAGTTTGTGTGGTAGGTCGTGGGTAGCTCTCTCAGCATAATACAGTAGGTACCTATATAAATAAGGATGTTTCAATTATTAAAGCAATCTTTTCAGATGAGTAACCTTTTAAAACACTTGGGCATGGGGTTCGAGTGTCGATCTAGTTTTTCAAGACATTGTCAATCGTTTGATAGACTAAACACGTGGTCAGAAGGTTGACTTTTTTCTGCTAAATACCTAATCACCATCGTTTTGGGAAAATTTTCCTTTGACAGGACTGTGGACGTTTTTTTTATTGCCTTATAGGCACTTTCTCCCTCAAGTCTTTTTTGCTTGTGCATATTTAAAACAGTATAGCTTGCATAGCCTGATATTAAAAATAGGCGAGGTTTATATTTCGTAAAGGAACACAAGACTATTACCAGCAGCGGTGTGGTTAGCATGTTTTAGGTGAACATATTCTGCGGTCAAACAATGAGGACATAAAATAAAACGGAATGCACTCGGCGGTGCTAGAACGTAGTTTAGTTTCCGTTCCAATTCTAAGCTGCAGGTTGCTAGGAAAGAATGTCTGTTAAAGTGTTAGGATAGCGTTTAAATGCTAATGTGGGAATAGGAATTAGGAAACAAGTTACTATCAGCCAAGTCTACACGCTTCAGCTAATCCCATCGGCATTCGGGAAGCATCCAAAGCCGTGCAAATGAGCAAAGCTAGATCTTCGTCTTATGCGAAACGGTTCTCCCTCTAAGTCTTCTCTAAGTTGAATCCGTCATTATTATTACATGAAAAGGGGCCGCGAGTTCACCGGATCCACACCTGCGCTGTACAAATAACCACGTAAACCTGACAAATTGTTTCCCATTCATATTGGTCACGAGTGCTCGGCGGTGCCACGTTGCCAAAAAATGTTCCGCGTAAACTTAAGGTTCCCCGATTTGGACGGTCACGACTCTCATGACCTTTATACGGCACATTTCGTGGGTCCGCGCAAACATTTCCGTTTTTTTTCAGGTTGTGCGGCCTCCCGCTGACTCGGATTATATTCGGGATGGCATTAATCTCCCTGTAAATGGTGTTTGTAATAGAGTTTTTAGGATGCGTCAAGATAATGCGTGTTTTTGTTGGCGTTCTATTTTTGCAGCTGAACCAATAATTGCCTGTTTGTTTATTTGTTGCCTGCATCTTTCCACAGATAAGTCAAAGTCAAAGCATTTATTTCAATTAGACCATTTACAGGCACTTTTGAATTGTCAAGGTCGGTCGGTCAAAAAGATGAAGCTATTTGCACGTTCCAAAGCGTAGATCTCTATGGAGAAGAACGTGCAAGAACTCCACGGACACTCTTTTAAAAATAATATTTTGTTACAATGATAGGTAGGTTCCTTGGGAAAGTAATTAAGTCAAGCCAATAGTAAACAAGCTAGCTAATCTGACGTGGTGCGCCGCCAAGTTTGGGATTTCCTCCGTGATTAAGGCTTTATCCCCTGAGGAACTTAGCGGTATAGATCGGCGACAAAGGAGCTCGTCGCCGTTGAGGCGAAAATTAAATGATTGAAGTGAAAGGGACTAAAAAATAACTGTACCTACCTATGATTGAAACAATATTTATAGCTAACTACCTATATTTTTTTGGGAAACAGTATTGTACTCAACGAAAGTGTAGCTTTCTATCACTAAAAGATTTTTTGTAATCGTATTAGTGTTTCCAGAGGTTACCCTATACAAAAATATAATCTCACAAACTGGTTCGAGGTGATCCGGGAAAAATACCTGGAAAGATTTGGTGCAGGCCTTTTCCCAGCGGTGGGACAGTATGAGCTGAATAAGAAAAAACAAACAGTACCAGTTAAACTATCGTCTAGTTTGTATAACTAAAGCAGGTCTTTTTAAAAAACAGCATTACTGCACGAGTATCATATAAACTTTACAAGTCGTTAAACATAAGGTGGCAAAGGAATTCAAAATCCAGGCTTTATCCAGTGTATCGTGTGAAGATGTATGACACAAAACGCAGGTAAGCTCTGAATAAGTAAGGAGGTGTGTTTAAGTGTTGTAAGTTATTAATGGCGGCTATCACATGCTGGCTTAACACTTTAAGTACGGTCAAACCCGGCTTGAGCGAGATACATTATGCACCTTACTAGACAGGGGATAGATTAGGTTAATTTTACGTTAATCGATGTTCGGGAGTCATTATCAGGTGCTGATGCTGCTTAGTTGCGTTACTGTCTGTACTTGATCCATTTTGTTTTGTTTTTTGTACCGACGTAAATAAGAAGGAGATTCTCAACTCTGTGGATATATTTTTTACAAACCTACATTTTACTTCTTTTTTTTAACCGACCGAAAAAAGGAGGAGGTTCTCAATTCGACTGTATTTTTTTTGTGTTTGTTACTTCATATTTCCGTCATTTATAAACCGATTTTAAAAAATCTTGTTTTATGTGAAAGGATATAGGTACTTCTCGATTGGTCCCATTGAAATTTTATCAAAATCGATTCAGCAGTTTGGTTTTTAAATCCAAATAGCTGGAGAAAATATGTGGAAAAATCATCCTTGTTTACGAAATTGCATATTTTTGCTTTCCTGTGACTTTCCATTGGTGTTGTTAGGTGTGGGGTAGGTACTACTAAAAAGCGGAAAATAAAAAGCTTTTTCACAAATTTTGGAAGTCGGTGTTTTTGGTTGCTTCTTCGCTATTTGACACAGACTTCCGAAATTAAAGTTATGTTGTACTTTGTAGTGTTTTTTTTGGAAGTCGGTTTTTTTTTGACACCGACTTCCGTAATCAAAGTTATGTGGTTCTTGGTAGGGTGTTAATCAGTTCGACGCCCATATTGACTTTAAGTTACAGATAAAGTCTATCAAATAAAATAACTTAAGTACTTACCCTAATACTACGGTATGTTTCGACAAAATATAACTGAACAGCTGATTTTACACAATTTCAAGGATCTGTAGTAAAATTGTTCATAATGATGAGTACAATGACCCCTTTTCAGATCTGGCGTTATTACTGTTATACGTTGCATACATTCAATCAAATATTTATTTGACGTAACTACATTACATTTTTGACAAAATAAAATAGCATTGTCAGCGCAATAAGCATACCTTTACGTTGGAACGATACACCTGTGTCAAACAGTATGAAGTATTCATCAAAATGGCCTGTCTGACACTGTCTGGGATTTTTAATATAAATTCTCAAATGAGACATGAATGCGACGAGTATGACGCGGGGCGGAATGGAGTCTATACAGCGCGTCTCTTAAATTTTAAATGAAATACCATAAGAGGTGTTTACATAATTTTGGAATTTAATAAGTTACAATATTAAGACAAATAAAATCTAAAGGTACGAGTAGATTAGGTTGCGTCACTGTCTCATTTGACTGTGGTGATATTAGGGTCTTATCGATTTTTTTTTTTAATATATCTGAATTGTTTTGTTTAGTCTGCCTGTCTAGAATATAAAATAATAGTAATATTAGAAGCTAGAATCTTACTAAACTGACAAGGGAATGACATTCTGGCTGTGGCTGGTGTGACAGGCTGGCTTTGAATTTTATAAGTATCAAAACTTGGTCGACAATTCTCTACATCATCAACCTCATAATTTCAGTCAAAAGAGATCCACATACAACTGGGCATATGTATGTATGACGTCATGAATGGTCACCACATTGACCGGTTTAGCAGTGCGATTCTGTAAAGATTACGCCGCCGTGTGAACGTGAACATGAGGTTTTTTTTTTTATTATGCTCAAAGATAGGTACAGTATTTGTTCTCTTTACAATTTTACTCGCCAAACTTATTAGTTTGATGGCGAGAAGCGCTTCTTAATATACGAATGTTCTTATGAAAACCGATCTTAAAACTACCAACTATGCACTATTTCCTTCAAGGATCAGTCACACCGGCACGAGTAGACCGCTGACGAGTCGCGGACACCGGACACCAACAGATTCTAAGTACACACGGCCACAAACCAAGCAAAGCCCACATCCCCAGCACAACCCAACCTCGCATTGTGTAGGATTTCCGTACAATGAGAGGTCAGTCCATACCGAAAACGCATACGCAGCCGCGCGCACACATATTATGTGTCTGGTGGTGTCCGCGCCCGGAGCCGCGTCGAAGTGAGGTGCCAATCCATCTCATCATCATGCCAATATCTTTTCTTAGGCCTCCCTCTTCCTCTCCATCCATCCACATTTATATCATACGATAACAAAGTATTGCTTATTTTTAGTTTAGTCATCAATGTATCCCTATACCTGTTGCATTGACTAGACATATTATTGGGTCTAATCCAAAACAGTGAGTAGGTAATACAAAAACTTATCTCACATAGCGAAAAGCGTAAATATAGTATCGCAGACGGTCGCTTATTACAATTACAGCTATTCCTACAAATGCGAGTACAAAACGTTTATGTAAATACCCCAGCGTGGTCCGTAATATACTGCACCACAGCTAAGTTATATTTTAGCATATCTGCGACAGTCTATCCGTTGTTTTGACTGCATAATTCGTGAATGCGTTATAGTGAATTAAATGCAGCTCTGGTTGCATTTTCTTGATAAAATTGGAGTTATTTGCAATTCAGATAAGTCTCCGACTCACCAAGATTACTTTGGCTACGGAACAAAACGGTTCCTTTTGACTTGAGCCTTCAATTTTGAATAAAACAGAAGCCGCAAGCTGGAATAATGTATTTTTTATTTTTTTCTCGACTTTCTTACTGTGTTTGGTGTTATTGGCAATTGAGACGTGACAGTAGATACAACTAATATTGACGACAACATTCAAATTTCATATTCAAAATAAGTTCCACTTTCTTGTACTCCAAACTGGATTCTTCAACAATTTACCAAAAGCTAACTCCATTAATACAAGTATAGTGACGGAGTGAACCCAAAGTTCCTAGATGCGACCTTAGACATAGCTGCGCTCTTCCAGATTCAGAATTCAGGAGCCCCCGGCTGAATTATAATGAAGCGAGAACTTCGAAGCCAGTACTTCGGTAGCAAGAAGAAGAGAGTTATCCACGAACGGCTATTGTTTTTAATGAATTCTCAACTTTTGCGAAAGTTCGACTAAGTTAGGAACATTACCTGCACAAAATTCCGATATCCAAGTTGAGCGATGTGCAGCTAATTATTATATTATCGCTTTTTGTTTTTGTGGCTTTTAGTGGTAGTTTTTGGTTGAGTGAATTTTGATATTTTTTTTTTTGTGAAATACATTTTTTGGAGGAGTTCGTTGCTAAATAATTACAGCCGCACTGGTCGATCAAGGATAAACAACGCTTGCTGAGGTCGGTCTGTGGATGGGTGACCATCTTAACATACCGACATTCCTCCGTGCCTCGGAAAGCACGATAAGCCATTGGTCCCAGCAGTCATTTGTAGATCTTTGGCAGTCATTACGGATTGTCAGAAGCCAGCAAATCTGACTTCCAGTCTTGCCAAGATGTACCGTGTTACCCAGTTAATGGGTTGTGGAGTTCTGGCAGGTAGCCGCTCCACGCATAATACTGGCATTCAGCTGAATTCAGTTTGACTGGAAGCCGACCCTAATATAGTTAGGAAGAGGCTAGACAGATGATGAGATTTTTTGGTTAAGGGCTTTACACAGATGTCAACACACAGACTTGACACAGAGGTCGTGTTACAGAGGTTCTGGGTTCTAAAGTTTAGATAGGCAGTCGTTTTTTGTCAAACACTGGTATTCATCTGCATTTAGTTAGACTGAAAGCCGATCGCGTCATAGGTCTAGGCAGATTGATTTAAAGTAGAAGTCATGTCCTGCCAGGGTTGCGGATTTTGTTTGAAAGAGTTACCGCAGCCAACAAAGGGCATTACGAGGAGCACGGATGAGTTTTAGTCAGTAAGAGTCTGACACTCCCTCCCGCTCCACCCGAGCGGCAGGAGTCTTTTGATGATTTCCCATCCATAAGAAGAGGCAGATTGATTTAAAGTAGAGGTCATGTTGTCAGACTTTTCGTAAGTTTTCAGTGTCTAACGACTGTCAAACCATGTGTCAAGTATACCTTACTACTGGACAGATATGATTAGATAAATAAAATATGCTGTGTTTTCTGATAGCTACAACCCAGGAGTCTTTAAGTCAAGAGTGAATAGGTTACTTCTAGGCAAGCGTGCTCCATCTTCAACCACTTCATTGTTTACCATCAGGTGAGATAGTGGTTAAGCGCGTGCCAATCAATAATAATAAAATAAATATTTCAACATTTTATCAAACCTTATTAACACAATAAATCATCTTCTTCGAATGGATTGCAGTTTCCTTGGTGGTTGCATTCTCAAGATGAAAGAGTGTCTCTTGTCGGCAACTACACATCATTATTATCATCATCATTTACAGCCCGTCATGTAATAGTCTCCACGTTCTTGTTTGGAGGTAGCGGAACAGAGAGCAAAGTCCCACATACCTCCGTTGAAAAGGGAGGATCCTCCGACCAGACGGTTGAGTCTGGTGGGCAACTGGCCGTCAGTTGATATTCTGGCTTTGCATAATAATATGTTCTAATCGCACGGTAAACTCTGATATCGCGATTTAGGACGTTGTCAAGCTAGTTCGCAGCTGTCGAGATAGATGGCGCTGCGAGTCTCATTTGTTGATTCTGCTACGTTATTTTTTTGTGGTGGTAATGTCGCCTACACTTGTGCCAGCGAAGACAACAATGTCGTCTACCCATCTCGCCAACTACTCACGAACTCAGAATTTTCTTGCCTCTTTGACGTATATTGTACACATTTTAAACCCACTAAGCCACATAACAGTTTATTTATTAGACTCCTACGCACAGAATAACACTTAACATAACTTTAGAACCGTGATTAAAGCCAAAAGCATCTCATTTACGTTCCTACCTTCCAAGTTTTACGATTCCCGGCTCGAAGATGTTGATAAACCTTTTGTTTACAATATAATGTGGTTAAAGAACTTTATGGCTAATGAAAAAGTGTACATTTTAAGGCTGGCTGTTAATAAGTAAGTTGAACAGCTCAACAAGATTCACCTATATAGCCCAGCGGTTCCTCTAAAGCTTTAAAGAGATTTACTCGCAACGAGTCGAGTTCTCATTTGTTTATTTTTGAATGTTTTTATGTTTCATTTTGTTTTTGACTGTTAAATTTTACGTAGGATTTAATTAACTTTCAAATACTTCAAATGGATAAAAGTTTACTAGGTATAGTTTCATCATCAGCATCATTTCGATTATTTTATTTCAATAAATATCCGAAATCATAAATTATCTTCATACTGAACAAACTAAAAAGGACTGTATTAATATCTATCCAATAAGCCTGTTTTGTTCCGCTGCTGGAAAAATAGTTAAATTTTTCTTTCGTATTTCCAAGACGCTTTATCTACTTCCTATTCCTCCTACATCCTATTTGTTTTTAATCACGTTAGTCATGACGATACGAATAGTCAACGACACACTTCAAAAAATCCAACAACAGGTTCCATGACCGGGTCCGGATGAATGAGGGGCAACGGACATCCCCAAGTCCGCCGCCCCTGGACCCAGTTAGGGGGGCAGAAGGAGGGCAGCGTATGCCCTCCTCCGACGCCCGGTGCGCCTGCTGCGGGCCGGGAGAGCACTCGACATCTCCCTCTCCCTTTCCGCAGCCTCCTTCTGCGCGATGACAGTTTCGCAGAAGGAGACCACCGCGTCCCAGGACTCCTCACCGCCGACCATAGACCGTACTACAGCCGGCAGCGAGAGGTCACTGCCTACCACCTGCCACTGCCTGTATTATCTATAATGCAAAAGAGTGCATTACAATGCCGTGTGTATATCTAAGAATGGTAGATCTAAGACTATTTGCAGTAATGTACATTTTTCATTTGGGACCGGTCGACGGAGCCCTGCTTCGCGGGGTTCATATTTCTGGGTGGTTTAAAAAAAAAATAACCTTGAAGGGGATGGGGATACTTCTAACCTAACCTGTCCGAGTTGGGGTGCCCCAAGCCCCTATTTTGTCAAGCGTTATTTAAGCTTTATAATTTATTATAAATTAAAATACAGATGGTGGTATTGAGTTAGTGTTCCTTGTCGAAATATTTTCGGGTAACAGTATAACACCTTACTAACAGTTACATGGTGTAACTGAACGGAAACAAACTATATAATATAATATCCTATGTTAAGATTTGAAGAACGAACAGTCAGACATACAGAGTTCTATCACATTTATAATTTTAGTATAGATTCCGTGTGAACCTAGGCTTACAGTAACGCCGTCAAAACATCAAGTTATCTATCAGTTTGACGATAACGAATGCAGTTTGAAATATTCCCATTAGGAGGCCACTGCAACTGCCATTAGACATGGGTTATTGTGCAATAGTACGTTAGAGGAGAACAAATAGCTACATATAATTCGATCCGCCAGTACCCCTCAGAGGCTCGTATGTTACTGCACTATACATTCGGCCCGGATATTTTCCAGTACGTTGCAAAGAGTGCAGACAATTAATGGTAACTCTAAAAGGTCTTTTAGAGTGGAAATATATTTGTTTGTTTACGACATGGGATGTTTGTTAATAGAAATAACATTTTTTTCTTCTTCTGCGGGAGTCTGATGAAAAAACTGTCATTTTTTGTGAAAAATCTGATATTAATTTTGAAAGGTAATAGGGGTGATAGGTATAGGAAAAGTCGGGGTTATAGAGGGCTATCTTGTAAATCAAATAAAATCTGCTAAAACCTATTAAAAGATATCTGTCCTGCTGAAAAGTATTTCTTCAATAAATACTAAAGACTTTTAGCATATTTTTTTTTTAAATTAATGACAATTGTCATTGTTCGATTCGATTGACGTTCATTAGTTTTGCAAATTAAATAAACGAAAACGAGTCGCCCTGACTGAAAACTTCATTAGTTAAAATAACAAGTCAAATAATTACACAAATTACCGAAATGAATTTAATTAGCACATCTATTTTTAATTTCAATTAGAAATATTCATATTTGATCAAAGCATTGAAATACGTAAAATACGAGTATTCTAAACATTTGAATTTCTAAAATGCATTACGATTGGAAATTAAGACTTTATTTCTTAACATGAGATTATTAACATTTAAAAAAAACTGAATTGTGACTGATAATTTACTTTTCTCAAGAAACGTATTTTACCCGCCATTTTCTTGGCAAGTGAGATTACGGTAAATAGAAAATGTATGACAGAAAAAACCCCGAAAAGTCATATAATGGGATTGGCTGATGAAAACTTATTTAACCGATCACAACTAGATATCACGCGTTTGACAATTTTCACAATCATTTTGTGATAATTTTCGTTCGAGAAACTGTACCTAATACACAATGCGCTGACTCCAAATCAATTGGGACAACGGCAAGCCGATGATGATGATGAAAAATACCTTATTAAATTCCAGTTCAGTGACAATCGCACTCCCAATGCAACTAATTGAAATAATCATTCCAATTACATTATATCGCACACTCGAAACAAAATAAAAGCGTCAATTAAATACTGAAATCCCGTTACCAAAGAGTAGAGAGTATAATGACAATGAAATTACCGTCAATCTGTCGCAAGCAATCAATGAAATGATTACATTCTCCGTGGAAATCCGACAAATAAGTTCGTACGTAATTATTGTCGATCAAATATTTGTCAGGGTACCTTCCCTGTTTGCTGATGATGTAATTCAATGTTATATTAGTCTGATTCTGTCTATGTCACTGATAATATTGTACTAGGTTGGTGTATTAAAAGGTCTACTGGTTTCTTGATAAGGGTGCCAATTTTACTAATTTCAAGCAACGTTTCCATTCGTACTCAGTCGCTATCTGTGAAAAAAACTTCATTTTCATACATTTTTGATAGGTTGCGACTGAGGAATGAGATGCGAAGGATATAATTGGCCTGTGTGCTTTATTTTTTGCAAAAAACCCTTAATTTCCATACATTTTTGACAGATTGTGACTGACACGCGAATGCGAACGTTCTCGATCTAGTTTTTAGTTCCCATTTTACTTATTCTTATACATATTTTTTATTACTTTTCAACCGACTTCTAAAAAAGGAGGAGGTTCTCAATTCGTATGTTTGTATTTTTTTTTTATGTTTGTTCGGGCATAACTCAGTCGGTTGCCAACCGATTTGAAAATATATTTTTTTGTTGAAAAGGGTATACTTCCCAAATGGTTCCATTGACATTTTATCAAAATCGGTTCAGTAGTTTGGTTATTAAATCCAAATAGCTGGAAAAAATATGTGGAAAAATCATCCATGTATACGAAATTGCGTATTTTTGTTTTCCTGTGGTGTTGTTAGGTGTGGGGTACCACTAAAAAGTGAAAAATAAAAAACTTTTTCACAAAAAAAAAACCGACTTCCAAAAACACTACAAAGTTCAAAATAACTTTAATTTCGGAAGTCTGTGTCAAATAACGACGAAGCAACCAAAGGTATTTGGTGCAGCCGTGAGGCAAACAATGCTATAGTATTTAAATTAAGTCTCCTTTATGATGTAAGATCGGGTCCGTTCAGAGTTCCCAGATCTTATTTATTTTCTCAGTAAAAAATGTGTGGGATAGAGTAGTGTTATTATGTACTTTAAAAGTACGCACACTTGCTAGTATTATGGTTGATTCACACATAGCCGGACCGTGGCCGGGCAGTGTCAGGGCCGTGGCTGTGCAGGGACCGAGCATCCGTATCTGCACGTCCGTACGTTCGACCCGGGCACGGAAGCTCCGGCGCCTGCCCGGACACGGACGTGTGTGAACGAGTTCCTACAAAATGTATGCAACTATACTTTTTTGAGCTCCGGACGGACCACGGCCCGGACACGGCCCGGCTATGTGTGAATCAACCTTTAGTAAGCAAGGTCTCAAGGCTCTGGGATCTTACTTTATTATTTTTGTTCCTACATTGTATGTATTGCCAAATGAACATATTCTCTTTCTTTATTTACTTAAGCTTCTTGAAAAATTCCAATGAGTTGAAACTTACCCTGTATTATCCTTGTAGAATTAATTACAATATAACTACACACGTAAAGTGTTCGTACCTTTGTCTCGTCTACGACAAACAAACATACACGTACAAAACGTATCGTCAATGAGAGTCGATCTTTGTCAAAACCCTCGTAACTCGATCGATCAGGACGCAATCGTATTGTACTCGATCTGAGAGGGTACTTTCTAGATGTCAACTGTAATAAATGAACACGGAACAAGGAAACGAAAGCGACTAGAAATGACGTTACTGACACTGTGAGCTAATATGAGACACGCTGTGTACAAGCTTTGGCTGAGCTTCCAACATGGTCAGAGATATGCTATGATGAGGCGGGCGCAGGCCGCCCCGTTCAGGAGTGATACCCGACAGTGCTAATCATCACAATATTTTCTTTATTAAACAAAGTTAGTAAAAGTGATGAAATTTTAAGGCTCGCTACGCTCGCCTTGCTTTCTTAGGTTTCTTGGGCTGTTATGTATCAACCGAGAAAGTAAATTTTGGTCATTTGAGGCGTGATTAAAAAAATTGGATAAGTATGACAAGTGATAGTATATTTGGTACCTACAAGGTTTTAAAATGTTATGAGTCTAGTTTTGTCTATGCCGTCTCTAGCAGATGACGATGTTCTGTGGTTTTATTCTACAGAAGACTTCTGTGTACGATTTTATGTTAGATCAAGGTAGCGTATTGTGTTCCTTATGCATATGCGAGGGTTGGTTCGTCAAAACGAATGTAACTTTAAAATTATGGGATGTTTTTGCTTTGGTGTTATATATTTTTATTAAGACACTCGTTGGTCCACAGATCTCAAACACTAGGGTAAGGAAGGGTATTGCCGGTCACTTAAGCAAAAAGAACTACAATTCAGTGAAAAATCAACATTTATTTAAGAAACTGTTATGAAACATAAGTTAAGGTAATATTCTAACATAATTACAACCATTGAGATCAATATTAATTACAAATATAGCACAATCAACTCTTAAAAAAAAATGGCTTTGACCGGTATTGTCCGACCATGGTAGACAATACCGGTCGATAGGTGGGCAAAAACGGTCAAACTTTTAGTGGCACAAATCGCACACGTAGCTTTCGGAAGACTCAAAACCTGAGCACTCAGCATGAGCCCAAAGCTCACACTGTACGCACCTGTACCAAAGCTCGTTGTTCCGGCCATAATCGTCACATAGCATGCATCTGTTCTCCAGATCTTCGACATTAGTGTCATCATCACCATCGCGTACGTCAGTTATTTCGATTTCGGAGTCGGATGAACTCTGGTCCTAATTCTCATCTTGGAGAACTCTTTTTTTTACCTTTCTGACATTAGTAAATTTAGCTGGTCTTCTTTTTGTTGCTTAATTTATTCCTGCTTTTATTTTGGCACCAGATTCTTTCTTCTTTTCCCTTGTTGCTCTTCTCTCTTCTTTTTGTACCAAAGCTTCCTTGTTCGGCGTGTTTGGTAAAACAGTTGCATGTTGTTTTCGAGAGGCTCCCTGCACTTTCCGATTGTGTGTGGGTTTCTTCGGAACTGGTAGAAGATTTTTGGCGGTAACTCCTGAAGTTGAGGGAATGGCATTGTCTATTATCGGTTGCAGGACTTGGGGAGATGTGACAGGACTATTTCCTGGTGTTGTTTGGGTGTAGTCAAAAATATAATCTACTTGCAAACATAACTTGCAGTTAATACCGGTCAGCATGACCGGCGTTAGCCACCCGTATACTTTTCTGGTTAATAATAATTTTAACAAAAACCTGTGGCAAAGTGCTTGAAATCTATGATTACATGGGTAGATAGATAACTACACAACAATAGATAACACTGACAATGAATGCAACATGAAAATTAACACACTCCCCTCTTATGTTTCGCGGCCAAAAAATTACAAAAAAGTGGCGCGAAACAAATTGTCATGCGGTGCTCCCTGACGCGTGCTCGGAACTGAGCGGGGGCCGGTGCGTCGGCGCGGGGAAAACTCACACCACCCTCAATCAATGTGTGTGTGCGCAAAACGCTGTAATTTCGAAGATATTGTGGGGACCGGCATTGTCGCCTGACCGCGGATACCCTCTTTTACCTACTATGCATGAGGTCCTGAGTCCGATTGGTTTGGAAATGGTTTTTGTGTTGTTACACATTGATGTTTTGTTGGATATAGGCTTGCCTTTGCGGACTTACACACGGAAATATTACTAGTGATAATAAATATTACTAGTGATATGTTTATACATATAAATATCGCTAGTAATGTAATCGAGAAGCTCGTGACTAAACTAAAACAGCCGCACGGGCCGATCTTCAAGGTTAAGCAACGCTTGCTAAGGTTGGTCTGTGGATGGGTGACCATCTTAACATACCGAGAACGGCTTAACGTGCTTTCCGGGGCACGGACTGCTACGTTTGGTCCCGGCTGTCATTTGGAGATCTTTAGCAGTCTTTACGGATTGTCAGAAGCCAGAATCTGACGCCAGTCTAGCCGAGAATTACCGTGTTACCCAGTTAATGGGTTGTGGGGGTCTTGTAGGCAGGCTGCTCCACGTAAAATACTGGTATTCAGCCGAATCCGGTTTGACTGGGAGTGGACCCCAATATATTTAGTTGGGAAAAGGCTAGGCCGATGATGATATGTTAATACATGCCTTACCAAAATCTTCAAAATATCTTGGCATCAAAAGCTATCATCTTCGATTCAATGGTTAATTCGTTCTAACCAGTTTATTACATAAGGATATCAAAATATTCAAAACCAAATATCTTTAGATTATTACGCTTATCTCACCATTGATAACTATCATAACATTTGTAAAGACATTACCTCATTGTGGCTACCAACAATAGTATCTCCTAATCAGCAGTAGCAACAGAGCTGATAATACTATTATATGGATCCGCAATCCTGACCATTAATTAATCAATCAGTGATCAAGGCATTGCTACACATGATGTTAACACTTAAGGGGTACTTACACGGTTGGCTGCCCCAGCAATGCGGCCATGCCCCGCTGGGTTAAAGCCGACAGAATCGCATTAATTCCGCAACCGAGCTAGCTTCGAGATATTGGCAGTAATGTATTGATGGAGTAAGTTTCCTGGGCTTTTTAGCAATTTCATACATACTTGATACTTTTGCATTAGGTATGACAATAGCAGCTCAGAAGCTGCAGTGTAGTTCTATAAAAAATTCTCGATAAAAATTGAAATATTAGCAAAAAAATGTAGATCCCTACTGGTGATGGTTGCAGCGCCGTAGCACGTTATATAGTATGGTAGCACATCTGGCAAGCTTCGTAGCACGGTACGTAATGTTCGTAGCACGTCATGCAAGGTTCGTAGCACGTCATGCACGCTTCGTTGCACATCATGTAAGCTTCGTAGCACTTCAAGTATGTTTCGAAGCACCCACTATTTCTCTTAGGCTAATTATTTTTGAGGCGAATAACAACTTATTAGGCGACTAACTAATTGGTTACAAAAAATAATGACTTGGCGGCTAATATTAACAGTGGGATGTCATAAGTATATGTGTTTTAATTGGTGTAAGAGCGAGCGAAGCGAGCTCGGGACTTGGGGGTAGGGTCGAAGGAAATGGCGCCATCCCCTTCGTGGTTATTTTTTTTAAACCACCCAAAAATATTTATTTATTTATACTAGAATCACTGCCAATTTAAATTTAAACAGAGCTCACAACTCTATATAAAGCTGCTACTTTATACTTAAAATGCTACTTCACTGTAGCTGCCAACCTATTATTTTTGCTACCCATCTTAATTATTTTTAAAACCCTATAACAGGTTAGTTTGTCGCCGCGTTAAATACATGCCTTTCTCTTATAAAACCTTCATAGGTAGGTAGGTACTTATTTTTTAAGTAAAAAATGAGTCTACACATGCAATCGCAGTTTAACCTAAAAACCCCAGTTGATTCTTGTCACTACAAACAGCAATGTATTGTACCGTTTAAATTGTTCAAACCCAGCATTTGCACGACGTAGAATAATGTTTATACTTATCTATACGTAGATGTGCATATACATGGCCTGACGTTCGAGACATTTTCGTCTCGTCGGCGTCGTGTCAAACCGAAGTGATATAAAGAGCTTTACACGCCTTCCAAATGTATTTACATACTCGATTCAATCTAAATAACGAGAATCGTATGCATGCTCTCTTTGTTTGTGAGAATAGGTAAGCTGCTTCGCGGAATTCAGGATATATATTATTGTTTGGAAGCTATTGATACAGTCTACCAATGGCTCTTGTTTCCAGTTGTTTTTAGCGAAGAATAGTGGGCTTGTGAGACGGCAGGTGTTGTCTAGATTTTTTTTCTTTTTAAGAATGGTAAATCATCAAATGATTTCTTCCTCTCTGGGTGGAGTGGAAGGGAGTGTCAGACTCTTACTGAGTAAAACCCATCCGTGTTCCTCCTAATGCCCTTTACGTTCCAGGGCCGCGGTGACTCTTTCGAACAAATTCCGCAGCCCTTTGTCTAGAGTCTACCGTCTAGTTTTTAACAAAAGACTGTGGTAAGGTTACAACCTAATGTAATAACTATCGCCGATCTTGAAGGTTAAGCTACACTGACCGAGGTCGTTACTCGGATGGGTGACTATCCATTACCGGTCGAGAGTCGTTCATAACTCGGAAAACACGTTAAGCATTTGGTCCCAGGTGTCGTTGGTATCGTGTTGCCCAGTTACTGTATTGGAGGTCCTGATGGACTGTCGTCACATAAATGTTTTTTCTTTCTTTCTACCTATAAAATAATGATAACGGCTCCCTATAAAAGACTGGAAACCGACCCAAACGTAGATGCGAAATGGCTAGGTAGATTTTTCGAATCTACATTGGAAAAAAAAAACAGTAAAAAAATAGGTAAAATTCTCGCGTAAAAAGTCGTTTCCATCTGGCTCCCGTACTCTACTAATCACAACCAATCGAAGAACTTCATCGTCGACTAATTCGTCAACTCGAGAACAATGCACACTCGTCCAGAATTGCTGACGGCGACTATACGATGCAGATCGGTATCCGGCCATGCGTAAGACGAAATCATTCCATTCGGCTTGATCCGGCTGGCGGCCGGCTCGTCGAGACTGTCTCACATGCCAGGCGTCCGACCGTGAAATCGTACGTCCGTAAATGTGTACACCGTCCATAGTATGTACATATAAAACAAAGCAGACGTCTGTGCGGAGTGACGGTGAAAAATGCTTCGTGTAAATTGATTCCCACTATCACTCACATGAATGCACTTGCGAGGTAGTCTAATGGAATATCTAAAGATTCCTAGAAATATAAACTCAGTGCTACAGTGATAAACAATAGCTAAAGCATTCAGCCTTACGTTCTTTAAGGTTGAGAACCAGCACAATTTAATATTGATATTGTCCTGAACAGAAAATACTTTTCTTTAGAAGGTCCAATTTATCGTACCTCAAAACTTTCAAATTCCAGATACAATCTCGTCTCGGCTACCGTCAATGTCAGACACTTGTCAAGGTATTAGGCAACTGTAAAAGAAGTATTTTGATATGTTGATTGAGATGTGCTAGGCGTCGCGAGGATGTGTGGCGGCACTGTGAAGCTAGCTCCACTACCTCGTTTCCACCAGAGCTGCGCTAAGCCAGGGTAGTAAGATGTAGACTTTCATCGTGCACTGCCTATCTACCTCGTAAATTTTTGGAGGCAAAGCTCCCTCAAAATACGAGAACTGCCCATCAGATGCGCCATTTGACGTGCTTAACACACAATGGCATCAGCATAATAAACTTCCACTGCCAATAACATTATTCCCATTATACCGATGGTTCACCCGTTCACAATACCTATGTCAAATGATTGAAAAAGGACGAAAGCTTTTCTGTCTTCTGTAATTTTTCAGTGAATCAGCATGGATTATTTAGCCTAAAACGTGCCTACTACTGGGACACTGGCCTCCTATCTGTGAGAGTGAGTGAGCTGTAATACACCACGTCAGCCCAGTTATTGGTTTTAGGATATGCCGGTTACGTCACGAAATTTTCCTTCACAGCTCTTCACAGAGAGCAGTGGTATAAAATAAATTACACAAAGCCACCACCAAAGTCACCAACCCGGGTTTTTGAGTGAAAGTTTATTAATTTCCAATTAATTGAAGCCTTTCTTTAATAATTGGTTATTAATAAACTTTCATTGTTACAATGAAAAACAATTATCGTGATTTCGCTACATAAAATATAACACACATTAATTATAATTGCCCGGTGTTATTAAATCGAATAACAATAGACTTTGTTTCGGATAGCGCCAAAACAATGAAACATTATCGTAACTCTAACATACAATATTATTACTAAATCCGAATAATTTACAAAAAAAGTATTTTTTTTCATTCCCATTGATTAAGGAAATAAGATGACCTCGCTTAAAGCTACGTTTTCAATTGATTTCAAATGTTTTTTTTGTAATTTAAAAACTACTTAATAAAAATCACTGACAGACAGGAAACTACATAAACTATTGGATCTAGAACCATGAAACATGCATCAGAGTTTTTTTGAAAACATATTTGAAAACACATTGACTATAGAGGTTAATAGCGATAGAAAGTTCGACATTTTTTCCGATAGAAAATGTATCGAACACATGGCTTCTATAAAATAAAACGAAAAAGTGGCCAGTGTTGCATATACAAAAGGGATATTAAAATAGTAATTTGTGGCTTTTGTATCAGCGACCCCGATTTTGAAACTAGTTTTTGTGTAAAACTTTGTTCTCGGAAAAGTGGAAAACCACATTCCGCAGCCCAGAAATTGTTAAAATTCATTCGACTATTGGACCAATTCCATAGGGGAAAGTAATATATCTGACCAATTCAGTTGAAGATTTGCACCGATTTGATCTTATGTGACTCAAACACGGATGCGAAACGTAATTTAAAGTTTGGGATTACTTTTGGGGGCAAATTACTAAATTAAAAATAAAACACCAAACTTCATACTCAATATATTGATTGCTTCCACATGTGGTAGGTTATATAGGTTGAGAACCACCTCCTTTTTTGAAGTCGGTTAAAAATATGATCATTGTGGACCCTGTCGGGCACAGCAAAAGTAGGAGAGAGGAAGAGGAACTTCGTCGTGTGACATACCAAATGATACTGTAAACGTGGATATTCATCCAGGTTTGCTGTTAGAGAACCCCATGCTGAATTAACGAGTTTTTGAATGTATTTAAGTACAATGTCATTAATTTGACCCGGGGTTAACTCGGGGTCACTCTGAGGAATCAACAAGTCAGTCAAAAATGTACATTATCCAAACCGTTTTTCATTCCACACATTCACGACACTCCCTTAGTTCAAACAAGAAAATAAATCACGGTATGAACCACATTTACGTCCGTTCACTGGTAACTCCATTTAAAGTAAATATATGTTTCATACCAGGGCACGTTCGTGGCCCAGTACACGCAATCATGGCTAGTTTAGGTCAGATTGGCAACAATGTCCCTTCTAATCAATGCGTAGTGTGCCCTCGGGAAATACGCCGCGTACTGGCGTAGTAGCGTACTGCACCACGATGTGATCGTCTCATACAAATACTGAATAATACACTGATTTTGGTTCGGACTTGTGTGTTTAGGCGTCGTGTAGGTGCAGTGAGATTTAGTTGGAGTTAATCTTCGTTTTAGGTGATTGGTTTGTTGGTAGTGTGATATTGATGTTTCTGTGAATTTAATATAGCTGCCCTATGTACTCGTACATGCTTTGTGTACATGTATTTTTCACAGCCAACTAGCCTAATCAGCCGTTTCATTAAAAGCCTAGCCTTTTTATTGAACTGCGCCGTTAAATCAGCGACATAAGTGACATGGGCAAGTCATAAAACGATATTGAACAAAAGATGTCACATATGTCGCAGAAAAATCAGCGCGTTTAAACGGAAAGGCTAGGCCATCAATTAACCCCACCAACCGTGTCTCCACGTTGCCGTCGTGGTGGGGCTTGCGTGTCTCAGTGATCTTGGGGGCTTTGCCGGTAGAGCCACTCATGCCGGAAGGTCCCAAGTGAGAGACCAGACCAAGAGAGACACAAGAGGGGCACACCGTTCGGAGACTTGAGCAGTGTTCGGGTCCTCGGACGGTGTGCGTCTCATTGGCTTGCTCGCTGCTCTCTGGTACGCGTCTGACCATCAGACGTGACTGTGAGGGCAGCGAGCAAGCAGTGAGAGAGGGAGAGAGAAGAGAAGGGGAGACAGGGACCGCACCCTCTAAAAGGAAATCATGAATAGGGACACTGAAAGAGATATTATACCCCAGGGCGGTCCGGACTGCACAGCAGCCCGGGAATCCGCCACGCCTCGTGCGTCAAGCCCCTCGTATTCTGGGGGGGGCAACAGTGCTCTCTGTTCTCCGCTTGCCAAGTGCAACAGTGGCCAAGGAGGCCCCCGATCCAAGCCGTCATTTGAGGACATGATCGGGTTCGACTTTGGCTCGCCCGACAAAGCGTCGGTTGGGCGGAGCGCGGCGGGAGGCGCGCTATATTGGAGGAGGGGCTCGCCTGAGCGTCACCCGGGTGCAGAGTCGGAGTCCGAGTTGGACTCCGACGACCTGGTGACTATTAGCTCGGCGAGCTCTGGACCCGAGGGGACGGGGGCTGCTGCGGAGGACTCCAGGTCCTTCCGCAAGCGGCCCAGAACAGAGGAAGACCGGGGGTCGTCCGGCAGCGAGGAGGTTGCCTCGGCTCGCAAGATCCCCACCAGCAGGCGGGGCAAGGGCCGAGAGGGAGGCAAGGGGAGATTGCTCGCCTCCAAGGTGGATGGCCAGCGAGCCGGGGAGCTCGTCGCTGACGGACGACCCCCCGTAGAGGGCGGTCGTGGGGCTCCTGGTTCGGAGTCCTCCGGCGGTGAGCCGGATGACTCCGGACAGGAGCGGGTTTGGAGGGCCGGGTTTACGGAGGTGGTGGAGGCCGCGCTTCGCGATGTGGCCTTGAAGAGGAAGCTTTCCTCTAAGAACAAGGCCATAAGCGAGGCGATGGCCTCCATTCTGGCGGCAGCGGAGGCTACCAAAGGTGGGCCTCCGCCGGACGAGATGTCCGAGCTGCGGGCGGAGGTCGCCCGCTTGGCTGCCGCCACGGAGCGTCTCCGAAAGGAGAACGAGGGGCTCCGCGCAGACCTGGCCAGGCTCCGGGGAGCCGGCCCACAGGGGGCGCCGCAAGGGGGGCGCAAGAAGGACAGCCAGCCCGTGCCGCAGGAGAGCCAGGTGCTGGACCTCGTGCGGCAGGAGATGGCTGCCTTCCAGGCGCGGTTCTCCGTCCTGGAGGGCATCGTCCTGCGCCCCCCGTTAGCTGCCAGTGGGAAGACCCCTTCAGGCCAGAAAAAGGCGTCATATGCGGCCGCCGTGGCTGCCACACCGGGGTCGTCCGGCCAGGACAAAGGGTCCGGGCCGGCTTCCTCGCCTTCAGCTCCTCCCCCGGCTCCCCGGCCAAAACCATCTCGGAGGGCCGAAGGTTTTTGGTGGGTTGGGTTTCCGCGCAGGTCAAACTGCTGGAACCCCGACCTCTGAGGTGCTTCCGGTGCCAAGTGGGCCACCATGTGGGAGCACAATGCACCTCGGAGGTGGACCGCAGCGGTCTTTGTTTCCGCTGCGGTCAGCCCGGTCACAGGGCCGGCTCTTGCGTCGCCGCGCCGCACTGCGTAGTCTGTGCGGCAGCTGGCAAGCCGGCCGACCACTGGGCTGGGGGTAGGGCCTGCGCCCCACCCACCAAAGCCGGAAACAGGAGGAAGCCCTCCGCCACCGCCGTCTCTGCCGCGACCGCCGCCGCTGCCGCCGCTTCTTCTGCCGCCATTGCCGGTTCCACTGCGGCTGCTGCTACTGCAGCAGCCGCAGTAGAGCCCCTACAAAGGGCTCCGGAGGGGGCTGAAATGGAGTGCCAGTAATGGCCCCATTTCACCCCCTCCTGTTGAACGTCAGCCACTGCGCCGCCCAGGAACTGATGCTCCTGAGCTGGCGCAGTGACTGATGCCTGGGGACGGCGAGCAATGGGTAGCTCGCCGTCCGATCAGAACAGGCCCGGGTTGACGGCGCGCTGTGTTCTACGCGCGCCAAACCAGCAGACGTCAGCATGGGTCGGGGCCCATTAGGGCCAGAGCCTACCAGGGTTGCGGATTTGTTCGAAAGAGTTACCGCGGCCCTGGAACGTAAAAGGCACTAAGAGGAGCATGGGTGGGTTTTAGTCAGTAGAAGTCTGACACTCCCTGCCGCTCCACCCAGAGCGGGATCTTCCAAGAGACTTGTCGGAATGTGACGTGATCAATCTATTGTATTTTGGTATTTTGACAATAGCATTCTCTATTATGGTCGACGCCAGATAAGCTTGCAGTGACGGTCATTGACCCACCTACATTTATTGATATACCGTCGGTGTTACTGCAATATAAATGTAAAAAAATGACATCACAAGCATCGCGGTATTGCAGTATTACCGACGATAGGTACCTAATTCCGAAAACTGAAATAAAGACATAAATCTGTCCTGAATCGACATCTATCGTGATCCTTTACATTTTCTTGTAATGAAAAACGGTACATAATTATCCAGGTAGATACCTACGAAGAGATATTAAGGAAAGAGCATTGACCGTTATTGCAAATTCATCTGGCTTCGACCATTGAATGGCACTTTGTCCAGCGCCTTTAAATCCTAGTTTGCTAACAAAGCAAAATTATCTCTTTTTTTAATGAACATTTACTTTTATTGGCGTCTCATAGTTTTCCAAGGAGCTTCAAAGAGTCTTCTTCAACGCCAAGGTGCACTCAACAACTCATTTTCGAACTTAATAAAACAACATCTAAGTGAAAAATAAAGCTTGCATAAAGGTGATAGGTACTTTCACTGCTAAGATTGCAATAATAATTGCCTTTTTTTTTTTTTATTGGATGGGATCATTTGACGATTTCCCATCCAATAAAAAAAAAAAAAAGGCCATCAATTAAACGACTGACTAAGCTAACTGGCTGCGATTTTCGCAACATATTATGGTTTATTGGCTATAAATATTTCGACACATGAGTTGGATGGATGGCGTCATGGCGATGTTAGTCTGTTTCGTAAGTTTTAAGGCCTACAATATTGAACTATATACACTATCACTTCTAATAACGTAACTTTTAGCCTGTTTCCAATAAGGTATTTTGAGAAAAGACTTCCCATAAGGAGCACCTATTAATTTGAGTAGGTACTACGAGTCAACTAATTTAAAACAAAACAACTTCAAGTCTTCAAAAAGCATAATGACATTGATAAAATTGAGAAAAGAAGTGTTCACACCGTATACAATTTTGTGCGGACTAGAAACTGAGATATTTGAATAAATCATGTGCAGGATGACAATATATAAAACAGTTGAGTTTCTTGACTCCACTGCGATTCTAAGAGACGGTTGTGAAAATCTCGTGAAGACGCTTCGCAGTAATTTTATTGCAATCTTAGCAGTGAAAGTACCTATCACCTTTATGCAAGCTTTATTTTTCACTTAGATGTTGTTTTATTAAGTTCGAAAATGAGTTGTTGAGTGCACCTTGGCGTTGAAGAAGACTCTTTGAAGCTCCTTGGAAAACTATGAGACGCCAATAAAAGTAAATGTTCATTAAAAAAAGAGATAATTTTGCTTTGTTAGCAAACTAGGATTTAAAGGCGCTGGACAAAGTGCCATTCAATGGTCGAAGCCAGATGAATTTGCAATAACGGTCAATGCTCTTTCCTTAATATCTCTTCGTAGGTATCTACCTGGATAATTATGTACCGTTTTTCATTACAAGAAAATGTAAAGGATCACGATAGATGTCGATTCAGGACAGATTTATGTCTTTATTTCAGTTTTCGGAATTAGGTACCTATCGTCGGTAATACTGCAATACCGCGATGCTTGTGATGTCATTTTTTTACATTTATATTGCAGTAACACCGACGGTATATCAATAAATGTAGGTGGGTCAATGACCGTCACTGCAAGCTTATCTGGCGTCGACCATAATAGAGAATGCTATTGTCAAAATACCAAAATACAATAGATTGATCACGTCACATTCCGACAACGTTTACCAATCCCATAGACTTTTGTCGTTTTGATAAACGCCCTCGCCACGCTTCCAGTGACAAAATGTCATTTGTCTAGCCTCAGGACAGGTCTACACTTGTACATGGTTTCAACCAAATCCGGTCAAAGTCAGAAGTCATTTATTCAAATTAGTCTGAGAGCCAGCACTTTTTTAATATAAAATTTTACATAAAAACAGTCCCACAACACACCAGCCCGTCACCATCTAATGTTTTAGCTGGGAAGAAGAAGTGGCGCAACAAACTCCCCAGCAACACATCTGTCTGTTACGTTTTAAGAACTTTAATTAATTATAAATTAGTATGCTAAGTAATTAAAGACAGGAAAAAATGTATCCAACATGGAAATCATAAAATTAAATATTATAAATTAAGTACTACTTGTTAGCTAGCACACTCCATTTTACAATAAAAAAATAATGTCAGCCGGTAAGATAACTAAGAGAATAGGTAACAAACAGACAGGCATACCTGAAATACCCAACTGAAAAAGATCCTAAAACAGTAATACATCACGGAACAATCCACATCCTATACAGAAAACACAGATCCAAATTCAGCTTATATGACACATCCTGAATAATTCAAAGACATTTGACTCGCAGCTGAATACGATTTTCATACAGTTGCGCTATGCAATTGTCAATTCAATGCGTTTACTGCCAAGGTACTGTATCTGCATGGCTGAATGTAGTTAAAGACAATGAAAGACAATGATTGTTTATAACAATTAACAGGTTAATGAGTTACAGGTACTTCACGGTGGCGCTGCAATGTGTCGCGTTACAAATACCTAAATGATGCTAACTTAGAATGTGCTGACGCTGTGTTGGAAGAGACCTTCGAGGTTAAGCACAACTTGTCGAGGCTGTGGATCAGTGATCATTGACTACAAACCGACTCCTCCGAAGAAAACACGTTGAGCCGTTGGTTCTGAAGATATATTCTGACTGTCGTGACGAATAGTCAGAAGCCAGAATATCTAGCACTAGTCTTGCCAAGCGGTATCGTGTTACCCAGTTACTGGGTTTTGGAGGTCTTATATCAGCCGCTCCTTGTAAAATATGGGTACTTGTTGCATCCGATTAGACTGCAAGCCAGGCAGATAAGGCAGATTGATTGACGCAGTCTTTTTCTTCTTTTCGTGTCGATTGACTCATATCAAATTTTGTCTGACCAGTATTGAGCAACTTGTATAGCTCTATCATTGGCCTTGTTCAAATCTTGGATGAAGCAGGTGGTTGTGCACGACGGGCAATTAAGAAGGTGATGCATGTCCTGTGAACGGGCTCCACACTGCCTTTGGGATGGATGAAGAATTTGGCCAGGTTATTTTTACAGTGGCCAACCTGAGTCCGCAGTCATTTATCCTTTCATCATTATATCAGCCAAAAGACGTCTACCGCTGCACGTAGGCCTCCCCCAGATGGCGGGGGGGTTGCCATATTCGCCACACTTGGTAGACGGGTTGGCGATCGCAATGTAGCTGTAGCAATGTACCTACAGGGAATGCTGCTGCCCATTCTCTGGTTAGTCCCTTAGTCGCCTCTTATGACACCCACGGGAAGTGATGGGATGGTGCTATTCTTTTACGTCCGACACCATACGGAACAATGAACATCCTTTTATGGGGTAATGGGGTGCATGAAAGGAGCCTAAAAATATCGTATTGCGATTGTAAACTCCCGGCGCACCCTGGACAGCTAGCACTCGGTACCGCAGAATCTAGCTGACTAATCCTTTCACCAAGATGACTCAAACTCATTGTCGCAATGAAGCGTTGTCGTATCACGTCATGCCTTTTGAGAGAGCCTTAATTTAGCAGTCTCCAATAAGAGTCTACATAAAGTGACTCAAACAATTGAAACCACTAAGCCACAAAACTAGCTTGTCTAATCTCCTCTCCTAAAGACCAGTGAAGTGTCAATCGAGCTTTGAACCTCGTACATACTATCGAAGTTAAACCCCGTTAATATAAACTAGAGACTCCGTTAACCAACTAAGACGAGGTATAGTGTCGCGAAATGCATGCGGTGGCGGCAAACGGAGTTGCGTGGTAGTAAACATAGTTGCGAGGCGGCTTTCAGTCTCATTCCTTGTGTAAATCTAGTTTAACGTCTTGTTAAAAGGGTTTCGTGCACTTAGGCAATGCTGAGCTGAAATGTTTGAAGTAGAAGTATGCTTTACCAAGGCTTTACCGATGTCGGAGAGCAGGTTGGATCAGATTCTTAGGAAGTTTACTTTGATGTCTACGACATACGTGGAACCAACGGGTTGGAGATATCGCAGTTTCCTCGTATTGTAACAAAAATAAAACAAGAAACATAGAATTTACAACTTGTTTGCTGTACAATTTACAACCAATCCCCATGGGCCTACTCAAGCAGACATTAATAGACGTTTGGGTCCTCACAATATTGTAAAAAAAGGCTTTAAAAACCGTTTTGCCGATTTCAGTATGGTAAAATCCGCCCAGACGATATTTTCCCCATTTGTCCTCAAAGCCTCTTGGAACATTGACGACAATGTGCCATAAGCGCCAATAGCAAGAGAATGTAACAATCTTTATTAGGTGGCAATATGTCGGGCACATAAGTACGTAAACTAAGTGTATATGAGAACATTTCCATTTTGGCAAATTGTGTGCCACTTGTCTCTTGTTTTTTATATTTCTTTGATGCCATTGTTATGTCCTCATTTCCAAGCCTCATTCGAAATAGTAGGTGTTGTGATAAAATATTCAGCTTTTTTACGGATGTACGGATGTTCAAGCTGGAAATAAGTTGTTTGAAAGCAACATCTTGTTTGGGATTTTTTTTATAATATCGGATTCAAATGGAACCGCAAATGCATATGAATGAGTCAATTCTTGTTGGTACGAAACCAACACAGCGGCAAGTACAAAAAAAAAAACATGAGTAAAAGAGTATTTTTCTAATATAGTAAAACAATGGCGTCATAACTAAATTAGGGATCGCGACAGTCCAGAGGGCATACTAACTTTCATTAAAATCGGTTTATTGATATCGAAAAATAAGGACTTGAAAGTTCATATGAAATGCCGTACGGCGTAAATGCTCTTAAGATTGTTCATGAAATTAACCAAACTGACTGCTAAAGAGCACAAACACGCTGCGAATATATATCACTTTTTAAGTGAGCTTCGATGAGAAAAGTCACGAACAAAACCTTTTAATCACAGTGTATTAATATTTATCTCCATCACAACACCGGATATCGGGCAGTGATAGCCCGGAAGCAACTAATAGCCTGATTTACTGTTAACAACAAATTAATAATGTTCACAATCACTTGGGAACGTCGGCGTCGATTGCAAATTACATACACGATGTAGATACTGTGTATCTTTGATACCTACCTATGTTGTTTAACACAGTACCTGGTAGTAGAATATTGTTTATCATGTATTTCCAGGTATGAGAGTGCCGCAGGCCGCAATTGTTGAATTGAAAACCCGTAGAACAGTTTCAAAAAATCTTCTTTGCGTTCTTCTTGCGAATCTTTTTTGCGTTATCGCGTCACGCTTGTCTACGGCAGCCATAATAATGTTCTTTACAATATACTCAATCTCAGATAGTCGAGAGCGACGTTTTAATAGCTGTGAACGGGTTGAGTAATGGCAGTAAGATTTTTAGTTAAGTCGGATGACTCATAAAACCCTTGTGTGGTCCAGATGGGTCTAATTCGAATTTAAAATATTTTCACATTTAATCTCCATTGGCACTTATGTATGTAACTTCAGGAGCTAGTTAGATACAATATTTTTTATTGTACCTACACAAAAAATTGTTAAAAAAAAAACCTATAGTTGACTAGGTGAACGGTTCCAATTTAAACTGCCTATTGTTAACTGCAACTATAAAAGATACTTTTTGAACTGAAACCCAGTATTTATTACAAGAACAGATCGCTCTGTTATACGTACCTTTGAATCGGAAAGGGTTCTGCAGTGCAGTGATAACGTGGCGAGCTCGGCCATTCATCGCGAAGTTCCAATTTCAGACGATAACTATTACCTATAACTGAAAACCCCCAATCGTATTATGCTTGGTCGGGTTTAACGTATCAGTTTTCAGAGTTCGTTGACTGTGAGTCCATTGTTACGGACGTATGTCCTTCCTATACTTAACAATCTTGTGCCCGCGACTTCGTACGCGCATATCAATATTGTAATAATTTAAAATTAAAATTGTTGACTCTCTGCACGTGTTGATATTAACTGTTAGTGCAGAGAGTAATTGAAATAAAATAAATAAATAAATAAATATTCCGTGTTTTTTCCGTTCCCGTAAGAATTTTGGGAAATTCTCTCTTACCTCCCCTACACTCCCCAATGAACCCACATGCCAAATTTCAGCTTACTACGACCAGTAGTTTCGGCTGTGCGTTGTCTGTTAGTCACTTACGTACCGACACAAATATAGTACGCTTATGTACAAAGGCGAGGTTAACCCAATTGGGTTTTCTTACAGCAAATCTCAGTGCATCATCATCATCATCATATTAGCCGAAAGACGTCCACTACAGGAGATAGGCCTACCCCAAGTGTCCCCACAACAACCGGTCCTGTGCTTCTCGCATCCATCAGCTTCCAGCGATCCTCACCAGGTCATCGGTCCTCCTTTGTCGGAGGCTTCTAACGTTGCGTCTTCCAGTACGCGGTCGCCACTTTAGAACTTTTTGGCCCCATCGACCATCTGTTCTGCGAGCAATGCCCTACCCTCTGCCACTTCAGTTTGGCGACCAATTTCAGTGCGATACAAATTTAAAAAACCTACTTGATAGTAAATGAATAATGTGCTACTTAAGCCGGGTTTCCACTAGCAAGTTACTCGCATGCATGTTGCATTACATTGCGGGCTACCGAAGTATAATATGATCAATCACTCGACCGTACCCCGCAATGTAATATTAAACTTGCATGCGAGTCACTAGCAGGTGTAAAAGAGGCCTAGAGGGTATACTATAAACCCGGTGTCAGAAAGCTTGATCAAGTCTTCGGCGGGTTTTAAAATAACTAGCAAAGGAGACGGTACTAAATTAGCCCAGCTACGGTGCTAATGATTTATATCTCAGATTCAGATTACCTACAGAGTAGTAATAAAATATACTTCCACTATCTCTCTATCGAGTGGTTAACATATTTTTTTTCCAAAGAAGTTTGTTACGCGTTCTTAACAAAAATCTATTTTGGTTCAAAATACACTTCTGGACACATCTATTGGCCCACCTTGTATTTTCAGTTTCGTTTGGTCCTAGCTAAAATTTTATATTAGGTCGAGCAAAAAGTTTTTATGCAGTTTTGAACCTGGCAAATTCACAATTTCATTCAATAGTCTTTTTTTGAATTTCGAACACAGAATTTAAAGAAACAAAAGACAATTTGGAGCCTGTTTGTTGATATCAAACAATCGAATACTAAGAAAACTTGGTTTTATTGGTTTACTTGGATTTAATTCTTGAAAAAGTGATTGATATCTTTGGTTTTGCAACAAACATTACTTATTCTTAACATTAAGGTGAGGTTCTATCAATAATCTATGGATACTTCACCTGAAGTCGCCGCCCAAGCTGTGGCACTTATTCAGGCCGGACACAGCCAAAGAAACGTGAGTGCTCAACTTAATTTAAGTCGATCTGCGGTCCGAAATGTTTATCGGAGGTACCTAGAGACTGGCGGCTTTGTTCGTCGCCAAGGAAGGCCACGATCTCGGGTCACAACTGAAAGGCAGGATCGATTCATCGTGACGACCAGCTTGAGAAATCGTCACCTTACCTCCATTGAGATACAAAACCAACTTCGCGACTTCCACGGAGTATCTGTGAGCGCTCGAACTGTTCGGAGAAGGTTAAAAGAACGCGATATGGTACCACACAAGCCAGCTAATGGACCCAAACTAACGCGAGCCCACCGAACAGCGCGCCTTCATTTCGCACGCAGTCATTTAAATTGGACACAGCAAGATTGGAGCCGTGTACTCTTTTCTGATGAGTCTAAAATTGTGTTACATGGCAATGATGGAAGGAAGAAGGTCTACCGACGTAAGGGAGAGCGTTTCGCACAATGCTGCTTTGAAGAGAGGGTTGCTTATGGCGGTGGCTCATGGACTGTCTGGGGCGGTATATCCGCGAGCGGCAAAACTCAACTTGAGGTTGTTACAGGACCACGGCTGCCAACATTAAATGCTGAAAGGTACATTCTTGAGTGCTTAGAACCTCACGTGATACCATACGCGGACTATGTGGGCCCAAATTTCCTTTTTATGCATGATAATGCAAGAGCCCATGCGGCCGGCATCGTCAGGGAATATCTTCGGGATGTGAACATCACAGTTATGGAATGGCCAGCCAGAAGCCCAGACATGAACCCCATTGAGCACATGTGGGACGAGCTAAAAAGACGTGTTAGGGCTCGTCAGCCAGTTGCCCAGACGATGCAGGAGTTGAAAACTGCCATAGAAGAGGAATGGGAGATGATCCCTCAAAATTTCATAGAGCGGTTGATAAACTCTATGCCTAATCGTATGAGAGCTGTGGTAGATGCCCATGGAGGCAACACGCGTTATTAAATTAAACCTTTATTTGATAAAACATGTTTTTTATTCAAAAATCAATTGCCTTTAACAAGGCGCATATCCGACTTGTTAGGCGTAGCTCCATGTCGTATGGTATTCTGAATTCAAATTTAAAACAATACGATCGAAAAAGATGGTAAAATGTATCAGGTTTAAAACTGCATCAACAGTTTTTGTTCAATCTAGCAATCATATTTCGGTAGGGGCCATCGAAACCTAAACTCTAAGGTGGGCCAATAGATGTGTCCAGAAGTGTATTTATAGTTACTTAACTGAATACATTCAAGCTTATCACTTAACTTTGAAGTCAAATACAATTCAAAGTTGCATTATGATTGGATAAAAACAAATCCTCAAATGATGATTAAGAATGCTCACTTTGTGATAGCAGTTTCTTTTACTGTCACCTAATAAGTTATTACACATTTGAAAATCGTTTCATCGAACCTTTTATTTTGATACCTCACACGAGTAAGTTACGAAAAATTACGTTAACGTTTTATCCGCCATTTTGTTTTGTTTTTCAAAACCCTTATATCCTGTGTAACTATGTATGTCGAGGCAAATCTAATGACTCCTCATTTATTAAAATCCATCAAGTCAATTAGGCTGCCGGGCTTGGCAAAGAAGGCCTTTTTTTAACAATGGGAAATCATCAAATTACTCTCTTTTCGCTCTGGGTGAAGCGGAAGGGAGTGTCTGACTCTTTCGACTATAACCCAACCGTGTTCCAACTTATACCTTTTGCATTCCAGGGCCGCGGTGACCAACAGACTTCTATCAGCAAAAAATGGTATGTTGTAATGGTATGTTATTTTACTACTTCTGTAACTATAATATGAAATGTAAAACGATTGTGCCGGTGCTGTGTTAATTTTCTAGGAGCGATGAATCGTCTCCTTTTGGGTGTTTTACTAACCTTTGTTTAATTCCGTCGAGGAATCAAGCGCGATGTTATGTTTTGTGATTTAATTAAACATGCTTCCAGACACGAGTGTGTCAAGTATTTCAGTAAGGCATTCCGAGCCTCCCAAATCAAACCACGATCCTTGTCCCACTACATTTATACCTTTCAGGTGTGACACCCCTACTACGTAGGGTTGCGAAGGCTTGCGTCATGTTTTTACTATTTGAATAGCGGAAGGCGTTTCAACACGCGCTTATTGGCGTATGTTTGGCTTCTATTGGCGTGTCGGGGTACGCCAGACAACGCAATAACTCACGACAATACATCAGAGTGAAACTTGCGTCACTGTGGAATGGAGTCCACAGTTTGTAGGGCTTCAGTATTCGTGTTTGTTAGCTCGAAGAACGAAATGGTTGGACAAAAAAATGGAACTAATGTTGAACTTCAAAATTATGAAAAGTATTAAAACTGTCACAATGAGACCTTTCATTTGACATGACACAAGGCACAGTTTGAAAAAGTTTTTAAAGTTTTCTATTTAGTCCCCCAAAAGTGCCCGTAACTGGTCCGTGTTTAGGTTAGAAAGTTCAGTGTATATCTAACTACTAAATATTAACTGGATCGTCTCTGTAGATTTTCGAAGAAAGTTGGCTGTGACAGACGGACTGACAGACATGAATTTATGCGGTTGTTCGGAACCCTATAAAAGACTATGGTTTCGATAAACTAAAGATAGAAAATAAATTACTTTAGTTTTAATATACTCAGAAAAAAAAATTGTTTCAAAAGTCAAAGTCAAAGTCAAAGCATTTATTTCAAATAAACCATTCACAGGTACTTTTGAATTGTCAAAGTCAGTCAGTCAAAAACATGAAGCTATTTGCACGTTCCAAAGCGTAGATCTCTATGGAGAAGAACGTACAAGAAACTCCATGGACACTCTTTTAAACCATTTTATGTTTTACAAAAATCCTGGTTACATCATTACTTGTTGCATCTATATGTGAGAACAATGCAAAGAAAGGAAAAAAATAAAAGTATTCCAAGTATCCAATAAGTATTAAATATAGAAATAAGCCAGTGACAGCTAAGATATGACCAGTCTCCACTGACGGTGCCCGTTCATGAACATGACGCGTGCATCAGCACCATTCAGCTCAACCATTTTGAAGGGAAACCGAATGATCAAATACACGCGCCACCATCAGCGAGACATTCTAGCGAGCATGACACACCCTCAACTGCCCCTGCTCACTCATGTCAAACAAGGAAACCATCTATATTATTAACAGTATAGGCTCCATGGTCCTCACATTTACAGGATTTTAAAATAAAAAATGCTTCTACTTTATATAAAACTATGTATATCAATTTTCAAAAACGGAAAAAGAAAAGTAGTATTTAAAACATAACATAAAAAAGTGGAAATTTTATTAGTCTACACAAAGAAGGGTGAGCATCTCTTCCAAATATCTTAACTAGAGGAACCAAGCGGCTGAGACTGTGGAGCAGGACCGGCATTTAGCCAAGCATTTTTATCAAGTATATAATCTTCAAGTTTATAATATGCTTGTTTACATAGTGTGCGTTTTATGCATGTTTTAAATTTTCTCTCATTCAGTTCTAGAATTTCAAGAGGTATTTTGTTATAAAATTTAACACAGTACCCCATAAAAGAAGTGTGTACTTTTGCCAATCTGAATCGGGGTTGATCTAATTTGTTCCTATTTCTAGTATTAAAATTATGCCTATCACTAATCTTACTAAAAAGATGAAGATTTTTCCGAACATACATTATGTTTTCGTATATATATTGACAAGGTACCGTCATGATGTTAATATCTTTAAACAGTTCTCTTAGGGAATCGCACCGACCCAGATTATATATGGCTCTGATGGCTCTTTTCTGCAGAATAAATATAGACTCAATATCTGCAGCTCGTCCCCATAATAAGATACCGTAAGACATGATACTATGAAAGTAACTAAAATAGACCAGCCTCGCGGTATTTATATCAGTAAATTGACGGATTTTTCTGACAGCATATGCTGCTGAACTTAGCCGTCCCGCAAGAGATGTTAAATGAGGACCCCATTGTAGCCTTGAGTCCAGTGTGATGCCCAGAAAAACTGTGTTTTCGACGAATTCAAGTTTCTCTTTGTTCAATACTATGTCGCAATGATTACTTTTGACATTCGGTAAAGCAAATCTGATACACTTAGTTTTCTTTTCATTTAATACTAAATTATTAGCAGTGAACCAATTATGGACCTGCTGTAGGGCGTTATTTACGTCGTCCAGATTTGTAGAACGTCTATCTATCTTAAAAATTAAGGATGTATCGTCAGCAAATAACACCATTTGTGGTTGATTTTTTAAAAGATGGAGAAGATCATTTATGTATACTAAAAAGAGGAAAGGACCCAATATTGAGCCTTGTGGAACCCCCATTTTGACTTTTAAACCCCTTGTTAAAAGGCATCAAAGCCTTTATCTCCTTTGTAGATAAATATTAGTTTTCAAACAATACTTAGATTATTTTCTGTAGATAACAAAGAAAAGAGTTCCGCTCTATACAACATACAAACTGGCTTATAGTAATATTCGACTAAATAATTTTAATTACCTACTACTTCAAAGAAAATTGTGAATAGCAATTAAATTATTCTCAATTACCGGGAGTAGTTTATACCTGCGTTTTTCTACAAATTATATTTTCAGGAAAAAGTACAAATTATTTTTTCCAAAAGTTATAGTCCATAAACACGTACCTACCTATTTATTTACGGATTTCATTATCTGGCGATGTTTTAGCGCTCCAGAAGGTTCGATGGCTATCCTTCAGGATATGTAAGTATTTCAGTAGCATTTACTTCTTCGATTACGTAACTCTTTGGTATCTTTATCTACGTACTGTAGTTAAAGAAAAAAATGTTTAATCGGGACTCGCACTACATAAACAAAAAAGGAAAATAAATTAATGAATGAACGTTTTGCTTATGATTTACAGTCTTATTCACTGGTCTGTACTGGTATATTATAAATTTAAATTCGCTATAGTTGAGTTAAGAGTCTGCTTATGATATCTAGTGTTTAAACTGGTGAAATCTTCTGTCTAGAAACCTTTTAGAAATAAGGCCTTTAGTACAAAAGAGTTCTGTTGTATCGATTGTCAATATATCTGTCACAACGAATTCGGTTTGTTTTCGAAATTCTCGGAATCTGTTCGCTGGAATATCTGCAAGCCGGTAGCTTCAACCTTATATCCATTGGGAAAAGTAACACTCCAATCCGTATGACGGGACGGAAAAACATGCATACTTGATTCTTGGTGGGTACAGTGGATAAAAGAGACCGCTGTGTAAGTAGGGGCAATACAGGCATTCTAGCTATATGGCCAAATCAATTTCTTTGGTTATTTTTTATTAGTTGTTTACCCACGGCTTCTGTTGATATTGTTACGAGTTTGGGGTTCGTGACAATAAAAACAGCTGATTTAATAACCAAAAACAGACACTTTAATTAAACAACACTAATTATAACTTTAAACACAAATGTACAAATAACACAATTTTACTACTGATTACTTTAATTCGCACCTGAAGATCGTTTTCGAAGTTGTCGCTCGAATCGCAAATCCAATACTGCCTCGGTCGCGGGCTATGCGGGCCTTATATAGGGCGTCAGTTACTTCCAGAACCTTCTAGACGTCCGTCGATAGGTCTAAAATGTACGCTTGCATACCGGCCGCGACTGACCAGGAGTCGAGATTTCTAGAAAGTTCTAGTACAGAAAAGTCTAGAAAGTTCTTGACTCTACTAGTTCTGCTACTCGACACTAGATAGTGCTAGCGGAAACTGTAATGTACCTACCCGGCATTAATTCGCAACGATACGCAACAATATAGATTACGATTGCTAATTAATGATAGATAGTGGAGCGGCTATAACTAAGAACATACTTATCCAACACAACTGAGTGCCAATAAATAGCCAGAAGTTTACGGCCAATATAGACTATTAGTGCATCGCAACAAAGTTGCGGGCTAATGCTAGCATAGTAGTTATATATATACTTACCTACAAACATGTTATTTTTTTACCCGCACACCTAACTCTTGCGCCATGTGTACATCAGTCCCAGATAAATCCCTGTGGAGTGTCTGAAGTACGACAGCTCGTTTAATTAGTGGCTATTTAACTTTCATTTAAATTTGTTTTGTCCATGTTTGAGTTTTGCTTTGCTTAGCGAAATTCTACGCGAGGCGAATTAAAGTTTTCGTTTAATTATGCAAGATGCGAACTGTGCCGTTGAAAGAAGATGTCGTTTGACGGTGATTCGGGGAAGATTGTGGGCATCTGTGGTACCGGTTTTGACAGAAACCTTTGAGAAAATCTTTGGTTAAGTTTTTACTTACTTATTTCGCGTTAAATGCATTTTGGGTGTTGGGTGTTCTGTCTAGTATTTGAGATGGATCCTTTAGGAGCAACGTCGCAAATGTTACTGTCAAAACATCATTCTTAACTTTATTATACAATTTAAAAGAAAGAAAAAATATATTTTTAGCATGCTATTTAAAATTGCACCCCTTACTTTGAAGTTATTCGTAAGAGTCCTTACTAATACTATAAAAGCGAAAGTTTGTATGTATGGATGTATGTAGGATACTTTTTATCCCAGGAGTATGTTCCCTTGGGATAATTTTCGACATTCACGCGGGTGGAGACGCGGGCGGCAGCTAGTTAATTATATTGGTGCCAAACACTCACTTAGTTATAGTCCTAATCGTGTTGGTAGACAGATTCAGATATTGGGTACCCATCACTCAATAAAATGTCTTAGGAAAGTTGGAAAATTAACCTATCAAACGCAACAGTCTATACCAACTTTCGTCCGAAACTAACGTGCTACACTCGCCATATTAAACAATCTTTCAAAGCCGTGAACAACATGTCACTCATTCTTGTACGCCCACAAATCTCTTAAAAGAAACTTGCCATCAACGATTGTATTGTTCCTTTATCACCGAATAAAAAAAAAACAAAAAAGGTCGACTGTAATCCTCTATCAAAATTCAGCTTACCGAAAAAACACCTAGAAGAGAGGAAGCCTCCCAAATGAAGTGGTTGGCGGAACCGGATAAGCGGAATGACTTTCCGGCCCCACCGGGACCGTAAAAGTCAACGCATGCATTTAATTTCGTGAGTTATATTACTGAGTACGTATAGGCGTGTATTGTGCACGGTGGATGCCCTTTTTTTCGGTTGAAAGATAATTTTGTAGGTAGGTACAGTCGGAGGTATTGTAATGTGTGGACGGGCGTAATTCGAACGCGACTGTTATTTCAAATTATGAAGTGTTGCTCCGGCAGATTTTTTTAATTAAGCATTTTAATTACAGTTTAAGTAGTACCAATCTTTGGAGCTGTCACTACTGGGTATCGTCCTAATTAATAATATTAAAAGTAGCGGTTTAAACCATGCACTACACTTTGTGCAATTTAATTTAACAATTATCTATACTAATATTATAAAGAGGTAAAATTTGTAAGTTTGTATGTAGGGGGTAATCTCTGGAACTAATGATCCAATTCTAAAAATTTTTTCACTGGTAGAAAGCTACATTATTCCTGAGTGCTATAGGCTATAATTTATTTTTATAACATGTATATTAACCGAGCTATCATAACTTTTGTCTAGCAAGTCGGAAAGAAATACCTCAATAAAATAGAATTATTTGCATGCATGTATGTGCACACACAGCTAGTTAGATATAATTTTATTATTCATCACTGTTTCGAGAGCCAAACAGTCACGAAAAAAAGGTAAGTAAAGTAACTGGCAAGTCTGGGAATTAAACATTAAAATACATGTGAAATTTATCATACGAGACATTCGTTCTCCGAGAAAATTGTATGTTATTTTATGCTCATGAATGTACACGGATGTTAAAACCGCGAATCCGGTTTTAAGGATCCGGAGGTATGTTTCGGATTGGTAGCTGCATATTTCCTTTTGTCCCAGATGTCTGTTTAACATTCTTTTTTTTCGCTAACAGGATGAGTGAAAACAAAAGAAATGTTTTGGACTTAAGGACCAGAACGGGCCGTTTCTCCCAGTTGACTTTTATATTCTTTGTACAGTTGATTCATTCTTGTGCTTTGTTTTTATCTGATGGAAAACAAGGCAGGTGGTAATTATATTTAAATTAACTAATAGTACTGTGTTTTTTTATTCAGGTATACCTGAATAACAAAAACACATTACTAAGTATCAATTAACGTAAGCGTCATTTTAGATTTTTTGATAAATGCCACTTGAAGTAATCGCAAAAAGGTTCATTTTGGGTTAATGTCCCTTACGTGAAATGATCTTTCAGGTATCGATCAGGTATGTTACAGGTAATATATTTTTCCCCCTTTATTTTCATCACAATGATTAAAAGAATATCTATTTTTCCATACCTATATTACTAAGGTTTAATCAATATTCAAGTAAAGAAAAAAGTAGAAAAAAAATGAGTTTTATATTTTTTTTTTTTTTTTATTTATGAATGGGCTAGCTCTTGACCTCGATCACGCCTAATGGAAAGCGATAGATGAGGTCCATGATGAAAGCGAGCGTGCCCAGAAGATGCCCTGAGGCACTGGTACTTCCACGCGTCGACGAAACACAGCAGGCTGCTTGACGCCGAACTCCGGTGGGAGGGTGGTCGCGAACCAGGCGGGTGTTAGCTCTACCACCGCAAGGGAAGGATTGGTCAGTCTTATAAGGTGTTAGGTGAGACTGTCCAGGATGCGCCGAGCGCTCGGTTCAGTTGAGTGTCTGATGGAACAAATTGCGCTACACGAGGAGGCTCCTTCATGCATCCCAAAAATAGATATGACGTAAACAATAAAAAAATTCTAATCTAATCTAACTACCATAAATATTGTCCCATAACAGGGGAAACTTCCCTCTCCATTATCCATACAATTGGTTCTTTTGCTAGTTAGGGCCAGCTTTTACGATAGTAATCGACTTAGCTACTCCAGCCATCCCTGTCTTGTCAAAGTCAAAGTCAAAGCATTTATTTCAACTAAACCATTTACAGGCACTTTTGAATTGTCAAGGTCGGTCAGTCAAAGAGGTGAAGCTATTTGCACGTTCCAAAGCATAGATCTCTATGGAGCAGAACGTGCAAGAAACTCCATGGACACTCTTTTATATCAATTAATTATTACAAAGTTGTGGTTACATTGTTCTTGTTGAAATTATTCATAAAGGTATGTGAGAACGATGTAGAAAGACGTGCACGACAAAAGCAAAAAGGAAAAATTCAAAGTACTAACAATTAAAACAAACCGTAGCAGTTGAGATATGACCAGTCCCAGCTGACGGAGCCAAATGATGAATGAAACACAAACTCCACCATCAGAGAGACTTTTGAGACTTTTCCACCATCAGAGAGACTCTTGATCAATGAAAAGAACAAATGGGGATAAATTATCACCCATTTCTCATGTATTACCAATTTTTCCATCATGCAATATTACCCACGAGTTTTATTCAGAAACTAAGAAGTCACCTTTCTTAAAAATAACATCATTAATCTTACAAGATGCCTACCTACAAATACGCTTACTTCCACGAATCTCCCTTCCCGATGGCTATTTGCTCACAATCTGTCCCATGTGCGTAAAGCTAGGGATGCATAGTGTTTGTCCGGGACAAACAGTTCGCTAGTGGCGTCCCCCGGATCCCAGCCCGCTTGTGTACTCCCAGCTTAACGCTAGGCCTCAGGTGCTAACTTAGATGCATATAAATTTGTAAGAATTATGCGACGGTTGTTATGTGTCTTAGGGTTTGTAACTTATGTACCTAATATTATTATAGTGACGGCACGATTGGCGCAGTGGTTGAGCGATTGACTGCTACGCTGCATGTCGCAGGTTCGGTTTCCGCACGGAACAAATATTTGTATGGCCTATAGATAGTTGTTCCGGGTCTAGATGTTGGTGTATACGTGAGTTTATAAGTTTGTAAACGCACCCACGGTACAGGAGAAATTCCTAGTGTGGGGACTCGTTTTTATTTTAAAAGAAGAAATAATAATAATTACTTTAAAGCGATTACGTGCAAGCGAGGAACGTGTTTGTGTATGTGTAGTAGGTAGGTACTGTGACACTACAGGGCTGATCCTGTGAGCCACTTATAAAATGTTATAAATGAAAGACTGTTTGAGAATTAATTCAATACCTACTTATGTAGGCCATCTGGCTTGAAAGGTATCAAATTAATACATGACTGTCATATAAAAACAATCTCTATTTTTGACATTCATAACTCAATTCAAACTTCTTTCTTTTGCTAGACGCTTCCAAGGTTCTAACGACTAACTTATCTGCCAGTGACTTGCAGCCAACCAAGGAGTTCACAGTACTAAGTAAATCGTCATCATTATTTCAGTCGAAAGAAGACTACTTCTGAATATAGACCTGCCTCAACTGCTGCTAACAATAGAACAAATAGAATTTCCAATTTTCTAAGAAAATAATATACCTATTTTTGGTGTTTTAATAATGAAACAGTTTTCTGACATTGAATAAGTGAGTAAGATTCACAATGAAATATGAAATGAAAGAACTTATATGCAAAGAGAATTTTATGCGAATTTCTTTAGCTTCACCATTTCTTTTGTCATGTAATATCTAGAATCTAGAAAAGAATTCTACATACCTAGGTTGAATTTTCTTTGAACTGAGGAACGCTTAAAGTTACATTATGAAATAGTTCAACTTTGACAACAAATGTAGATATTGTTCAACGAAGGATTCTCAATAACTTCGCGGAATATTTTCTGCTCGGGTCTCTACAAAACTATATTAAAAATTGTAAAGTCCGTCCTTTTGTTGCACGTTCCGTTTCATGCAACGAACCATTGTTAGAAAATTTTTGTATTACAAACTTTGATGCGAATAGCTAATAGTTTTAATGAAATTCAATACAAAGTGAATTACTTTTTCATGATATTAAATAATGTTGAAATATTACTTTTAGATTTTATAGAATAGCTAAGCTGGTTATAGAATTAGCAGATAGTAATGTACGAGTACAAACGCATATTAGCATAACTCATTGGGTATCAACAAATTGATTCACATCGCTGTCAAAGACGGCACGGCGCTGTGGTTGAGTGATTGACTGCTGCCCTGCGTGTCGCTGGTTCGATTCCCGCACGGAACAAATATGTGTATGGCCTACAGATAGTTGTTCCGGGTCTGGCCGTTTGTGTAAGTGAGTTTATATGTTTGTAAACGCACCAACGATACAGGAGAAATTCCTAGTGTGGATCAACGTTTATTTAAAAAAAAATGGGAAAAGCCAACACTATGATCACGTTAAAAGTCGACTAGCTGTTGGTTGCTGATTGGCAGATTAAATAAAGGGTTGTGAAACATTGAAAGTTGAAATAACAGGAACATCTAGCTTTCTGAAAGGGCCAATGGTTTGAGCTGACGAGGGACTGACAGGTGGCAAAATTATTATCTAAAGTTGGTAGTTCTAATACCACAAGCTGATGACGGGTAGCCACATCGTGTGAGAACACTGACTCTTGAGTCGTGGAGGTTGGTAATCCCTTCCATTTTGATATTTTACGAAGGAAATAAAAGAGGATTGGGGTGCTTCCTATACCTACGTCACACACGTAGTTATTTGTTCGATGAATTGTAAATTACTGACATAATTGTTGTTTTCTGTTTTTTTTTTAATTCAAAGCCTCTCACTAAAGTATTGACTTTAGATTTGTGTATTTTAAATTGACTTTGTACAAAAATTATGGGTTGCAATGGAATTTGAACTTAATATTGTATGACATAGTTTTTTGTTTAAAATTTGATAATCATCCTCATCATCTGCCTAGCTTTTTCCAACTATATTGGGGTCAACTTCCTATCAAACCGGATTCAGTTTAATACCAGTATTATACGTGGAGCTGCCTACTAGACCTTCACAAGTCATGAGCTGGGTAACACAGTACTTCTTGGCAAGATTGGTGTCAGATTTTCTGGCTTCTGACATTGCGTAACGACTGCCAAAGATCTACAAATAACAGACGAGACCAATGGCTTAACGTGCTTTCCGAGGCACGGAGGCATCACGATATGTTACCCATCCACAGACCAACCTCGGCAACCTTGAAGATCGATGCGTGCGGCTGTTATTATTTAGCCAATAGCTCTTTGACGCACGAGATTTGATAATCATCCTGAATTTAGATATTTCAAAACTTACAATATACCCACAGAAAAGTGAAGATCAGTCAGCTTTGCCTCACTTAAAATTGATAACTCGTGTGTTCATAATCTCAATAAGTCTTGTATCCGTTATTAGGCTAAAGCAAAGCGGATCCGAAACATCCGACGAAGCGACTTTATTATGAAAAATCATCCCGCAATATTCACGAGTTATATCATTTTTTAATCGCGTAATTCTTCGTAAGGCCACGAAAGGGTATATCATTGTTATGTTTTATGATTATCTTGAAAAGTGCTAAAGCCTTTTATTACCCTTTTATAAATGCCGTAAAAAGTGCTCCACGATTTATGTCCGTATCTTTTTGTTATCTACCTCTACGTACTGTAATCCACTTTAATCCTGACTGGGACAATGACTGTCTATTCGACAAAAAATCGGTCCTTCACTTCAATTTGCATGTGAATAGCGGACACAGTTCTCTTGGCCGACATGAGTGTCGTGGGGACATTTTTTGTGGATCCCGACCAGCCGTGATTAACATAAAATGTTTGTGAAAACCTCAATATATGGAGCGTATGACTTGATGTGTGGAACCTTCTGCCTACAGAATACTTGATGAATAAAATCTTCCTTCATGCGATGCTTGAATATTTTAATATCTTATAATCCTTGCGAATATGGAGCCTAAAGGATTTTTTAAAGATTTTATCAAAAGTTTATTCAATTTCGACCTCGTAAAATTAACATAGTTTTAAGTTGGCGGTAATAACGGCTGACTCGTCCCTAGCCAGTGGCAGGAAACACACGCACACTTCAATTTGCATGTCGAAGCGAGAAATAATAGAATCCTCCTTCAGTTAAATTAATATATCCTTCAATTAAGCAATTTAACGTCATAATAAAGAGCAGAATGTTGCTATAAAATGCTCAAGTCGGGTCGGAAATGACTTTGGAGTTGGCCCTTTTTACACAAAACGGTGAATCCTCGAGCGCTCATTGACCTTTAACAGGGCTTTGAAGTGAAAGTTAATTAAATTTCTGCTGCTTACATTACAATGGAAATTTGCATCAGGTAAATACGAAGAAGAAAAACACATGGATTCATGAATAGAGGAACTCTTGTATAAATTATGATCGTTCGTTTCGCTGGAGATGATTGATGAGGGTACGTGGAATGATTTCATCTCAGCAGTGGCGCCCAAGCCGCCCAACTATTCAGGGATCCGGGAAGGATGGCTATTTTGTAGAATGAACTTTACCTAAATGTAAATCTTTGTTCTGAGATGGATTGAGTAAATATAGGTAGGTGATTTTTTATCGCGTGGGCTGGGTACCTCCGACGGATTGTAGACCTACGCAAGTAGAAATAACAGGATTTACTTACTGTTTTTCGACCCACACAAATCACTTAAAATTATTGGATTTCTCTCAGCACTTATTCTAATTGCCTGTTTTGTTGAATAACCATTCATGGCTTGTCTCTTTTCCAGAGAATTAACCTGCAAAGAATTACCTAGTTATAAGAAGAAAATAATAATATTTAAACGGCCTCGTCGGTACAGGTGGCCGCAAAAATTCGTCCACATCGCTGTTAACGGGCTTTATGATTCGAAAGTAGAAAGTTGTTGTCTGAGAACTCGAGAGCTCTTGTGCTGAGGCATTTCATGCGGAACCATTGTCCGCATGAAATGCTTCGTAAGTACATGACTCACTAACTTCTCTGCTAGTCTTTTTGTTACTAATCCTAGTTAGTAGAACTATTTAAGGTATGTACTAACAAAAATGGTTCCTATGTTGTCCCAAATAAAACAATATATTATTATTCCATTGATTTATTTTACATACTTACATTTTTAAATATTTCTAAAAAACAAAAAAAAAATAATGTAGCCCACCGGTATCAGGAACAGGGTCCAAGTTAACGGTGGTCAGGGCTTATTATTTTAATTTTTATCAAGTTAATTGATACGTTAATGTAAGCCAATTTTCGTGTATAAAAGCATTCAAATATTTAAGTCGTAATATCAGCTCAGAGACAATCAATATACAAAACTTGTCTAAATGTCGAGAGAGGAGTTTTTGACAGTTCGGCGATACGAATGCAAACGAGTCTTAAAATACGAGAATTGCCCCTCTGTACCTATTTTTGTAGTCATTTCAATCTGAGTTTTAGAACTTCCCCCTTCACTTAAGTTCAGAGTACTAATAATAAAATGATTAAGAGCATTTTTAACCCTCGAAAAATTCCTCGTTGTGAAAGAAAAATAAACTCAGTCCGCTGAAACATTTCAGCTCTTTTTTGAATACATTTCATGTAAAATATAAAGCTCGAATCCGAATGGATTTTTAATGACTGTTCATTTGAAGTAATATTTTATACGCATTAGCATTTAAGGTAGGTATGCAGGTAATGAAATTATTACAGGTGGAAAAGAATAAAGAATATAAATTCGAAAAAAGAATGTAAGTAGTTGTCGTAGGTGTACGTTTTTTAGTTTTATTGGGCTACATTACTTTGACTTATCTACTCTATCTAGCCTATATACTACTCCAGTGCAGATCAAGGGCCTATTCTTTTAACTAATCCTCCAAAAATTGAAGATCCCCACGCTTCGTCAGCAAAGTTATTTTATTATTAGAACGAATATGTGTGTTAATAAGTGTTGCTTTAATAGATTTTTAACATTATGTGGAAGAGGCTTGTAATTAGCAATTTAGTTATATATTATTGTCATTATAATGATATTAGTCTGTAAGTCTTCCGAAAAATAAGTAAATGAAATAAATAAATTATCGCTACAGCAACCTTGAAGTTAGGTTCTGGCAAAATTTTACAGTTTCGGGTAGCTTGATGTACTGGCGTTTGTACCAACTGAAATAATTTTAAAATTAGACTAGCTTTGCCTGCGACTTTTTATCCGTGACCCATCTCAAAGAGTTCTCTTAAGAACAAACAAAAAAACTACCTACCCATTTATTACATTAGACAGATATAAAAATATTTAACTAGGTGTAAAATTGGTTACATTGTCTAGCAATGTGGCTAATTAGCGAACGCCGGTAATTTGCACATACGAGGGCATCCTTTGTACTGCCCATTAAAACACCCATATCACGTTTCTTTGTGTCTGTATAATTCACGGAGGGCCCACGCACCCACAAAACAAATTAATTTCAACTTCGAAACAAATGTTGACTCGTTAGCCCAACAATTGTAGAGAATTATATTGTTATAAGTTCAACAGTGCTTTAAGGCTTTTTTAATTGAATCTCCCATTCATACCCGAGTCTGACGGTCTGACGGTCTGACGGTCTGACCTTTCAATTATGTAGGTACCAGGTTTTCAAATAATAAGTTTCAGGTTCTACAACGTACTTTGTAACTTAAATAACATTTTCCAACATTTCCGTTTTATTCTCATTTAAATATGCAAAAAATATCATGAACCTTTGTTAGGTTTTTAGTTCACAATTTTTCACAAGAATCTCAGTTCATTTTATTGAAATACCAGTTTTCTTCTTTAATATTAACTGGTGTAAGAAATGTTTGCAAGCTTTTTGCCGTTTAATGGAAAAATGCAAGTTGTAAACAAGACGGGAGACTTATGGTATCTTTAGTGTTAGGGTGAATCTACACATTGACTAGCGTGGAATCTTGCAAGCTTGTATTTCTGAATGATCGCGGCCACTGTAACTATCGCCAGTGTGCTACAATTGTCTAGTTAATTTTAGTCAGGTCTTAGTAGCTTCAGGTACAGTCCAAATGGTGTATTGGTGTATTTGTATACCTAATAGGTTAAACATAGCGATCCTGACATTGAAATTACACCATAATATATTGTACCTATGTTTTACAAATAAAAGATTTGAATTTGAATTTGAATTTGAATTTGTACAAAGGGCCTAGCATGATGTTTTTTATAGTATAGGTTACGTAACGTAATATTTTATTTTAAATTATTATTTTTTTTTATAAAAAAAAAATATTTATTTGAATTGGATACTATATTCTTCTACTCATATTTTTGAATGATGCAAAATGGGGTTGTAGTTTTTACATATTCAAAATTGACTTACATTAAACGTTACTATACGTCAAAACCATTCGTGCTAGGCTATCAGAGTTAGTTTAGTCATTTATTCTATAAATAGAATTATGCAACTTCTAGTGAAAAAAAAAATAATAGATAAAATCGGCCAGTAACATTGTTTCACACGTATTTAGATAGAAAGAAAATCAATTCAGCCTAGGCCTTATTTCGTAAACTCGAAACTCCGATAAATGCTAAAGCTCTTATACTCTCGTCTAAACGCTAACAGCATCGAAACATCAGTTTTGCCGGCTAAGCCAATGTGGTGCGATGGTGGCGATTTAAAACCGTCTCCGCTCCGGAACGGTCAATGTAAGGACACCCTAAGGACGTCTTAACAACTGGTGTTTTAAATTGGATCATTTTTCCGAGCTTGCTTGAAAGCAACCGCAATGATGGCTTGGCGTGCAAAGAAAAGCTCAGTTTACTTAATGCGTACCTAACTGTTCTTTATGCAGGAGAAACGTCGCTTTAGAATCTTTTTGTCAAAGACTATGAAGTATGAGATCAATCAAGTGGTTTGCGTTTGACCTCAATCATTCCTGATGGTAAGCGATGATGTGGTCGACGATGGAGCACTCTTGGCTACAAGTAGCCTATCCACTCCTAGACCCCCAAGTTGTAGCTATCAGGAAACACCCTAGGCAGGTAATTCCACTCCTTCACTGTACGCATAATGATAGTTTTCCCAAAATGCTTTATGCGTGTGGGTGGGATGACTTCCATGTACCGATTGCACATGGCTACACATTTTGGACGTTTTAAAATCGTTATCCCTCATACAATATCGCTTATTTTAAGGCTAATGAGTTCTGTTCTTTTAGCGGTCACTTCACAAAGAGTGCCTATTCATAGTTAGCCGCACTAGGTTACCAAGAATAATAGAAACTGATTGAACCTAACAGTTTTATTCATAAAAAATTTATAACCATTTCTTAGTTAATAATAATACTGATAAACCGACTCTTTATTCAAAATGTTCTGTGGAGAATTTGAATTTAGAATCTCGTATACAGTATTTTAGCTAATTAATGCTTAAAAAGTTTTTATGAATAAGGGTGTTAGTTTGGAATCGGGTTGAGATGAATTTCAATGTCGAATGCATGATTAAACTATACTAACAGGGCCTTTGACATGACTCTTTCCACTCTGGGTGGAGCGGACGGGAGTGTCAGATTCTTACTGATTAAAACCCGTCCATGTTCCTCCAAATGCCCTTTGCGTTCTAAGGCCACGGTAACTCTTTCGAATAAATTCCGCAACAAATATGGCGTCTGAGAATGAGATCAGGATTACTCTTTAAAATGTTTAAGAGTTTTTACGATTATAAATTACTATTGTTGTCAAAAAATAAAAGGCTCGTTTTAACAGCAGGATACAACAAAGAGATTTATTTCATGTCTCTTTCATACTTACAAGTAAAGTAATGTTTTATCCTGCTGTCAAAACGAACCTTTTATTTTTAGGCAACTTTATCTACCTACTATAAACACTAGCTTCTGCCAACGGCTTCGCCCGCGTGATATCGCAAATTATTCGAAGGTACCATATTACCGGGATAAAAAGTATCCTACATCCATGTGAACTAATCCAGGACATGACCTACCCATGTGCCAATCTTAATCTAAATCCGTTCAGCCTTTACGACGTGAAGGGGTAACAAACAAGCGGACAGATAGAGTTATTTTTACATTATAATATTAGTATGGATAACATGAGCATCATAAAATGAATGAGTAAATTATCGTAGGCAGACGTGTCAAGGAAAAGGGCTTTTCAGCAAGTTATTTTCAAATAAATAAATCAGGAGTTGATGTACTATGTACAGAAGTTGGTGAAAATGTTGACAGCTTAATTTAAAAAGTTTTAATCCAAATCTGCGGATGCGTTCGGATTTTTTTTTTTCGGCGCGTTTCTTCATTTCTTTTTGAGTATTTCTATGGAGTGCGAAGTAATTAACGTAGCCTTCACTGTCATTTAATTAGCGTGGTTTTATTGGACACTAGATCAGTTTGTTTTGATTTAAATGTTGATACGTAGGCTCGTACGTCTGTCGTATCTAGTACTGCTTGAAAATTGCAAGATCTACCGCTTTTCGTTAATACAACCCCGTTTTTAGTTTTGTTATTTTCAGCGTCATAGTTATCTAAAACTATAGTTTTTAGCTTTTTATTCGAGTTTTACACACACGTTTACAAAACTTAATCATTCACTGTGTGATGTTTTCATTAGGTTCTCTGTATCGATCGATCTATCCTAAGGAGTGAAAGTCTCTGTCAGTATCTGTGTCTAGATACTCATAGATATATCCTTGCATCCTGAGTCTTGTCTTGAATAGGTTACTTCTAGGCAAGCGTGCGACTTCGTCCATCATATCATCGCTTACCCACAGGTGTGGTAGTAGGCTAACATGAGCATATCAATGTTTGACAACTACATTAAAATTACTGCAGAACCCGTCCGCCTATCACATTTAGAACAATTGACTCAACGACATAGTTTCAAAAACCGAGGTGGCGATAACAAAGAAAATCTCGCGGCAAGATAAGCAATCCTAAAATGGTTCCCGTTTATGAGATAAAGCACACTAAAAATGATTTAAAGCGCAGTCTGTCTTTATCGTGTCCCATGAATAACAGATGAATGTGTGTTTTGTAAATTCTAGCAGAATGAGAAACTTGAATTTTGTGGTACAAACGCCACTGGAACAGATGTTCAGAATTAATGTTATGGTTACTTTGGGAAATGTGGTCTTTTTCTCGTTTATTTCGTTTTACAGAGAAAGTAAATAATTTTTGTGGTATGCATCGGTGATTGAAGATTTTCTTGAGGCTATATAGAACGTGTTACAGAATAAAAGCAATACCTGAAGGGATCATTGTACTCATAATTATGAACAATTTTTACTATGCCACCGACCCCGAAATCGCAAAAAAAAATCAGCTGCTCAGTACATGTCGAGTTATGCGCACAGAAATGTATGGGGCAGTCAATTTTTTTTTCCGATTTCAGTGTTGGTCCCATAGTAAAAGTTGTTCATAATGATGAGTCAATGATCCCTTTTCAGGTGTTGCGTTTATTCTGTTACACGTTGTATAAGGCTATTCACTTCATTGTCAAATATCAGCAATGTCATTTCTCAATTTTTTATTGCGTACCAGAATGTACAGTATGATACAGTTGGTAGAAAATAATTATCTTGGTCACAATTATGGACCCTGTTGGGCACAGCAAAGATTAATTAGGAGAGAGAGATATATTTATATTTAAATAGGATTTTTTATTAGTTAAGTTATTAATACATTATTATTTCTATTATTATTTATTCTGTTTTGTTAATACAGAGTTGAAACGTATAATTGTTGTTTAAATTTTTTATTTATTCAGGTATTTAGTAACATTGTAAAAAAGTTAATAATGTCGAGGTCACCGAGTTATTGCAAACGCCGTAAGTTCACTCTTTCTTCTTCAATAAAACACGGATATATTGGAAAGTGTTGAATTTGAATGAGATTCATTGTATTTTAAATGTTCTTTTCACAATACACCGAAAGTTTAAGATTGAAATAAATTATTAATCAGGATTATTTTTTTTGAATTATTAAATAGGATAATGATCCAGTGACTCGATATTCCATTATAAGTATATTAATTAGGTTAATTCTACGCGATATACTAATACAAGCTTTAAAGTGGTGTCACGACACCAGCTCGATTAAAAATACACCACCTGAAAAATGATGTAAAAGGTACCTACGATATTTTAATATCTCGGTACCGTTTAAAATTACCCATTATCTTTTGTGCCAGTTAACGTGGCGGGATTTGGCAGTCAAATTAACCACGTCACATAACTGGCTGATAGTTGGCTCAAATTGATGCCAGTATTCTGCAAAAGAACTCCGATATTTATTTATTTTAACGTCTTTGCTACGCCGCCGACGCTTACAATGGAAAGAAAATTATGTTTTTGTCAAGTCTTTTCCAGCCTGAGGCTGCGGCATTTTCCTCAATGAAGGCAAAAAACAATAAGTGATTTATAACCGCAAAAAAGATCAGCGTCCGAATTCAATATTAACTTCCTGACTGGCATCCGTTACGGTTTATCTTTTTGTGAATAATGGTAAAATCACAAAATATAATCAATATCCCTACAATTTGTTGTATAAATGTGGAGAAATAGATGTAATTAAAATGAAATAAATCCAGACGTTTATAATAAATGAAATAATTATTATAAATGTCTGGATAACTCTCTAAGGGCCAATTTCACCAATGAAACTGAACGCGATCAGCGAATAAACCACGTTTACGAGCTGTCAGTGTCATTATTTTTCTATGGAATATTGACACTGACAGCTCTTGAACGCAGTTTAGATGTACTGATCGCGTTCAGTTTCATTGGTGAGTGCCAATTCTACAAATTAAACAACGTTCGCATTGACATGTGTCAAATACAGGGTCGGAGGTCATATTTAAGGGTGATGTTGAGTTAACTGATATAGATTAAGGAAAAATAAGCAAAACAAAAATAGTGACATTTTCAAAAAAATCGACGTAAAAGTTCCGAACACGTGACATAGTTTCAAACAGTTATAATAGTTTAGTGAATCACAGATTTAATGTTACCAACTGCGTCAGACTTTTTGAAAAGTGATTAGTTTAGAACTTTTTTTTTGTCGGATTTTGCAGTTGGGTTTTTGGAAAATGGTTTTTTTTTTTGGTTTGCTATTGTTTCCTTAATGTGTACTAGCTACCCAACATCACTCTTAGGGTCTGGGTTTGGGGCCGAAAAGTTCTGGAGTGGCAACCGCGTATCGGAAGACGCAGCGTTGGAAGGCCTCCCACAAGATGGACCGATGACCTGGTGAGGGTCGCGGGTAGCCGATGGATGCGAGACGCACAAGACCGGTTGTTGTGGCGACACTTGGGGGAAACCTATGCCCAGCAGTGGACGTCTTTCGGCTGATATAATGATGATGATGATGACTTCTGGAACACCTTGTAGAAACTTCTCATAGTTTTAGATTGTTTTCTGAAACTATGTAGTTTACACAGCTATGACTCTTCTGCCACCTGGTTTACATTTAAAACCAATAAAAAGTTTTGCATTCCTACTGTTTCATACTTTTGACTTGCATGTTAGTATGTGCTTGCATGGTAGTAGTGTTAGTATGGCATGCCACCCATGAACTACTTACGACCAAGTGAACATCTTCCCGCAGGGTCTAACCTTCTTTGGTCCACTTGGAAGTCCTTGAACCGAACGCAAGTAGGAAGGTGTAATTGGAACCTCACTAAGTGGGGCTACCGTGACACATCATCTCGAGGGTGTGGATGTGGAACCGAGTCACAACCCTTCCTCCTCTTCCTATCTTGCCCTCTGTGCCCCAAGACATGCAGCCTGAGTGACTTGTGTGCGGCTACCAACGATGCTGTGGAGGTGGCAACGTTTTGGGCCATCCAAATCTGACCAACTGTCGTGCCAGCGACTCGAAGAAGAAGAATGGCATGCTAGTATATTGCATTCTCTTGTGATAGTCATCTTAGGGTTGGTGCTTTAAATATTCTTCATAATGCCCCCTTTCAGAAATTCAATCACACTTTGAATTCATCATTTCAGCCGAAAAACATCCACTGCTGAACATATGCCTCCCCCAAATGGGGGGTGGGTTGCCATAATCACCATGCTTGGCAGGCGGGTTGGCGATCGCAGTGTAGTTCTTGCAATGTACAGATAATGCTGCTGCACATTCCCTGGTGTGTCCCTTAGTCGCTTCTTACGACACCCACGGGAAGTGATGGGATGGTGCTATTCTTTTACGTCCGAAACCATACTGAACACTCTGTGTTAATAACTCTTTTAGTCAGACGCGTAGGTGATTCAATATTATGTATGCTATGTTCAAAAGCATAAAAAGAGAAAATCGCAATAGTAAGTGGTGCACATACGAATATATCTTGTTAACTGTCTCCTCTAAGGCGAACCTGAGTCCAACGGGGACTCAGCAAACTTAATTACTGTACCCATATCAAGTTCTTTGGAATTACGTGTTTAATTTCTCTACTTCGTTTACCTTTAGTGGGTAACCAATCAGAGGGCTGATTCTATTAATTTTTAAGCAGCGTTAGCATTCGCATGTCTGTCGCAATCTGTCGAAAATGTATGGAAATTGAGGATTTATTGACAGATTACCTTAAAAAATGCAAAGAAGACGTTGCTTAAAAAGTAATAAAATTTGCATTCAGGAATTAATTGAAAACGCTTAGAGGAGATATTATTATGTTTCCGTAGTTTTTTTTTTTTTGGTTTTATTGTTTATTGTAGATTTGGCAATGTTTCACTAAGACAGACACTGACATCAGCTGCCTAATTTATGTACAAATGAATGCAATCAATAGCATATTCTTTTTTTCGTCAGTTCAACAGTAGTACAACACTATTGATTGTGTATTTTACGTTGTCGAGCAGATGAATTTTTAACGTTAATATGAAGAAATGGATCTGTAATTCTTTTAGTTTTTGTAAGAATATGCGATTTTGTGAGGTACGCTATTGATTGGTAGTAATTCATATTTCTACGCATACCGATAGTGATGCGATGTGCTGTTCAGTGTTCATTTAGCCAATCACAGCAGCTAACGTGCAATTGGCAATTTGTCACATTAGTTTTGCTATAATTGTGATGTCAGAAACTTGGCTTTTTTATTATTTTTTTATGGATGGGAAATCATCAAATGACTTCTCCCGCTCTGGGCAGAGCGGAAGGGAGTGTCAGACTATTACTGACTAAAACCCATCCGTGCTCCTCCTAGTGCCCTTTGCTTTCCAGGGCTGCGGTAACTCTTTCGAACATAATCCGCAACTCCTATGCTGACATCTCTTTCAGAAAATGGGCTAATTTTTCCTTCACTTAAAAATAATGTGAATATATATGCCAGGTTATTTGAAAACCTCTTTGGTCATTCAGAAAAACTAAAATGTAAGAAATTTATTTATATTTCTGTTTTAATTACTGCTACTAGTGCAGCCGCCGTGAAATGTAGTTTACTTAATGTAATCCACATCAGTATGCATAGCGGAAATTCTCAGTTAGAACTGTTGTTAGCTTTTATTAATTTAAATACGAAGTTTAGCGTGTAGTTTAGTGACATTAAAGGGTAATTAAAATACGAGTTTTGAACTGTTAGCAGGAGTTGTTAATGACTGTCCGTGAACTATTTGTTATATGGCAATACGACCGGGACTTTCGTTGCGGTAATCAATGGAGACCCATATAACTTGCTGTGTAACCAACTGTAGGTTGACTTCTAAGGTCTTGTCCAGAGTGAACGCGCGTGACTAAGGCGGGAGTGGGAGCGATTCAGTGGCCTCAAAGCACATTCATTTGTAATAAATAAAAAAAAAAAATGAAATTCGTTTATTTCAGACCATTGCTGTCCATACTTTGTTAGTTATCAATTAATGAATTCGCTTATATCTATGTTCCAACACCACCAACTAATGCTCTCCGCTCTCTCTCAATATCCGCATCATCATGTAGGGTTTCGGTCACAACATGCCCTAGATACCTAAACTGAGAGACCCGAGTCAAAGATACTCCGTCCGTAATAGTGGGTAGCAGAGGCTAGACTGCTGGACGTGTTTACTCAGGGTAAAACAATAGACGATCGGTTTTCAATAGGAGATCGTATAAATTGCTTTTTTAGTAACCATAGGCTGACTTCTAAGGCCTTGTCAAGAGGAGTCGTAGGGGCACCCCTACGACTCAAAAACAAGCAATGCACTGTGACCTTCTAATAGCACTATTAGAAGGTCACAGTGCATTGCTTGTTTTTGAAGCGGACAGTAGAGGCTAGAAATGATTTCTTAGGTTAAAACAATAGACTATCGCTTGCTTGCGAGGCCGCTCAGTCACGTCGGGCCAGTCGGGCCCCACCACAGTCATGCAAATAGCGGTTTCATATATTTAATTGTTCGCGTCCGCATAAGCTTCTCACCCTGTCCGGGGCCTTAAGTTTGAATTCCAGAATTTGTTGTTAAAGTTAACTTGGTTTGATTTCAATTACACTCGAATTCAATTAGTATGTAAGTAGAGTAGGTACTAACCAAAGTTATTTACTTGCTTTCTAAAGAAAAACAAATAAAAAACCACAGATGTAAGTAGATTACTTCTATCAGTGCACACACATTAACCCTCAGATGCAACTAATCAAATAAATTGCTTCAATATTTACATGACCACTTCGCTGCCAAAGCGGACATTGAGAAAAAAGCGCTGCATCCAGCAGGATATTAACACACTGGCTCCGTTCCACCGTTCCACGTCTCTGAGAGAAGTCAGAGCAGTTTAGTGGTCAGATAAACAAAATAATTAAGCGCTTATGGTAATTCTAGCGGGAGTGGTGCCAGCGCTTTATGTAAATGTACAGCGGTACCGCGATGTGGACGGCGACGGGATGCTCTGCTACAAATGCAACTAACTCGTCGACGGCGGCTTAATTCTGTTTTAATTTCAACTTTAAACTCAGTTTTATGGGGAATTATGAATTCTGAAGGTGCTTTCGACGGTAAGTTAGTTGTGTAGTTGTGTCGCTTGGAAGTGGGAGGAGAAGCGGAGATGTGGAAGAGTTACGTTGCTAATTCTGTTATTTATTGCTCCGTGTACTAAAGTGTTGGAAATAATTATAATCTTTGGTACCGTATCTCTTATTTGCTAGCGTGGATACAAAATAAATAAAACAATTCAACACCTCGTCGAATTAATTGATAACAATGCAACATCATAAAGCCTTTTCTGACAACTTTTGATAAGCAGCAAGTATAGTCGAATATATTTACAGTACTTATTTCTGAAAAATAATTAATTAAGCCGTTGGTCCCGGCTGTCATTTTGAGATCTTTGGCAGTCGTTACGGATTGTCAGAAGCCAGAAAATCTGACACCAGTCTTGCCTAAAAGTACCGTGTTACCCAGTTGAATGGGTTGTGGAGGTCTGGTATGGAGCCGCTCCACGTAAAATACTGGTATTCAGCTGAATCCGGTTTGACTGGGAGTCCACCCCAATATAGTTGGGAAAAGCGAAGGCTAGGCAGATGATGATTTCTGAAAAATGCGACATCACGCGAAGACCGCAACTTGGTGAGAGATCGCCCAAGACAAAGATAATTGGACGAAGAAAGGGGTGGCTTTTGGCACAATTGTAGGTTAACAAAAATATTATATAATAAAAAAATTCAACATCATGAAGAGGAAGCAGAACAAAGCTTCAGCGCTGAATATGACTTTGGTTTGATAAATCAATCAATCAAGCAGAACCTGTTTTTGCTCAAATGTAAGTAACTTTAGGTAGGTAGATAGTTTGGCACTTTTACCGTGGATTGTCATAATAATAGTGTTCTGTCTTTTTTTTTTGTTTGTTCATTTTCACACTACTTTTTATTTTTGTGTTATAATTTATGAAAGTCTGCTTCTGTGTGTTGTGTTTTCTATTTTCTATCTATCAAATGCTAAGGGTGTTGTTTTTTTTTCTTCTTGCAACGTAGTCATGTGAAGTATGTAACTCACTAAAATAAAGTAGATTAAACAAAATTGCTCTAAGAAAAACCCGACCGCAAAGGCCGCGTTTATTTGATACGTAGATCACTTTGTTGTAGGTAAGTCCACTGCAAGTACATTATGAGCAGTAGAAAGTCTGTATAGTCAAAGTCAAGATAGTGTACTCAACTATACCGAAACCATCACAAATCAACACAAACTTCATCCACCACTGATTCAATTCCTCGCGTATAAGTGAACGCATTTGGCTTGAGCAGGAGCTCGATAAAATATGCACGGGCTTACATAAGTGCAGGTGGAATACTATTACGTTCCAATGATGTATGGAGACGGATTGCTCTGTTTATGCTGAATCCGTAATCTGCAAATCTGTATGTTTCTACTGTATCTCTGTGTTTGATTTTCATGTCGTGATAAGTCTTCAATCCTGTGCATTTTGAAAATCATATTATTATTATTATTATTTTTTATTCTTATTTATTTCATTTCAGACAACATAGTCCACACAGGCACACAGCACATACACAACAGCAACAAAATACTGAAAAGTTGTTAGTAACAAAAATAGCTTATACCCTATGTTAGTACTTATATACTACAAGAGACATAGTTGTTTTGATGAGATGCCTCATTATGGGGCTCTCATCAAACTTATCCGCAATCACTTTCAGGAGGCTGTTGCTGCCGCCACGCAATCTGGCGAGAAGAGATGCACTCTTCTTGCGCACTATCTATTATGATATCATATTATGATGCTTTTGTTTTTTTTGGAAAGCAATTCTTTGTGAACATAGTGCCAATTCTACTATTCGCATTCGCATCTACGTCGCAGTCTGTCAAAAAAGCCTCAATATCCATACATTTTTGATAGATTGCGACTGACATGTGAATGCAAACATTGCATGCAGTTTTAGTTTTCATCAAAATCGGATTCGAGACTCCTTTGAGTGTTTTTCGCTATTCCTCATAGTTTCATATTTGGCCATCCACGCAAAACTTTAAAAATTCACCATGTATAACATAAAGTTACAATATTCCTCGCAGGACAAGGCAGAGAGGTATATCTGTAGTTTACACACATTTTGCTTCGATATTACTATAATCATGTATCATATTATGATGCTTTTGTTTTTTTTTGGAAAGCAATTTTTTGTGAACATAGGGCCAATTCCACTATTCGCATTCGCATCTACGTCGCAATCTGTCAAAAAAGCCTCAATATCCATACATTTTATACAGATTGCGACTGACATGTGAATGCGAACATTGCATGCAGTTTTAGTTTTCATCAAAATCGGATTCGAGACTCCTTTGAGTGTTTTTGACTATTCCTCATAGTTTCATATTTGGCCATCCACACATATTTTAAAAATTCACCATGTATAACACAAAGATACAGTATCCCTCGCAGGGCAAGGCAGAGGTATATCTGTAGTTTACACACATTTTGCTTCGATATTACTATAATTTACCTACACTTCTATATGTCGTTTGAATTCTGGTCTTTTCTCAGTTATAAACGTCCTTTTGTGCCTATTCGCCTTTCTCGGTTTGGCCGCCTGTTTAATACAGAGGGAAATGGAAGCATTCCAGTCAGTTTACCATACTCAAAAGGTTTCCAAGAATAACTGTTTCCAATAACATACAAAGTTATTGCCTAGGCTAAAGCTATTGAAGCGTGATCCAGGTGGATGTGAACTTGGAATCAGTAAGCCATGAGTTTCAAGCCCGTCAGGTCGAAGTAATATGATGAATCCATTCCTAGTGCGAACACGTATTAGATGGAATAAAGGATGAGGTATCAGATCTGATAGCGAGTAATTCTTTAGTGAAGGAGAATATTTAATTCGAATTAAAAGTACCTACTGTGGAACAGATAATATAATGACTTATTATTTTTTGTACAGTACTGGTACATTGGCGATCTAAATGCAACAAGGGGTCCTCCAAGCTACCAGTCAACGGTTGGGTTAAAAAATGATTTGTTTGAAAACCCGATCGTAAAAACGACAAAAAAGTTCCAAACAAGTCACTTTTCAAGCAGTCTTATGCTATCTGGTCCTTTGCGTCGCGCAGTCGGGTAAAAAGCCTATAGTGGTAGGTCTAAAACATTAAATAACATCAAACTAATTTATTGAAAAGAGTTCGTGAACAAAGGAGCATTCGATTTCAAATTGGGCCAGAAAGCTACTTGAATAAGAAAATTAGCACCTAATTGGACCTTTGACATTTTGTCTACCTTCGATGTTTTTACAATAGTAATTTTATAGATTACTCCACACACTCCTTGTTCAGTTGTTGTTTTTGTGTACTAGCGGTGAGCCGTTGGATGTTATACATGCAAACTAATTTTAGAGTACTCCTCATACCGCGTTTTTCAAAGTATATTAATTTTTAGATTTTATTTAACTTTCTGAATTTGTAAGTCTGTCTAACCAAGCCCAAAATATGGCGGTAATCACCGAAAATTTAGCTTTTATTTAAATTTGGTAAACAAAAGCGGTTTAATGTTATATCATCATTAGCGAATTACGAAAATCCGTAAAACCCTTCTTTAATTTTTAAACAAACTTTTCCGTTCGAAGTCAAAATAAACACAGCCATCGGCTGTTTGTTAGACTCAACAATATTTGTGAAACAAAAACACCGCTCGTTATCTGATACGAGTACCTAGGACTACGCTGATTAAAACTTCACAAAGTTGTGTATCGCTAACTAATAAAACAGACTTCCAAGTTTACATATTCACTTGAATTTCCAACTTGTTTGCAAATTAATTAATTTTACGCGAAACTAAAAATATCGAGTTTAGTTGCTTTGAGAGTTTCCTTTGTGTAAAAAGAGGAGTTGGTTGGTAGAAGCGGTAGTTAAGTAGTGTTATTGAGCAGAAGTTTGAAAGATGAGCGGTGCGACTATCTCGAGAGCTTTGGATATCTGTAGTACACTTCCACTTGAGGCGGAGATGCTGACGAATTGGGGCAGTGTTTTGTTTTGCTTAACTTTTAGGTGGGTCACTGTCCAATTTATTTTTAGGGAGATTGGTTGGCACGATTGGCGCAGTGGTTGAGCAGTTGACTGCTGCGCTGCGTGTCGCGGGTTCGATTCCCGCACGGAACAAATATTTGTATGGCCTACAGATAGTTGTTCCGGGTCTGGCTGTTTGTGTATGTGAGTTTGTATGTTTGTAAACGCACCCACGATACAGGAGATATTACTAGTGTGGGGCAACGTTTTTAAAAACAAAGATAGAAAAGAAAGAAAGGTTACTGGAAAAGGTATAATATGCTCTGGTTAGTCTTTTACCGACTGTGTTGGGCTCGGCTTTCTGTCCAATTGAATGTTGCTGACTACATTATCACTACACATGGAGCTACTACATTATCTGACCTCAGCCAATAACTGACGATACCCCGATATATATGTCACAGCTTATTAGCTTAATCAGCCGTTTGATTGGTGGCCTAGCCTTTTCATTATAAGTGATATCTTTTGTTCAGTATCGTTTAATGACTTGTTCATGTCACTTGTGACGCTGATTAAACGGCGCAGTTCAATGAAAAGGCTAGGTTTTTAATGAAATGGCTGATTTAGCTAGTTGGCTGCGACATATTTATACAACATGTAACAGAATAAACGCAATACCACTTAAGGGGCCATTGTATTCATCATTATGAACAACTTTTACTACAGCACCAAAACAACACTGCCCCATACATTTCTGTGCGCATACCTTTTTTTATGGTGACTTCAGGTTGGTCCTTTATCAAAAGTTGTTCATAATGATGAGTACACAGATCCCTTTTTATTTTTTTGGATTTTTTTATGGATGGGAAATCATCAAATGACTCCTCCCGCTCTGGGCGGAGCGGAAGGGAGTGTCAGACTCTTACTGACTATAAAACCCATCCGTGCTCCTCCTAGTGCCCTTTGCTTTCCAGGGCCGTGGTAACTCTTTCGAACAGAATCCGCAACTCTGACAGACACTGACCCTTTAAGAGGTATTGCGTTTATTGTTACACGTTGTATATAGACGCGATGGATACTCCTTGGCAAAAAATCTAGCGCTAGCCAGAATGGCTAAACATGCTTCCCGAGGCACGGAGTTGTAGGTGACATTAATACCGCCACAAAAAATCAACGTAGCAGAATCAACAAATGAGACTCGCAGCGCCATCTATCTCGACAGCTGCGAACTAACTGGACAAAATCCTAAATCGCAATATCAGAGTTTACCGTGCGATTAGAACATATGCAAAAGCCCGAATATCAACTGACGGGCAGTTGCCCACCAGACACAAACAACCGTCTGGTCGGAGGATCCTCCCTTTTCAACGGAGGTATGCGGGACTTTACTGTCTGTACCGCTACCTCCAAATGCCCACCGGACACCAACAACCGTCTGGTCGGAGGATCCTCCCTTTTCAACGGAGGTTTTCGGGACTTTACTCTCTGTTCCGCTACCTGCAAAGAGTAATTTTGGCATGCTAAGATTACCAATCCACGGACTGACCTCGCTTGCTAATTAACTTTGTTGATCGACCCGTGTGGATGTTATTATTTAGACACGAGCAAAAATATTCTATATAAAATACCTCTTTCTGTGTTTTCCGGTTTTAACTCGTTTGTTCTGTACTTTTTTCTCCTTTTTCTATTATTAGTTTTCTTTTCTTCTTTCTCAATTATGAAATTGACTTTGTACCGGCTTCCCCACGCAAACTAGTGTCTTGAAAAGAATGAACAATAGAATAAATGAACTTACGTGAGTGTAACGTTCTGTCAGTTTATCTTAGTGTTTAAGCGTTTTTCACTAAAAGAAATCTTTCCTAACCTGCATTGTTGTCATTGTTGTACGAATGAATTACTAAAAGAATAACAAGACAATACAAAATTGTCGTACCACTGAGAAACATAACTCGTCCGGTCAAGTCTTTGTTCCATGTTTTATTCTGTAACAAACTAATACAATATATCGGGAACCTCAAGAAAAATATGTATTTGTCAAAAGTTGTTTCTGAAAAGGTGTTCCCAACTTTGTCGAGTAAAAACAAAAACAAAACTTTTGTTGTTTTTAGAGCGGCGACAATAATGTTGGATATGTTTGCTAATGTATTGACATGTCAACAGAAATTGGACAATACGGCGGAGCGTACCGTGGTCGAATACAATTTATCACCGGTGAAGTGAAATATTTTCAGACATAACCCGTTTTGTATTACAAATGAATGAAGTACATATCAATAATTTTGCTGTACGACCACATTGATCATATTTTCTTTTGTTCACGGCGCTGGTAATATGTGTAATTTAATTATGGTAATGGTTAACATATTTTCATTGGACATCTGAATTTAAAATTGAAAATGAGTTAAATTGGGTGACCTAGATTCGGGAAAGCGGTTTAAAAGCACTCCCATTACTTGTATATCTGTTCAAATAGGTAGACTCAAAGATGGGATGGACTTGAAGTAAATGTGTTTAGAGATATGATTCAAGAGCTAAAAGCTGTATACGTATAGAAGCCGTAGTAATTTAATGGAATTTCTATGTATCAAGTTTTCAATGGACATCCAATTCCCGCCTCGACCTAGCCTAGCCACTAAATGTGGGGTCAGCTTCCAGTAAAAACCCGGATTCAGCTGAATACCAGTATTTTACGAGAAGCGACTGCCTACCTGACCTGCACAACCCAGTAACTGGGTACCACGGCACTTCGTAGCAAGACTGTAAATGGTCAAGTCAAACATTTGATTTGTAAAAAAGGTCTTTATTTAGTGTTACTTTAAAGGAAGTGATTCAAATAAAACGATTTCGAATCGAATGAAGATTTAAGAAAAAAATCCAACAAAAGTATAAAATTATAAAATCTACTGCGAAACAAAACACACATAATACCCGGATATATGAAAATTGAACCCTCAAGACAGAATACGATTAAGCGATTTGCTTGAACAAGACAAGCGCAGCCTTAGCTTTTATTACTTCCCCAACAAGAACGGGCACAAAAGAAATATTTGTACGAATGTACGTACTTGGCCATTCAAAAACGAACACAGTCGACAAGGGATTACTGCACGACAAAGTTTAACAACTCGTGGTTACGATGCTTCGAGTTTGGTTCGCCAAATATCGTCTAATGTCGCCTCCACGGAGAATATTTATTAAAACTAAAGCAATACAAGGCAATACAAAACGTTCAAGTTTCGCGAGAAGTAATATTTCGAGAAATATAAAAAGATATTTAGTTGTTAAGGCGATGCTACACAGAATGCGGGTCGCGAAGGAGAGCTGTTCGATTCGATTATCGCTGTGAAATGTGTGATTAAAGTTATTTTTAGGGTCGATACCGATCACTAACATCGCAACGTTAAAATCTTCTAGCTGGCTTACTGGACCGACGTTCATCAGATAACCTAAACAAAGTGGCGTTTCATCAGATAAAATGCATGACAAAAACTCCTAAATGTATGGAACTAACATGTGAAAATCCAAGACCTTGTGGTCCATCATAAAATGGAATATAATTTTGTTTTGAACCCAGTTCCATCGCGTTTCATCGCGGTTTTGAGTTTCAGCCCTAATGACCCGCGTTTCCATCGCTCCGGACTCACGATACCTCCTCTGCGGACCCGCAAGCTATGTAGTATAGGCCTAACACTCAACTTGAATAGCTTTTGTGCGTCTTTCTTTCATTGTGTCAGCAGCTGTGTTTATTTATTGTGTGTGGCTTTATGTAATAAATATTGGATTTTCTTTAGACGACGACAACTAACAGCGCTTGCTCGCTAATTTTGTGAGAGGATAATTGTGTTCGATGAAATATTACTTATTTTCAATATACTTTATTCAATTTTCAGACATTATTTCTTTTGTATTCTTCATCGTCGGTAAATATTTCATATATTTTTATAAGTTCTTTTTGTAAAACTTAATGAAGGTTATGTATGAGTATTTATTGTTTTTGCAGAGAAAACCAAAGCTAGAATGAAACTGATATAAATTCCCATTAATATTAATTATAAATTTACTCGCATATCGCGGGGGTTAACCTTTCCCTTCCCGTAATCTCATTGGGTTACCATTATGAATATTTTATAGTGGAAAATATACAGAACAAAAGATTTTGCGGGGGAGTGAGACTATTTAAAACACGAATATTTTGTTTCGCTCTTTTTCTTTTCTTTAGTTTCAGCTTCAGTCAAGTTCTAAAAATACTCTGAGATGATCAATTTTGAAACCCGTTACATTTTTCGCAACAAAACCAATTTTCCTCGAAAAATCATTAGATTTTACTTTCTAGAGACTGTTTTTCTATTTTAAAGGAAATGTTAACCTTTACCATCGCTACTGTTGTAAATCTTCTGAAATATACAAAAAATATCACTTCACCGAAAACTTTCTACGCATCCCTATTATTCCCGTAGAAACTGTATTAATACTTCTGAGAACGAACCACTTCGTCCTATTTGCTGTAAACTCGTTACACAAAACAAATCTTTGGTTCCCAAGCAACCAATTCCATTACGGGCTCTGTTCAAGTGACGCAGACAACGGATTAGTCTGAAGCAGCGATGTACGTTAATTGCAATTCGTGCTCAGGTACAAAGAAATACTTGGCAAGAGTGATGAAAAAACTTTTAAACTCTTAATTCCCTTTATAAGCTGGTCTTCTTAAATGTGGCTCTTTGGAGCTTTATTCTGTTATGTAAACTCTGAGCTGGAAACTGGAAGTATTTTTAATTTTTTCTCAGTACTTTGTGGTTAAAACAATCTGTGGAGTGTTCGCCTTTTTGTACTGTAGATGGTTATTTCTCGACGGTCGCAGTGGTTCTGCGTTTATTTTTCTATGCGACTCTCTTGTTTGTACAGTTGCCTCGTCTAGTTTTATTGTATTGTGCCTGTTAGTTTCTCGTGGTGACAGAAACGTCATGTTTTTGCGTGAAACTACTTCAATACTAGCGGAATGTTTAAATAAATCTGTGTTTTAATTGCGATGCAAATTGCACTCACTTCATTTATTAGTGTTTATTGCAACAAAACATTTGCAACAAAATATTTAAAATCTTTCTCTGTTTGACAGTCATTGTTTATCTAGTTAGATTAACATAATGGATATTGTTAAACTGTCATCATTCTGTTTTGTTTATGAATGTTTTAAGCAACTAATATGATGCAAATTCCACGCATTTATTTCAATTAAACTATTACTCTTTTGAACTGTCGAAGAGTTGGTCAGAAAATGGAAACAACTTGCTCGTTCCTTTCTATTCGAGCAGACTTTTATGAAGAAAAATGGGTAAGTTAAGAGAGTCAGTAATAAAAGAATATTTTTTTTAGTCCAATAGACGCTAGTATTCTTCTAATTTTAAAGAAAATGGTTAGTTTCGGTCATAGATATTAAAGTTGATGATCGAGAGGGAGAGGATTTTGTTCGAAAGAAAGGGATTCAATGATAGACGGAAGAATTGAAGAAAAAACGTGTTTCACCAGCTAAGCTAGAACAAGAAGCAAAGTAACATGAGACAAAGACAAAAATATTATGATAAGTAAACTAGGAGTCACCCTTTGGTCTTTTTAAGTCATAAATGATACAAAAAAACGGGCCGAGTGCGAGTTAGACATGTGAGCAAATGACTCCGAACGAACCATAATTTTTTAAAACATTGTTTTAATAACCATAGGCGTTCCTGGAATATACAAGTAACCTCTCTCCTACTTGATCTATGCTGTGCCCGACAGGGTCCATAATTGTGACTAAGATAATTATTTTCTACCAACTTTATACATTATGGTACGCAATTAAGAATTGAGAATCTTTTTTTTGTCATTTATTTCTTATTTCTAAAATATATAAATAACATTGATCCATTAACTCAACAATCACTCAAAAAAGACAATAGAATTAAAATTATTGTACTTTCTAGACCTTTTATAGCGTCATGAAAATGTTGTGTTAAATGAACCTTGCAAATCGGTTTCTATTACAATTACATTTAGAATGTAGCTTTTGTTTATTGCTATTATGAAAATTGACTATTATTTACTATTCTCGTGGATTTAAAGCACATAAATAGAAATCAGCGGTTACTGGTCGGTGGTCCACTCCTAGTTCATAATAATCGTATGTTAAGGTAGCAGGGACACTGCTGTTCAGTGTGTCCGGTGGCTAGGTTCGGCTGATTTTGAAATTTTCTAGACTTTTCCCATGCTGTTTTTCAGCAACAAATCAGCAACCAATTGCTACCTATTAGTCGTCTCATTTAACACCAATTTCGTGATTTTACTGCTAGCTTATGCTGAAGATAGCAGTAACTCGATTTTTGTGGAATCGGTTCGAGCAACAAAATCGGTTTTTCAGCAACTAATTAGCAACTAATTAGCTAAAAATTCACATGCAAATTTTAGTCGATTCTGCTGACTGTTCACTGCCAGCTTGATGGAGCTGTTAATCCTGATAAGTTTGCCGACATGCAGATATTGCGGTTTTTGGCCGATGATGGTCTGAAGAGACACCAACAAAAGTATTATATTGATCATATTCGAAGTAAATACAATTTTATAGTTTAAGAGCCGTTTTCTGAATTGAGTATTTGGAGTAAAGTGTGCCCCGCTTCTCGTACTTTTGAGGAGCGCTCGTTTTCGAATAGCAATAGCAAAACATCTCTGTATTAATTTCCTTACATTTTGATAAGTTTCGGACATTGTCGCTGACATGATATAGCGATTTAAATTTGATCGCTTTTTAAGTACTAGAAGTGTCAAGCCCTACTTTAAAGGCAACATTTGATAGGCTTTTAGGCCAAACTAGAATATACTATGCCAAATAATTTAATTTTGAAATCAGGGTAAGTTAAACTTACTATTATTGTCTTCCATCTATGCGGTATGGAGAAAGCAACCCAGTGCTGGGCACGCCACCATTGTGGCGATAAGTCCCTTCTTGGAGGAGTGGCTACTGAACGCAACGGCGTCCTCACCTTCCTCCTCACGCAGGTACTCACTGTTGTTTCGGGAGTTAACTGTTTTGGATTCGGCGGGAGGACACGTCTGGGTGTTAACACTGTGAGGATCGCTCGTAAGAATCCGTGGAGCGTATGGTGGAGGTCTGCTCTGCTTGTCTTGTCGATGTCGAGTCGCAGGCGATTCCCGGCGACCGTAGGCGCAGGCCTGCGGACGGCGAGCGTCGGGTGGCTCGCCGTTCGATTACTACCAGGTCCGGGTCGACGGCGCGTTGTGTTCCACTCGCGCCTCAAAGAGATGTTGGCATAGTAAATGGGGCCCGTTAGGACAAAAGCCTGCCGGGGTTGCGAAATTTGTTCGAAAGAGTCACCGCAGCCCTGGAACGCAAAAGGCATTAGGAGGAACATGGATAGGTTTTCGTAAGTAAGAGTCTGACACTCCCTCCCGCTCCACCCAAAGCGGGGATTTGATGATTTCCCATTCTTAAAAAAAAGGGTCCGTCTATGTAATATGTACTCTAGGATTAGAAAAACAAAATAGCCAATGTTAAACTTAATCAATTTGTTTGTCTCAGTCAGATTTATTCGATTTTAAAAAAATTACAAAACTACTGGATTTTTTTTTTCTAAAATTGCTTCTCAACTTAAATCAGGCCTCTAAAGGATTGGTATTCCAAGTCGGCTCTAAATTGGCCAGTAAGTACTAGGTATCTTAGGCCATCCCGGGTTTAATTAACAATAGAACACAAATATCGACTAGTGGTTTAGTTGCATCTCATTCACTAATGTTCAGGTACTAATGTAGTTATTGGATGTCAGTTACTAATTACCGCCATACGTTCAAACTTAAACTATTTCAATAACATTATTGATCATAATTTCAATAACTGTTGCAAACACTAATTAGTGTCTAGTTTGTATTTGCTTTTACGTCAAAGGGGTAAAGGTGGTGTTCCATTGCTGCGAATGGATACACTACGCACGAGTAAACAATTTAATTTTGTTTGAAAATGTTCATTCACTCTGACACAGCACGAACCCATGTATCGCTGTGTGACTGGTGTGGATGGAGTAGTCAGCAGATGTGTTACTTATGCTGATATTTCAAGGGTCGCTTCAACTTCGACGTTCAAATCGTGAGTTAGGGGTCGAAAGGTAGACAAACAATTAATCTAGCTTTTTCTCAACTATGTTGGTTGGGGTCTACGTCCAGTCTAACCAGATGCTGTTGAATACCAGCATTGCACACTAGGTGACTGGTCAACTAGGAATTTGACTGGCACAACCCATTAACTAAACAACACTACAACGTGTAACAGAATAAACGCAATACCTCTTACATTTTGTCGAATTATGCGCACATAAATGTATGGAGCAGTTGATTTTTTTTCGCGAATTCAGTGTTGGTTCTATAGTAAAAGTTGTTCATAATGATGAGTACAATTACCCCTTAAGAGGTATTGCGTTACTTCTATTATACGTTGCATATCCCTTGGGAATAAACAAACTACAAGCAGCTAACGTAATCTTTGCATGTACAATAGGGTAGATGACTAAAAAAATCTAATTAGTTCGTCAGATAGATTTCCAAAAATTATTAGACACGATTTTTTTCTTTTTTCACGTAAACAAAAAATGAAAACGATACAGTGCATTGAAAACTCGTTTGACGTCACTTGTAAGTATACTTTTTACGTACACGTGACGTCACAACCCCCCACTCCTGATCTTTGATGCATTTTATCTTCGTCTTTTTTATTGATTTGATAAAACAAAAAATACGTGTCCAATATTTTTCGATAATCTATCTGACGGACTAAATATAATCATATATTTTTTTACCAGGAATCATCCCTATATTGTACATCCTACGCAGCAATGAAATAGCGCCTTTACATCAACGAGGTAGCCCGACCCACCATGCATGCTTTTAATTACTGTAAACTACATAGTGTAAGTAGCAGTATTATCTATCACTAACAACTGGTCATTTAGTTAATTTTGATGTAATTTGATAATGCAGTGATACAAAGTTAATTAGCCGTATTTCGGATGAAGTAATTACTGTTTAGTGGTGTTACTTACTCGTAGTTGGAATATGTGTCCGATTTTGAATTTGATATTTGTTTTGGTTGTTCAGTTAGTAATTTAGTTGGTAATGGAGATCATTTGAACTATGGAAAAGAAGATTTCGGTACCAAACAAAGAAAATAACTTGCAGTCCGCCTTTCGCCATTTTATTGCTTAGTTTAATTCTATCATCGGACAACACGGCCTATGGTGACGAATGTGCCACCCTTACATGGTTTTTTATGGATTATTTATGATCCAGTAAAAAAGGGGGTACCACTTGGATAATACTTAGTTAATGCTTAGTTGTTGTAAGTAGTGTATGTTAGTACATACTCCCGGGATGAAAACATATTTGTTCCAGAAAATGGTCTACTCGTTTGCCAAATTTTATCCAAATCCGTTTACCCATTGAGACACGCACGACGAGGTTACAAATAAACAGACAGACAGACGGACAGAGTCACTTTCGTAAATATAACATTAATACGGGTATTATATACCTATGTATTACGTAATAATATACTGTATAATATAGTGCGGACGTCGGAAAGTAATATTCAATAACACCAAGTCATAGACAAGAAACTAACCGTCCACGTTCACACATTCACGTCTACACGTGACCAGAACCCACATTTCTCAAAGTTTCCTTATCTCTTTCCTATAGCGACTATAATGAAGGTACAATAACGCTAGTAATTGATCATTATGCCCGCATTATTGCCGCTTATGAGAGCAGAACACACCTTTGCCAAGATCAAGGAACTTACAGAACTGTTATACAGGGCGTTTCGCAAGTGCATGGTCATGTTTGAGGGTGATGTTTTGTTTCTGGTATCATCATCTGCCTAGCCTTTTTTTCCCCAACTATATTGGGGTCGGCTTCCAGTTAAATCCTTCTGTTTCTGATATACAGTAAAGAATTAATTGCAAAAAATACTTATACCAAAAAACCTGACCGCTGATACGACTTAAAAGTTCCAAAAAACTTTTTAAGTAATATGATGAAGTTTTTGGGATAAAATCTGTGATTGAACTAAAATAAATGCGACCAACTGCATCACTGCTTGAAAGTTTTTGGAACACATTCATTAAGCGTCCAGCTAAGTAGAGGAATTCCCTGCCTGAGTCTGTGTTCCTGATAGCTACAACCTGGGAGTCTTTAAGTCAAGAGTGAATAGGTTACTTCTAGGCAAGCGACCACATCATTGCTAACTATCAGGTGAGATAGTGGTCAAACGCGTGCCAATCAACAGTCTAAAAAAAGGGATTTGTTTGAAACTTTTCTCCTTTCTGACCACGCTGTTTTGAAACACCTTGTACAAACTGAATAGTGTATAATAAAAAGGTATAGTTATTACCTACCTGTGTAGACTCGCACAGAGAATACTAATCGGGAAGGGAACGAGTTTAGATGGGCTAATATTCTTTCTACGCAATCAAAATGTCAACAACTCACGGTTATGACCAGTCACTTTGCATTCATGACGGAAAAACCATTTTGAATTCAATTTACATGCATCTTACCTTAGATGGCAAGGAGGTAGGAGAATTCTATAGGTGGAGAGAGAAAACTGTTTGTCTACTGCAAGATGGTATTTGCCAAGTCGACATCTGCAAATCATATTATTTAGACTTAAATTTACGCCTTTTTGTGTTTTTCTTTGTATTGTACACGATTGCCCAAAAAAGAAGTGTTGTATTTTATCTATTTGTTTTAGTCTATTTTTTTCTTTTTTTTTAACATTGCAGCACATGCTGAAGTACGAGCCTTTTTGACCTCCCAAAGGTCTTTTGATTTTCATATGCGGGTATACCTGATGGACTGTCGTCAAGTATGTAAATGTTTTTACTTTCTTTCATCATAAAATAAGTCGTAATAGGCTGCTGTTTGTTTTTAATAATAATGAACGCGATTTTAACCATGTCATCTTAACCAAATTTTTTTAAATACTGACACAAGCCAATGCGATCTTCGAATAATGATGTATTCAAAGACTACACTGAATCCCCATAATGATAAGGATTCAGTGTAGTCTTTAATCTTAAGAAAGCGTAATAAATAAAGTCTTGCACTTAAATGTCGGGTCCTTTCAACCTCCAGGCCCGATTCAAAATCAGTAACCAGTACCTAATACTTTGTTCCACAATATTGCTAAAATAAAGCCATTGGTTAAGCCGTAGACAGGTAAACGTTGGTTCAAATGCCGTTGAACTGCTGCGGTTAACCACTCTAAACACGGGCATATTTAACTTGGCTGGACGCAAACTGGCCTTTGGTATGCAAAAAGCGACCGTGCCGCTTAGATGCATGTGCTTGTACACTCACCCCCTTTTTTTTTTTTTTTTTTTTTTTGGATGGGAAATCATCAAATGACCCCTCCCGCTCTGGGTTGAGCGGCAGGGAGTGTCAGACTTCTACTGACTAAAACTCACCCATGCTCCTCTTAGTGCCTTTTACGTTCCAGGGCCGCGGTAACTCTTTCGAACAAATCCGCAACCACACTCACCCCCTTCGACCGCATACGCAGCGCACGGTTAGGATTGAAAGGAATGATTGTTGGAAGTATCTGAAGTAATTTTAGAAACCGGTTTATAGAATTTAGCTTAGAATAGTAGTATGAAAACTTTCTTCCGTTATAGTAGATATCTTCGTTAAGAGTTTATTTTATACCAGTTAAAGTCTACTAGTAAATTGACGGTTAAATGTTATGTACAATGTGATAGTTTAATTTTAATGCAACTTGGATGGTGATCGGCAAATCTTATATTCTTAAAGAACTTGATATACAAAGCAGACAGGGCGCGCGGACAGGGCACTGACACAATAAAATGTATGTCGTCAAAGGAACAAAACTTTCGTTACAGCGCTCGGAGCGCTTTTATTAATTTATTATTAATTTATTAAATTCAGACAACATTACAGTCCATTTTGTTAGTAGAATACCTTATAGCTAGTGTTAGTAGTACGCAATTAGGGTATAGAAAAATAAAAATAAAATAAATAGAAAAAAAACAAACAATAAAGATATTCGAAGCATGATGTGCAGAGAACGGTAAGGCCAGGAAACAAGCTATATGACCATTCTCCCCACATAATGCCTCAGAATAGGGGAGTAAGGACTCTCAACGACAGTTTTCAGGATGCTATTGTCACTGACCCGTGTTCTGTGCATCAGTGATGCGACTTTTTTGCGAATGACTGCGTGGAAGCCGTCAGTTCGGTTCTGAGCAAACATCTCCGATGCACTACAGAAACGGGGCAGTTTCAACAGCATCCTAAAAACATTGTTATATTGGACGCGCAAGACATCTAGCGATCTTTTATTGTAGTTGACCCATAGACCTCCCGCGTACAGACCTTGACAATACGCCTTGAATAGGGTGATTCTGACTTGGTCACCACAACGAAAGAATCTACGGGCCAACATATTACCTCGGACCGCCAGTGCCCTACGTTCCCTTTCAATGTCTACATTATCTTTAAGGTCGTCGGTAAGTATGTGCCCCAAGTACTTAAATTGGTAGACTCTATTTATGCTCATGCCATTGAGAGAAAAACTAGGTTCATGATTAGGGCACTTACCGGTGGCCTTAAAGACCATGTATTCACATTTACGTACATTGTACACAAGGCCATGCAAGGCAGCATATTTTTTTTAGCTTTGCATGTACATATCTTTGTATGGAGTTCGGTCGCGCACCCTCGACGCTAGGTATATTTCGTTCCTTTGACGCCATACATTTCATCTTCCCAGCGCCCGTCCGCGCGCCCTGCAGTCTGCTTTATATATCAAGTCCTTAAACACAATTATTTTCTTCAGAATTTTTAATAACATTACAGAACTCAATGTTCTTACAGGAAGCAAAGGAATGAATGCCAATTCCTGGTCAAAAACCATTGACTCAAAGAGAAGAAGAAGAAGCTGCAGAAAATATCGTTTCCCCATCCACTTCATATTCTTTAAAAGTAAGACTATCAGTAAAACAATCTAACAAAGTCTTTAGCCGATACTAAAAGCTTTTGTAAACTGCTGCAGAAAATTGGAAAACTCCATAAGTTAGCGGAAGTCTGTGGTAACTGATTACTATACAAAGATTGGGAACAATTTTAAGTTAGAGGAGCGGAAAATATGTAATAGGGATGTTCTCTGACGGACAAAAAAATCTACGAGTAATTAGTCCGTCAGAAAGATTTACAAAAAAAATCGACATGTATTATTTTATTTTTTCCCGTAAACACAAAATGAAAACGATACAATGCGTTAAAACCCGTGTGGTAACAGCTGGACGGGTCAATCTGAAAGATTAAACTACGCTTGCTGAGGTCGATCCGTGGATGGGTGACCATCGTAACATGCAATGTCAATGCCTTGAAAATCACGTTAACCTGTTGTCAGTCCCCCGGGTAACCTTACCAAGGGGTCTCGTGATACCCAGTTATTGGGTTGTGGAGGTCAGCAGATAAGCAGTCGCTCCATGTAAAAAATACAACCGACTTCCAAGTAAAAACCACTACAAAGTACAAAATAATTTTAATTTTGGAAGTCGGTGTCAAAAACCAGAATCACCGACTTCCAAAATTAAAGCTATTTTGCATTTCGTAGTGGTTATTATTTGGAAGTCAGTGGTTATTATTTTTTTGTAAGTTTTTTATTTTTCACTTTTTAGTGCTAACTCCCAAAAATTCCAACCAGTCCATATTTATTTAACTGTCTATCTTCGATGGTCTTCATCAGATCTTTATGAAATTTAAATGGGACCGCATTTTGCAAAACCGTCTATAAGTAGGTATATAAATACAACAAAAAAATGTATGAAAAATACATACATGAAAAAATATAACCTATATTTAAAGTCTGTTAAAAAAGAGGAATTGCCAACAATGGATTTTTGATTTCCTCACACTGTTGTTATCTTACCCAAAGTTACAAACACATTACCCATGACGATTTTCAAAACAAGCAAACAATATCAAAATATTGCTCAAAGAATGTCACTTTGGCTAATGTCCTTTGTACCTACTGTATAATTGTCTAGTTAACACTTGTTTGGTTTCGGCTGGGCTCAAAATAGGTACCAAAAACTGTAGTGGAATTTTCTTTCAACTAGATTATTATAGTATAAACTTTGGGGTCACCCAGTCTATTTTCGGTGTGAAAGTGATGGATCGTGTCTAATCCAAACTTACTTTCTAACTAAGTTTACACGGACAACAGTGGTAACAGAATTTATTTTTACAAAATATTTCTCAAGAAGTTTTCCAAAGTGTGGAACTCTCTCGTAATGGACCAGAGCCGGATTGACGGCGTTGTGTTCCACGCAAGCCTGAAATAGATGCCAGCATAATTGACGGGGCCTTCTAGGGCCAGTACCTGCCTGGGGAATCGCTGGAAAGAATTACCGTGGCCCTGGAACGCAAAGGGTATTGGAAGGAACATGGGTGGGTGTCTTGGTAAATATGAGCCTTACACTCCCTACCGCCATTTGGTTTCCATAACAAATTAAAAAAGTGTGGAGCTCTCTGCCAGCTAATCAGACTGTCGTTTCTAAAACCAATTGCCCGTTGAGCCTTCAAAGTAAGAGTGAACAGGCATCGTCTTGGCCCATTCCATAGACCATAGTTTTAAAATTATGAAAAATAATATATTTGAGACCGCTCATGCGTGAAAAAACTTTTTTTCAAATTTTCTAATTCGTCTCTCAAAAGTGGCGGTAACCCAAAAAAATAATTTAGAGTATGGGTGGTTACCGCAGTTAATATGTGTAAGTACCAAAATTTAGTTGAATCAGGCCAGTAGATTCGTTGCAAATTTGCTGTGACTGACGGTCTAACAGACAGTCACACGAGTGATCCTGAGTCACACGAGGTTTCCGTTTTTTTTCATACGGGTGTTCAGAAATTTAAAAAAAACGTACGTGTACTGTATACTATACAAACGACACAAAACCGTGGGTTTAGCCCAAGTTTAACGCACAAAGCGTCATCCGGCCATGCCGACCTACATACCTACATATATTCAAACAAAATATCATTTTGGTCGCATATAAAGGATTTTCTGGTTACGTATTCTGAGAGAGGCTTTCGCGCGTCGCCAGTCACCGCCCTTTGTCCTGCATTGGCGTACCGTTTTTAGGGTTCCCTAACCGCAGGGTGAAAACTAGAGCCGTGAGTTTGTCACAGGGTTATCTTTGGAATTGTAATCGGTAATCACTTGAAATTTTTACAGAATATTGTGATGTTTTAACAACGAATAATAATTTAAATTAACGGTCCTAAACAAGAAACGATTGCATACGAGTATTTCGACACTCGCATCGACATCGGAGTATCACATCCCTACTTCCCTACTATCCCTTCCCTACTAATATTATAAATGCAAAAGTAACTCTGTCTGTCAGTCTGTCTGAAACGCTTTCACGCTCAAACAGCTAAATGCATCGTCATGAAATTTGGCAGCTATATAGCCTGGGATATGGAGTAGGACATAGGCTATACTTTTTTACGCGATAACCGACGTCCATTCGGGCGGAGCCGCGGGCAAAAGCTATTTGTTGTAAGTCATTAAATTTCGCAAGGAACCCTTCAAACACAACTCCAACTCGATCTTGCCTGGTTATTTATTATGAAAATCAAGGCACTTGCGTACGATGTGGTAAATAAAGGTACGTGTCATGCGTGTTGTCACCTGTCTATCGACTGTATTGCTTTTGTGATGAGAGCGCACCTTTGTAGCCTGAGGTTTTTGTCTAAACCATCTACGTAAACTACGCTAAGTCGATTTTTGACGTTTTTCATTTAACGCCATTTATCTTAAAAAATCGTCCTCAATATGCTCATAACACTAGCAAAAGCTGTGAGGATACTTGCCGTTGACTTAGAAAAAATAAAAATGGCCAGAAACAAGGACAAACATGGTACGGAACCCTTTGTAAGCGACACTGTCTCGCTCGTCACTGGTTTTGTATTATGAAAATCAAGGCACTTGCTTACGCTGTGGTAAATACAGGCGTGTGTCATGCGTAATGTCACCTACTTACCGACTGTATTGTTTTTGTGATGAGAGCTTACCTTTGTACGCTGAGGTTTTTGTTTGGATTGAGTTAGGTTGAATTATTGGGGTAGCGTTAGTGTAGTTATGGATGTAGAAGTAACATAACCGGTGTCGCGTATTGCTTACTAACTTTTGACCGCGGCTCCGCCCGCGTGGAGGTCGGTTATGGCGTAAAAAAGTAGCTTATGTCCTTCTCCGCATCCCAGGCTATTTTTCTGCCAAAACGACGAAAAAAAAATTCATGACGATCCGTTCAGCCGTTTTAGCTTGAAAGCGTAACAGACAGACTGAGTTACTTTCGTAAATTATATTAGTAGGGAAGTAGGGATTTTACTATACGCTTCTGCCCACATATTCGGGTTATTACAATCTATTATATATGGTACCCCAATTTCAAATCAGCCAAACTATATAACCGTTTTTGCGTGAAAGAGTAACAAACATTCATCCATAGATCCATTTTTACAAAGTTTTTTTTTTATTAGTAAAAGGATAGAACAGTAGAACACATAAGAAAAGCTTTGTAAATCAAATTTTGATGTAGCAGCTACGGCGTAGGCTAACAGCTACGTATGCTACGAATGTTTCGCCGTCGTAGCACTCGTCGTAGCACATAACTATCAATATTCTCTTGCGTTACTGAGTGATATTGAGTGAATGACAGACAACGCACAGCCGAAAATATTGGTTGCAGAAAGCTGAAATTTGACATGTACGTTCCTTGGAGAGTGTAGGGAGCATTAAGGGGAATTTCCCGAAATTTCTTCCTGACAAGGAAAAAACGGAATATGCGCCTAAGAAGTCGCAGGCAAATGCTAGTATAATATGTTATAACTAATTCCGTGCACCGTGTTGTAAGTTAGACTAGTTAGGATATTATTGTTGAGTTTTCTATCTTTTAATTTCCTTACGTTCGTGCTTAAAAATAAAATAATGGTTTGGACTTGCCTTGAAGTTTCCCTGCTAAGATATCCTGTTCCATTACTTAAACTAACACAACACTTATGTAAGTGGTAAATGAAATGCACAAGTATAAATCAATATGCTTGATGAACTCTTTAAATGTGTAAACCTTCACTTACAAAAATCCCCCTTAATGGAAAATGTAATCTGAATAAAAGTCACAATTTCAATTTGTTTTTTAACATCCGAATTTTCCTGTTCCGTCTCCATCTTGCTTTGTGATCTCTTAAAATACAAGCTCATTTGTTCGAGTACATTCAAATGGAATGCGATGGCAAGTTCATGGTAAAGTAGGTATTTTTATTCAAAAACTTCCTTTTCAACTTTACTGGGAAGAAAAAAATGGTTCGTTGAATTTGTTTTCCAATGATCTTACAGTAGGTAATTTTTGTTGAACCAAAGTTTTTTTGAATGTTTTATAATTATGAGGAGAACGTTGAAGTTTGAGACCCAGTTTCCACACCAACTTAATTGAAGGTTCTTTGAAAAATAAACCAAGATGTAGGTATTTTTAAGACCTGAAATTTTTTATGCTGGCCTTTTCACCGCCTTTGAGACAAAGGTGAGAGGAATAATTGCGTGGGCTAGGTGCGGTCTCAACAGATTCTCTGTTTTTCTCAAGTAAAACAAGGAATTTAATTGTAATTATTACATTTTGTCGGATTGTACGACGCAAACAACGGGAGAACTCTAAGGGCTTCGTAGAATAAGCTTGAAACTGTTATAATTTTAGGTTTATTTTGAGTACTTAATTCTTTGTTTTAAAATTTATTTTGGTTTGGAGGACAATGCCTTTACAATTTAAAGTAGAAACATTGTGATGTTTTTAGACACGTGTTTCAATGCTGTCACACAATTATTTTTTTATTGAGGAATGGGCTCGCTCTTGACCTCGATCCCACCTGATGGAAAACGATAGATAAGGTCTATGATGGAGCGAGACCTGTATACGTAGGTAGAATAAAATGTCTCCATTACGTCAACATCGAATAGATGAGGAAAAACTATCTTATACCCCTTTTAAGTGTGAGAAAAACTAAATATCTCTAACTTCTGTGTCACATATTCGTTCAATCAAACTCGCTATTTTCTTTAGAGATTGACTTTGTTTCTTTTGCCTTTATCTCAATACTAGCTTTTGTATGTGACTTCGTACGCGCATAACCCGTTTTTTCCCGTTCCCGTAATCTGGTTTGCGAAAAGGCTAGGCAGATGATGATACTCTCCAAGGAATGTACATTCCAAATTTCAGCTTTCCACGACTAGTATTTTCGGCTGTGCGTTGTCTGTCATTCACTCAATATCACTCAGTAACGCAAGTTTTTTATGTTGATAGTTATGTGATACGACGAGTGCTACGAAAGCGAATTATTCGTAGCACACGTAGTTGTTAGCCTACGCCGTAGCTGCTACATTAAAATTTATAGCCTTCCTCATGAATGTGGTTATCATATCAAAACGAAATTAGAATTTTCCAAATCCGACTGGTAGTTCAAGCGATTCGCGCGTTCAAACAAACAAACTCTTCAGCTTTATTATATTTGTATATAGATAGTATAACGCCAATGCTGCAATGTGCTGCTACTGCCACTATTGTTTGACAATTCCTCGGCCTGTGTCCGATACCTTTGTTCTTAATTTTCGATTCGAACACGCTGATAAACTTCAATCACAGTACTTCCTTTGCCCTTTGCCTTTTATTTACTAACACTCTATAACTTCCATACAAAATGACGTACTACTGAACAAAGTTTAGAGCGTATTTAGTATGTGGTAGGTACAGACTAGCGAGGCGGTCGACAAGTGTCGTGTTTAAATGCGCCACCGACCGTGGCCGGCGTGATTTCTTCAGTAAACTACTCACGTAAAACTCTGCCCAACACCTGCACACAAATGTTTTGGTGCAAGTTAAAAGCGGAGGCGGGTTGAGGAACATTTTGTAGGAAAATTGGAGTTGAGGCGTTGAGGATACTTGCGACGACTTATTTTACTGAGGGATAGTTTTTCTGATCAGTAACACTATTTCACAGTAAAATAAGTCATCGCAGGTATCCTCAACGCCATTTTTCTAAATCAATACATAGATAGATCTATCTAATGATTTAGAAATATACAAAATGTTTACTTTTTTGGAAGGAAGACTATTGACTAGTTTGTATATCATGAGGTAACGCAATTTTAAACTAGAAACCAATCAAAAACCGATACTATACAAAATTGATTGTCGGGGTTGCGGAATTTGTTTGAAATAGTCACCGCGGCCCTGAAACGAAAAGGGCATGAGGAGGAACACGGATGGGTTTTAGTCAGTAAGAGTTTCACACTCCCTTACACTCCACACATACCAGAAGAAGTCTTTTGATAATTTCCCATCCATAAAAAACATTGGTACAATATTGTGTTTTTTTCTAAATACTTCTTGGTTTTATCAAAATAAAACACAGCTAAAATTTTCTCCAAAATTTATTTCACTGTTCTTTTGACCTCTAAACTACTGCTCATGCAGCCGTAGCGCTGGTCGCATAGCGCGGCATGCGAATATTAACGACATCATCCGACGAGCTCTTGTCACCGTCGGCTTTCCGGCTGTATTAGAACCCAATGGCCTGGCACGCGACGATGGCAAGAGACCGGACGGCATGTCATTATTTCCATGGAAGATGGGTAGGCCATTAGTGTGGGACGCTACTTGTGTCGATACTCTTGCGCCATCCCGTCTTCCTAGCTCTTCGTCTTCTTCCTTGTAGGTAGTTATATTTTCGAGCCGTTTGGGGTTGAAACTCTCGGGTCGTGGGGTCCGAGTGCTCATTACTTGTTTAAAGATCTGTCAAGACGCTTAGTTGCCACTTCGCGTGACCCTAGGGCTGGCTTTTACCTCGGAGAAAGGATAAGCATTGCCATACAACGTGGCAATGCTGCCAGCCTTTTGGGTACATTACCAGTGGCCTGCGATGCGGAGGAATTTTTCGACGCCATGTTTTAGATTACTTTTAGTTTTAGTTGAGGCTTTTATTTAAGTGTGTGTATATAGTTATAGTTGCTCATTGGATTTTGACAATTTTAATACATATATGTCCCAATTAGAGACTCCGCTTGTTTGTACTGATTACTATGCATAATAATCTATTAATTATTGCTTATTATTGGTCTTGCTAACCAAACTATTACAAAAGTTGCAAATAAAAATTCCAAAACGAAATATCTCATAACTTAGACCAAACAGTATTGTTGTACCTGTATTACATTTTATGTTTACGATTGTGTCCGGGCGCGGCCGTCCGAAGATGCATAGTTATGTTACTACTATCTGAACGCTCCGAGGAAAATCTTGAAGTTTTGCTGCAAAATACTTTTTTCATTTCTCTGGTACATGTACTTTCGTCTACTGGGGAATATTTTCGATATAGCGTGATTCGTTGTGGCGTACTATTAGTCCCCAATGACTTTATCTTTGACTTATGGACCGAAGTTAGCATTTTGTTTTTATTTAAGTATACTTGTTTTTTTTATATTTGCCGGCGATACCACCTTACCGGCGATTAAATTCTGGAGTTAAACAATTTTTAAGAGCTGTTTCCCAATCTCTTGGTTTTTGAGCACACTTGCCAATAACAATCTGCCTTTATATAAAGGATTCTGCTTCTTTGGTCTTTCTTCATACCAATATTATAATTTAAACGGAGGTGGTTTGGCTGCTTGTTAATCAATAACGAGTAGACTATGTCTTCCTGCCAGGGTTGCGGAATTTGTTCGAACCGCGGTCCTGGAACGTAAAGGGCAATAGAAGGGACACGGAAGGGTTTTAGTCAGTAAGAGTCTGACACTCCCTCTCGCTCTAACCAGAGCGGAAGAGGTCATTTGGTGATTTCCCATTTTTAAAAAAAGACTATGTCTTGGATTAAGACTTACGAAACTTTTTATCCCCGTATGTAAGTTCTCGTGAGCTCATTTTCGACATTTACGCGGGCGAAGCCAGTAGCAAAAGTTATTAGAAACAGAACGATGACGGTGGAAAAAGCAAGTAGAAAATGAACGAGCGGTGGCAAAAAGCTAGTAGAAGCAGAACGAGGGCGGTGGCAAAAGCAAGTAGAAAATGAACGAGCGGTGGCAAAAAGCTAGTAGAAGCAGAACGAGGGCGGTGGCAAAAGCAAGCAGAAATAGAACGAGCGGTGGCAAAAAGCTAGTAAAAGCAGAACGAGGGCGGTGGCAAAAGCAAGCAGAAATAGAACGAGCGGTGGCAAAAAGCTAGTAGAAGCAGAACGAGGGCGGTGGCAAAAGCAAGAAGACATAGAACGAGCGGTGGCAAAAAACTAGTAGAAACAGTACGAACGATGACAAAAGCTAGTTGAAAAAGAACGATGGCGGTGACAAAAGCTAGTAGAAACTGAACAATGGCGGTGACAAAAGCTAGTAGAAACAGAAAGATGGCAGTGACAAAAGCTAGTAGGAACAGATCGATGGCGGTGACAAAAGCTAGTAAAATCAGTACGATCGGTGACAAAAGCTAGTAGAAAAAGAACGATGGCGGTGACAAAAGCTAGTAAAAACAGAACGAACGGTGACAAAAGTTAGTAGAAACAGAATGATGGCGGTGACAAAAGCTAGTAGAAACTGAACGATGGCGGTGGCAAAAGCTAGTAGAAACAGAACGCTGGCGATTACAAAAGCTAGTAGGAACAGATCGATGGCGGTGACAAAAGCTAGTAGGAACAGATCGATGGCGGTGACAAAAGCTAGTAGAAACAGAACGATGGCGGTGACAAAAGCTAGTAGGAACAGATCGATGGCGGTGACAAAAGCTAGTAGAAACAGAACGATGGCGGTGACAAAAGCTAATAGAAACAGAACGATGGCGGTGACAAAAGCTAGTAGAAGCAGAACGAGGGCGGTGGCAAAAGCAAGCAGAAATAGAACGAGCGGTGGCAAAAAGCTAGTAGAAGCAGAACGAGGGCGGTGGCAAAAGCAAGCAGAAATAGAACGAGCGGTGGCAAAAAGCTAGTAGAAGCAGAACGAGGGCGGTGGCAAAAGCAAGAAGACATAGAACGAGCGGTGGTAAAAAACTAGTAGGAACAGATCGATGGCGGTGACAAAAGCTAGTAGAAACAGTACGAAGGGTGACAAAAGCTAGTAGAAAAAGAACGATGGCGGTGACAAAAGCTAGTAAAAACAGAACGAACGGTGACAAAAGCTGGTAGGAACAGATCGATGGCGGTGACAAAAGCAAGTAGGAACAGATCGATAGCGGTGGCAAAAGCAAGTACATAGAAACGGAACGATTGCGAAAGCTAGTAGATAGGTAATATCCATAAAATTATTAAAAAAGAAAATATCCACGTATTGCAGCCCGCTATATTATATGATATCGAACCAATAAACTGCAGCCATATCTCACACCGACACACAATACCTCGAGCGACACAAATAGGTGCCATAACTCGCTGTTTCGTTAATTAATTCACATATCTTTCGGCTGCTTCACACCAGCGCCACAATTAACACCACGTTCTGACAGCTCTGACAGTAATATATCACTGGAGACTATTCATTCATTATTATATACGGAGAAACGTGTGAGGAACTATTTTCATGTTAGGCTAAATAAATAATGTAAGATCTTGTGTGATGATTCTTATTGTACGTAGTAGGTAATAGGGAAAGAGCAGATCATGAACTGGTCACAGACCAAGTCTCCCTTCTTCTTACATCATAATCTTAAATATTTTGAAGGGACGAAGGAGAGAAAATTGAAAATGTATTGCTTCATAATGTTGCGAATGACATAATTAATGTTCATGAATTGTCAGAATTCAGTGCTTAACAGTCACACGGCGGGCTGCTACCTACTAAAATTTTCTAAATGAATAATCTAATCAACTCTTTGCCTTGCTCGTGGATTAATGCCAGGACACCACTTGCAGCAGTTGCAATTGTCAGATCAAATAATGTGGCAGACGTCTATACTGGATGACTTTTTTTCCAGTGCGCAAACTTTAAGAACCACTTCTGCCCATGTAAATGAACAACTTTCCCGAAGAAAGTCATATTCAATTACTAAAAAAAAAATTGAGTCTCCCATACAAATCGTGAACAGTTGATAACAATTTTGTATGGGAAGTTCAAATTTTTTTTTAGTAATTGACTATGGCTTCTTCGGGAAAGTTGTTCATTTACATGGGCAGCAGTGGTTCTTAAAGTTTGCGCACAGGAAAAAAAATCACCCAGTATATACGATAATTACACTATTTATTGATTGTACATAGACTAAACTGTAGTAGGCCACAGTAATACACTGCATACATACGAGTATATATATTTTATAGTATCCATATACATAAATGTCTCACGGCTGCCCAAATAAATAGCCTTGAGAATCTAAATGAATATCAGATTTTGTGAGGTTGAAATTGCTTTATGATGGCGTTAAGTGGTTTAAGGAGTATTTTATTGAGAAGTTTAGTAATTTGTTTAACGAAAAGACTTCGAAGTTGGCGACAAAATGTGACGATGAACTCATTGAACTTAGATACTGTAATGATTTAGTACCATATGTTGGCTAAGGCTATTATCGTTATTCAAAATGGACAGTTGGTCTACACAAAGTGTCATTCTATTAGTGTGGTAGGTCGCTACCACTAATAGAGTTTTTGAATTTTAGATTTTTTGCATTTCGATAGTCGTATCGAAATGCCAAATCCCATACATTCTTGACTTTTTGTCTCGCTGTAAGAATGTCACTTGTTTAGAGTCTAGAGCCTAAGGCCTCGTATACGGTATGCGGGGCGTTCCGCGTCGCGTGCCGCGTGGCGTCTCGCGGCGCGTCGTACGTTCTTTCCGTTTAGAGACAGGCGGCGCGTGCAGCGGCCAGCATCATCACACGCGTCTCCGTAAACAAGGCCTAAGCCCTCCCGTGCCCAGGGCTCATGAACCGGTCCTGTACTTCTTGCATCCAACTGACTCCCACAGCCATAATATCCAGAACATCGGTCCAGCTTGTGGGAGACCCTGCTATTGCTGCGTCTTCCTGTACAACAGAATCTTTCGGCCCTATGGGGTTTCTTAAGAAAGTCTATTATAAAATAATTTCTGATTACTGCTTGTTTAGTTTTCAGGGCTACGCAACCAAAGAGTGGAGGCGTACGCCCACGACGTCTGTCTGACACGCGCTGTATTTTCTTAACTGAAAAAAGAAACTTAGATGGATTCGTTGCAGAATACGATACGCTATAACTTCAATCGTGGAGATATTGTCAGGCACATTTTATATGGCTTCATTTTATTAAAGGTGGACTGTATTCTAGTAACATTCTATTACATTGAAATTGAACATGTTAGGTATAGACTTTGTCACTGACAATGAGCTCAGAACATGTGTGTTATTACTATTAGAAATGAATTTCAACAGTCGGCGACAAGAATGAGAATTTAGGACTGACTGTAAGTATGTATTCGTACTTAACTCGTATAATCATGAAAAACGATGAATATGTCTACTGTTTGTAGCCAATTTATGTCGTGGAATTAAATCAGTGTCCCTCTTTTAATATTGTGAATGTGAAAATCTACATACATAGATATGTTTGGATGTTGTTGACCAATCTCGCCTCAACGGCTGAACGAATTTGAATGGTTGGAACACAGGTAGAACATGGTTTGAATTAGAACATAGGATATCTATCAAAGTCAAAGCATTTATTTCAAATAAACCATTCACAGGTACTTTTGAATTGTCAAAGTCAGTCAGTCAAAAAACATGAAGCTGAGCACGTTGCAAAGCGTAGATCTCTATGGAGAAGAACGTGCAAGAAACAACACGGGCACTCTTTTAAACCGTTTTGTGTTTTACAAAAATCCTGGTTACATTATTACTTGTTGCATCTATATGCGAAAACAATGTAAAGAAATAAAAAAAGAAAGAGAAAAGATATCAAGCGGGAAAAGCCTCTGGCAAAAGATAGTTTCAAATAAATGTAAATGAATATTTATGCGAACCATATATCATACTTAGGTAATTAGGCAGGCAGCCATTTTTATTTGAAAGCCAGGAATGTTTATTAATTACCAGTAACATTTCATGTTTACTTTACCAAAGCTAGCAAAACATAAATAAATTAAATAACCAACGACATAAATTAAATATGAAATCAAATAGAGATAGTAAATACAATTATTTTGTGTGTTATGTTTATGGGTGGAAGTAATTAAATGGGATAGAGACCTCATTTGTGCGGAGTGATATCCAATAGGTACAGGACTAGTGATGTTTCGAAGGCTATCTTATCAGAGAACAAAAAACGAGATAATTTTTTTTTTAATTGACCAATTTTATTAATATGTGATCAAAACACAAAGGAAATCTGTATTTCGCACTTTATAGTTTTGTGACTTTTTATCTTCTGATATGCGATTTTTTATGGTTCCTAAAATGGTATTTTGATATAAATAAACTATATAAACTTTTATGATCCCATAGTAAAAGTTGTTCATAATGATGAGTACAATGAGCGCTTAAAAAGAATTGCTTTTATTCTGTTACACGTTGTATAAATTAAATCAAATTCAAATCAATATTGCCACACTAAGAAAATGTAACTTAATTAAACATTAATTAACATAAACCAGCACCCGAACCAGTACGTCATTTGGTTCTGAATCTCTTGGCAATAGTGAAGTTTGCGAAGAGTGAAATAAAATATTTTATTATTATTAGTTCCCATCTCCTTCACAAGTTATTCGCTTAGTAGGAGCCAATTGTCTTTATCAAACCTCTCTTACAACTCAGGTAAAAAAATTGCGGAGGCGAGTGCGGAACTACTTGCAAAATTACCGCATCTGCAAATGTAGAATTCTCCATTTGCTTTCGCAATTTTAGGTTCAATTTTTTGCGAAAATTCCGTTATTTCAGATGCGGATGCGGAGGTACGATTACTTCCAGAATTTCCGCATTTGCAGATGCGTATGAGGAGTCCTGTTACAACACTAGTACGGACTTCCGAAGAGAATTTGCAACAAATTGGAGAGTGCTCTGTATGTGTCAAGTAGCCTGCTCTTCACAGCCATTCGAGATTTTTCTCCTCAACATTATCTTAATGATGTTCCTTAATTTTCTGTTTTTATATTTTTTTTGGTTGTCACTTCTCATCAGTCGTTGCGGGTCTCGTAAGGCTTGAGTCTATTGAAAAATTTCCGTCGTTACTTTGTGATTGTTAAATCTTTCTATTGACTTATTTTGAGTGTTAAGTTTGAAGAGAAAATATTTTGGTACTGGAATTTATTACTCAAAGAGATGTCAGCATAGTTGACGTAGTCCGTTAGTGCCTGACAGGGTTGCGGAATTGTTCGAAAGAGTTACCGCGGCCTTGGAACGCAATAATTTGGAGGAACACGGGTGGGTTTTAGTCAGTAGGAGTTTGACACTCCCCCTCCCGCTCCACCCAGAGCAGCAGGAGTCATTTTGATGACTTACCATCCACAAAAAAAAATGACCTACAAAAATATAATACTTCAGCAGCCCCACGTTTATTAAGCAAAGCAAAGATATTAGACAATACCAGAATTAAAAGATACCATTACTCAACCTAAAAATCTAAATAAAAGCGCAAACGGCATAAATGAATAGGCTTATTGTGTATTCTTGCCAGTTTATTCAGAGTACTTTCTCTAATACCCCAGATTTCAGCCTCTGGGGAGGCAAGCCCTAAGCTCCTTTGATTACGCTCATACATATTAGGACATTCCCAGTGATTTCGGGCGAAGAGCGAAATTGAACCTTATGAATATAATTTTTATGTGGAGACGTAAAAAATCGTTTTAATAATGATTAAAACGATTCTTTACGTAAGAACCTAACAACTCATCGCGAAGTACGCGATGAGTTGTTGTTAAGTTTTTCGATTACAGGTGATTGTAATTTTAAGTGATGGTAACTATAAGGTTCGTAATCATTTTATAACTATTCCATTTTGGAAATGTTTATGTTATGAGCTGTCATAACAACGCCCAGTGGTCTATTGTATGTTTAATACGAAATTTCTAAAATAACTAATATTCCATAATTAATTCGAAGTATGTTTTCGCTTGATAATTAAATACTAGAATGGAATTAATTTTAATTGCTGCAATGGGAGGAATTTTATTACAACTAGTTACATTTAATTTTGGTTTTAAATGCAATTTTTCATGATTGTTAATTGTTTCTGGCCAAATTCCAATTCTTTCCAGGTGTTACAAGTATCTAGATAATATACGCGTTCGCTTATATTATGCATTCTTTTTTACAAAAATTGTGGGCATCATTTATTTGTGTCTGTTGAAATGAACGCGAAAATCGTTTTACCTATCCACCTATTTGTTCGCCAACGCAATCGGTATTTCAAAAATGCACATCAAAATCTGCATACAATACGAATAGCAACAGCAGCAAACCAATACAGGGTGCCGTAAAAATATTTGTCACACAAAATTTATTAGCTCAGAGAACAGTTATTGTCTACTCGTGCACCGAGTGACTTTATCACGCGTTCACACGCGCGTTTGACTTACCTCGTAAGTTTGATTTAATATTTAAACGATGCGAAATGGAGTTCGATTCGCAAAATGGGGGAATTTTCGCAAAGTTAGATCACGTATGACACGTAACGCTGAAGCCACTCTCCTCCTAACTTTATCGAGATTGGATTGCTATTGAGTGTCGCTCTTAATAACGTTGCATTTCGCAAAGCAAGCGTGTTTTGTTTTTATACGTCTGGTACCAAGCCGGGGGAATAAAAGAAGTAATGATTGTTATTTGAAATTGATCATTAAAGTTACTAGGGAACGGGATCTCGCGGGAGAAAGCTAGTTATTAATAAAACGACGAAATAAAGAATCTTATAATCCGATATTTTTGGAAATAACTTTTTTCCGAGAAAAAACAACTACCTACCTTTTCTTCTATCTTTATCCTGTCTAAAGCACCTTGACAAAAAATCAGAAGACGTGATGGAAAATTCAAAGGCTTACACAGACTTTTATATTTCCTCGAAAATAAAAGTAAAAAACGAAGAAGTTTTTACTTTTATTTTCTATCAAAAGTTTTTTTTTATGAAGAAGGAGAAAAAGGTTTTTGTTTACAGTTCTTTAGACATTTTTTTCAAACGAAAAACAAACAGCATGTTCGTAGCAACTGTACCAATTAATTACACTGAGTTACTCGTACACGGACGTATTTCGTTAGAAAAAATAATTAAAGATTTGCCAAGTTAAATGAATAGGTACAGTCGATATTAAGGTTAGCCACTTGCCTAGGATTTCTTTTTCTTTTAACCCGACTGCCCCAACAGGAGAGTAATCAATAACCCATGAAGTAAAAAGTGAGATCTGCTACATTTCAAGTGAACATTCTCAACGAATTCTTCTTAGAACACCTTGATTACATAGCTTTTGCGCACGGCTTCACTCGCGTATAATCGTCTCCAATAACCGATTTTGATAAATTTTGAAACGGAGATACATGACAATCTTTGTTTCAAAATTCATTAAAATCAGTTCAACGATTGAGCCTTAAAAACGCAATCAACAAACTCACTTTTGCATGAATAATATTACTTAGGATTTTCTATAATCACACGTTCTTAAGAACGAAAAGCTAGTTAGTAGATACCTATTACTAACTGCCTTTTTGAGTTTATAATTACCAAAAGTGGTACTAAAAGAGCCAATTCAGCTTCTAAATCGCCAAACACACATCTATCTACCATAACATGTCTCAACAAGTCAAAACTGGTCGTCACTTTTCGTCCCGCCCCTGAACGTCCCCCCAGAAATGAAGTTAGCGCTGCCAGTATTTCAATTTAAATGCTATACCTAATCCGCACCCCTCCGACATGAAGTAGAAAAGGTTTAGAAAGTCGATTCCATACAACAATAAAAATGCACGCACGCATAGACTCGATTTTTTTATTTTTTTTTTATAAGTGATGGGTTTGCTCTTGACTCTAGTCAATGTCAGATATGACAGAGACAAAGTCTACGATGGAGCGAGCTTACCCAGAAGGAGCCTGTTCACTCTAACTCGATTCAGGTTAATGCAAGTGCACTCGACTGTCACGAGACACTATCGCGAAATTTTCCGTACTAGTAGCTTTTTTCGCTCATTATCTAGACTAACCACAGAAATAAAGGAATGGGCATTTTTTATGAGTTAATCTTGCCATGTCTTCCATATAAGAAATTTTGACGCCATGTATCTTTAAAAAAGTGGCTTGTAAAAGTGATTTTGATTAAAGAATAAATTATTTCATTCCATTTTCGTATAAGGATAGAGCTGGCTGTGATGGGAATTCTGGCAGAGAAGTGTGAGAGATTGAATGTTGTTAAAGATAAAGTAAGAATTCAATCATATGTAATATGTGTCACCGGATAATTACAGACTCCGTAAGAATGTAATAAATGTTTATTAAATTATTATTAATTTATTAATATTTATTAATTTCTCGATATATTAAAAATTGTTTTGAATACAATAAATTCCACCCTAATGCAATAGTTTCCATTATACCTATCCGTGTCTTCATCATCATCATCATCATATCAGCCGAAAGACGTCCACTGCTGGACATAGGCCTCCCCCAAGTGTCGCCACAACCACCGGTCCTGTGCGTCTCGCATCCATCGGTTACCCGCGACCCTCACCAGGTCATCGGTCCACCTTGTGGGAGGCCTTCCAACACTGCGTCTTCCGGTACGCGGTCGCCACTCCAAAACTTTTCGGCCCCATCGACCATCTGTTCTGCGAGCAATGTGCCCTGCCCACTGCCACTTCAATTTGGCGATCCTTCGGGCTATGTCGGTAACCTTGGTTCTCTTGCGGATATCATCATTCCTGATTCGATCACGCAAGGAAACTCCGAGCATTGCCTTCTCCATTGCCCTTTGGGTGACTTTAAGCCTTCTGATGAGGCCCATTGTGAACGACCACTTTTCGAGTCCATAGGTCATCACTGGCAACACGCACTGGTCATAGACTTCCGTCTTGAGACACTGTGGTATGTGAGACGAGAAGATACCGCGCAACTTCCCGAACGCCGCCCATCCGAGTCGGATTCGACGGTTGACTTCCTTCTCGAAGTTAGCCCTACCTAGCTGGATCGTTTGTCCCAGGTAGACGTACTCATCAACAACTTCGAGTGCTGAGCCTCCAATCTTGATAGGAGTGGGTGCTACATGGGTATTTACCATGACCTTGGTTTTGTCCATGTTCATTTTAAGACCCACTCTTTCGGAAGCTCTACTGAGGTCATCGAGCATTGTACTGAGGTCCTCCGTGGTCTCAGCCATGACGACTATATCGTCGGCAAATCGAAGATGAGTGATGTACTCGCCATTGACATTAATGCCTAGCCTTTTCCAGTCCAAAACCTTGAAGACGTCCTCCATTGCGGCCGTGAACAGTTTCGGAGAAATTACGTCTCCCTGCCTCACACCCCGCTGCAGGAGGATAGGTTCTGATGTCTGATCCTGAAGTCGGACTGACATGGTGGCGTTTTCATACAAACACGTCAGCACCTCGATGTACCGATAGTCGATCTGGCACCGTTGGAGAGACTGCAGCACAGCCCAAGTCTCGATCGAATCGAAGGCTTTCTCGTAGTCCACAAACGCTAAGCAGAGGGGCAGATTATACTCTTCGGTCTTCTGTATAACCTGCCGCAGCGTGTGTATGTGGTCTACGGTGCTGAAGCCTTTTCGGAATCCGGCTTGTTCGGGAGGCTGGAAGTCGTCAAACCTGCGTGCGGTTTGTGATGACTCTGGAAAACAGCTTGTAGACATGGCTCAGAAGTGAGATGGGCCTGTAATTCTTAAGCAGGGCATTGTCGCCCTTCTTAAAGAAGAGTACCACCACACCTCTGCTCCAAGCTTGTGGCGTTTTCCCCTCGAGTATGACGGAATCGAACAGTTTCTGAAGGGCCTTAAGGACTGGTTTTCCACCCGCCTTCAGGAGTTCGGCCGTAATTCCGTCCTCACCCGACGCCTTGTTGTTTTTAAGCTGCTTCAGAGCCATCCTAATCTCATACAGGCTGACGTGCGGGATGTCTTCGGTATAATGCCGGGTCAATCTAGCTCTTGGGTTGTTCGCTAGATTTGCTACGGGTTTGGTCATTGACGTGTATAACTGTCCATAGAATGTCTCGATATCCCTCAGAAGCTCCGATTTGGCGGATATGGTTCTGCCATCGTCGGTCTTCAGTTTTGTGAGCTGGCTCTGCCCAATAGACAAATCTCTTGCAAAGACCTTGGAGCCCTTATTCCGCTCTATCGCGTCTTTAATCTTTTCAGTATTAAAGCGGCGGAGGTCGCTTTTCAAGGACTTGGAGATCCGTCTATTGAGCTGCCGGTATTTGCACGCATCGTCTGAAGACTGCAGAATCATCTCCCGCCTCTCCTTCATGAGCTTGAGAGTCGGATCAGAGAGCCTCTTGGTCTTATCTGTACGGCGAGTCTTGAAGAACTTAGACCCGACTGTATGAACAGTTTCCACGAACCCATCGTTGTATTCGTCCACGGAGCTCCCTAGGCACTCGAAACGATTTTGAAGTTCGAGCTGAAAGCTTTCGGAGTTTTGGATCTGGATCTGTGCTGGACGGAGCGTAGACTTCATCAGTCGAGACCTTTCCAGCTTGATATTTAGATTCAATGTGCCTCTTACCATGCGGTGATCACTTCCGGTTTTCACCGCGTTGATCACAGAGACATCATTGAATATCTGCTTCTTCGTCGACATGATGAAGTCAATCTCATTTTTAGTTGCACCGTCGGGGCTCTGCCAGGTCCACTTCCTGTGCTCACGTTTTCTGAAGAAGGAGTTCATCATATAGACGCCCTCCTTCTCCATAAAACTGGCCAGTAGATGTCCCCGGTGGTTCCGACGTCCATATCCAAATTGCCCCACTCGCAGCTCGTCACCGTCACGTTTGCCCAGTTTCGCATTGAACTCCCCCATGACCACGGTGAAATGAGTTTTATGACCATGCATGGCTCTGGATATATCCTCATACATGGTCTCTATTTCGTCGTCGGGGTGTGTTGAGGTTGGGGCGTAAACCTGTACGACCTTCAACGAATATCTTGACGATATTCTGAGTATAAGTACGCCACCCTGTTCGACACACTCTCGATCCTCACCACATTGGACACGAGGGACCTGTGGACGAAAAACCCGACACCACCCTGGGACTTCTGGTCACCCTCCCGGAAATAGAACAGGTTGCCGGATTTGAGAATTGTCGTGTCCTCCCCCTCTCTTCGGACTTCAGACAATCCCACAATACTCCATCGCAACCTGCTCAATTCCTCCTCAAGTTCGGTGATCTTCTCGTCGGTCCGGAGTGTTCTCGTGTTAAATGTTGCCAGGTCCAGTCGTCGGTGTTTTTTACGGTAGCTGTATCCACTCCGGGGATTCTTAGCACCCCTTGCATCGTCATAACCTTGACCGCTACCGGAGTCAAGGGTAGACGCGCTGCCGGGCACTAGGGGCCATTTTTTTGCTGTGCTCTTCATTTGGGGGGGGTTTGCCCTAATCGCCACGCTTGGCAGGCGGGTTGGCGATCGCAGTATAGCTGTTGCAATGTACCGAAAGAATGCTGCTGCCCATTCTCTGGTGAGTCCCTTAGTCGCCTCATACGACACCCACAGGAAGCGATGGGATGGTGCTATTCTTTTGCGCCCCGGCACCATACGGGCAATCCGTGTCTTATTAAGAAAAAATAGTTTACAATTTCACGCGATATTTACATTTGCATCAATAAAAATGAGCCTGTCCTTACGCCAGATGACGGGCATCTTTAATAACGGATTGGTCGGAGAAGGCTCTGGGAACCCAGGAAAAAGTCCATCAGTGGGACCATAAGGGTTAATAAACAAAAAAATACAGTACATTCCTCTTAGTCTATATGGCGCGGACCTTCTGAATCTATCTTATTTCTGCCTGCGATGGACGCGTATGACGAAACAGACGTCTGGATATAGACAGGTCTGGTAGACTATAGGTAAGTCTAGAGGACCCAAGTCTGGCAATTTCGTTAGTGTGTTTTGACTGGGTAATTTAAGGGATGGGTGATTCCGATTTATGATTGGCTGCAATAAAGTTTGTTTAAGAACTCTGTTTAATTACGAAAAGTTTATTCAGAGTTGATCTTTCATTGTTTTTTTTATGGAAAATTTTGGGTATGTACTCTGTTTTGAACTTCTTTGTCTGAGATTTACTTTGGTTATTTTTAAAGAGTATTTATGGAGTCTCCTGTCCATTCACCTCCATACGAATCTACCTTTGCTAATAGACAGCTAGTGTTTTGGTAAAGTGCCTTTAATTTGTCTACTTGAAATAAAAGATTTAACTTCGATTTCAAAGTATATGTTTGCAGATTTTCGAAATGCGAATAACTGAATAGAATCGAAAATTAATCCTCAAAGAAGATAATTTTAAAGAAATATCCTCATATCCAATCATATGGCTTGTCACCCCTATTTTCTTAGTAGGTAGGCATAACGATTCCCTGTTCTATTATCTTGCCTAAAATGCCCTCAATTTAAACTGATAGTTTTGAACTGCACCAATTTAAAATAGAGGGGCTCTGACAATTTGATTTCGAGCCGAAAGTGTCTCAGCACCCTTCGCCATTTGTCGGGGTATTTATTTAAATTGATGCTAATAAAATGTATTACATTGCGTTCTTATTACTGGGCTGGCCTTCAGGCTTTGTACCTGCGTAGCAGTTTTAGTTGTAGATGTAATGTTAAATTACATAAGGTTTATTGTGAGATATTGTTACAGGTCGATTGAATTTAATGCCAAATATTTTATGCCAAAACTTAAGGAAATTAGACTCCAAATGATGGGATAAGGCTGGGTAACGACTGTGTGGCTTTTTTATAAAGTACAGAACTAGTGATTTTAAAGAACAGAATTGCCATTGTTTGGAGTGATATCTTGCAGGTAGGCGTTGTCAATGTGATTTAACGGATGTAAGGCAGCCTTCAGATGCCGTGTTCCTATTCTTTTTCATGACAGGATATTTCTCCCACTTCTAGATCTACTTGGGAGTCTTTTTTTATGGATGGGAAATCGTTTCTTCCGCTGTCGGAGCGGAAGGGAGTGTCCAACCCATCCGTGCTCCGCCTTACGCCCTTTGCGTTCCAGGGCCACGGTCTGACAGGGTTGCGGATTTAGTTCGAAAGAGTTACCGCGGCCCTGGAAAGCGAAAGGCACTAGGAGGAGCACGGATGGGTTTTAGTCGGTAAGAGTCTGACACTCCCTTCCGCTCCGCCTAGAGTGAGAGGAGTCATTTGATGATTTTCCATCCAAAATGAAAACAAAGAAAAGGGCCACGGTGAATTAATTCCGCAACTCTGGCAGTACTTGGGAGTCTTAGGTAACGAGTTTATCATACAAATAATTATAATCCTTACCTTGCAAATATTCCCTCATGCACTCCAGGACAAAGAGTAAATAGATCCTAAATCAGATAAACTCAAATCCAAAATCGTGATACCGCGACAATGATTGACGAAACCGTATGATTTATCAAAGCAAATTGTATAAAAACAAGTCCGTTTGATCTATATGTTGTTTATAAATCAAAGCAGAACGCGTATTTTTATGTCGCGCCCTGGAACGGGTCGCCGGATAAAATATGATAGGTAAAATCCGACACAAAGAATATATGCGATTCTCCGGACGAACAATAAAACAAAATATATCTATTCATTCATAGCTATTTTCTTGTATTATCTAAAGAGCTTATAGATATCTACTGAAATATGTTTTCAGTAGAAGTAAATACACTTAAAAGATTTGATAAAAACTTGATTCGTCGATGGGTTTTGTGTTTTTTACTAAAGAATATTTGCATGATATAAGATTTCAAGTTTAATTCGGGTACTAAAAAACACAGTCTACTGCCCAATTATGTTTTTGAATAGTTAAGTAGTACGTAAATAATGATTTATTGAGCAAACAAGATAAGAGGCCCTAGACAATCTGCCATTCAATTAGCGAATGCGACTGTCGAAATGCCAAAATGTTGGAATTAGATCACGTGACATTTCGATAGCCTCTGTCAATCCCATACATTTTTGATGTATTGATTTGCCTTCGCCGCGCTACCGCTGACAAAATGTCACTTGTCTAGAGCCCAAGACTAGGTTACATCAGTGCTGTTGCTACAACCATGAATAGGTATGACTATTACTAATGACTAATGGTAAAGGCTCTCCTTTTTTAAGGATGGCAAAACATCACATCTCTAAAATCTAACTACCTATCTATCTAAATGACTCCTTCCACTCTGGACGGAGCGGAAGGGAGTGTCAGACTCTTACTTACTAAAACCCATCTGTGTTCCTCCAAATGCCCTTTGCATTCCAGGGCCGCGGTGACTCTTTCGAACAAATTCCGAAACCCTGGCAGGCTCTGGCCTTAACGGGCTCCGAATACTATGCTAACATCTCCTTGAGGCGCGCGTGGAACACGACGAGCCGTCGACCCCGAACTGGTCCGCAGGCCTGCGCCTACGGTGGCCGGGAATCACCTCCCGCTGTACCTCCCGACGCCTGGACGTCTTCTTTTGTTGCGGCGGCTGGGGCGTTAGGTTCGCCTCTCCCTCACGTGGCCCGCCTCTTCCATCACTAGCATTACTGCATGGCAGACAGAGGTAACTGCTTCCCATGCCTCCTCCTGACCATGGATTGAACCAGGGTCAGAAGCGAAAGGTCGCCGCCGCCGATCGACTCGACGAGGACAAGGCAGTGCTCCGGCCAAGCAGTGTTTTTTAAAATTTTTAGTCGTTTTTTTTTAAAAAGTCGTTTTTTATTTTGTTTCTTTACTCCATAGTAGCTACAGAACACCATCCTTAAATATGACCACAGACTTCTAGAACAACCTGCATACATAGACATAATTCAGTTGGCGCCAGCTCGGCTTAGAAATCAATCATCAACAATGATATCGACGATGTCAGTAGGTAATTTAGTTTGAAAATGAAAGCGTAACTGAGCGTATGATTACCTGTGCCATAAAACGAGGGAATCGAAAATACAAATGTCCCTTATTGAACATGCATAACATGAAAAAGATTTTGGAAAACAAATGGGTAGAGATGATTTCGGATAGGTTCGACAATTACAAAGCTGATTACATAAATAAGGGCTGTTTTTCAATGGCCAATAAAGTTTCCAAAATTCCAGCCAGTAAATTAATTAGGCTTAAAGTCACCCAAAGGGCAATGGAGAGAGCACGGCTTCGGGCTCGGAGTTTCCTTGCGTGAACGAATCCGGAATTATGCGCAAGAGAACCAAGGTCATTGATATAGCCCGAAAGGATCGCCAAACTGAAGTGGCAGTGGGCAGGGCACATTGCTCGCAGAACAGATGGTCGATGGGGCTGAAAATTTCTGGAGTGGCGACCGCGTACCGGAAGACGCAGCGTTGGAAGGCCTCTCACTAGGTGGACTGATGACCTGGTGAGGGGTCGCTGGTAGCCGATGGATACGAGACGCACAGGACCGGTTGTTGTGGCGCCACTTGGGGGAGGCCTATGTCCAGCAGTGGCAATTATGATGCTGAATTAAGTTTCAACAAAAAAATAATATTGCTGTTTGACATAATATTTTCTATATAAAACCTGTCACATTTATAACACAGTTAAAACTAATTTATGTAACACCTTACAAAACTGATTCACATTCGTATACTTCAACGAAAGGTTCAGTTGAAAACCAGCGTCAGGCAACTCCTCGTTTGTCTGGCATTTTGCTGAACTGGACCTACTTGGCGCAGCCAATATCATTGTTTCGAATTAAGGATTCTAATATACATTAGGTAGGTAACATAAATGTGTAATGATGTGTGTATCTGTGTGCCAAATAATTATTTCGGGCCATAGTTCAGTTTTGTAGCTCAAAGCCTGGTTGGACTCCCCGTCCATTCTGTTAAAATGTCACCGTGCAAAACTTTTTATGGAGACTTGTTCACAGAAAAGTTCTGCTATTTTAAAAAAAACCTTACCCATTACGATCACTGCAATACGACAAACAGGACGCCAAACAAAACAAATACTAAAACAGCTGACTATCACAAAAAGAAAAACCCAATCCCACAATCCACTCACGCCTATCTACTTTTTTCATTCTGATCCGATTTCAGCAGATAATGAATTTACAATATTCCGTGCACAGTGCACGTGTGCCTGCCAAGAATAGGCGGAGAGGACGCCAAGAGCTTGGCCACACATAGCGACAAACTTCCAATTAAAAGTACGTCACGTCCGATGCCGGTGGAGTTGCCAAATGCAGGCGACCCCAGGACTTGTTCTCTATGGCTTATTGTGACATGTTATGACGGAGGACCGTGAGCGGGTAATTGTTTTATTTGATTTCGATTTTTGAGACGTTCATGATTTGGTTGGAAATCGAGCTTACATCCTCATTAACTGTCACATGAATAGTTTAAATATTAATTAGTAGATTATCTTTAAAGAATTTGAATTCTGAATCTTAGAATCATAATACAAAAAAAAACATATGATAAGATTTTATGTTTTCTCTGGTTTGGTTTTGAAATTATGAATAAATTTTCTTCGTTAATTAACTTATGATTGTCAGTGTGATCGCTTATAAATTACTTTCGAAGCTACTGACAATCTCTGATAGAACATAACAATTGAATTTTGTAAAATCGACTTATAATACTAATACTTTAACTAATAATATAATACAGTAGGTAGGTACTTAGTAAACGTTATGTAGATTGGTAAATTGGTATAACACCAAACCGATCCATGATCCAAACTTATTAACGCAATCATAAAATAAATGGAACTCTTAAGACTAGGCAGATGATGAAACAGTCAAACTCATTCGCAGTCGTATACTTCTGTACTAAACCATAATTATCTTCCTACCCTTGTTCCATGGTACTTGGTGTCATAGCAGAACGTTTTCTTCTTTCATTCTCCTCAATCAACTGTCACACTATCAATCGCTCCCTTTTCTTTCATATCCTTTCCCATACAATCCATTTATCCATTCCATCCTCCCTCTTCTTCTCCGTCCATCCACATTTATATTTAACTCGCTGCCGCCAGCGGCTCCGCCCGCGTGAATGTCGAAAATTATACCAAGGGAACATACTTCCGGGATAAAAAGTACCCTATGTGTTATTCCAGACTATAATCTATCTCTTTGCCAAATTTCATCTAGATCCATTCAGTAGTTTTTGATTTAAATCCATACATACAAACTTTCGCGTTTATAACATATAAGTAAGGATAATAAACCCATCGAGAATAAACCTACGTCTGCTCAAAAAACTGTGTACCCAATCAGGCAATCAAACAAAGACTGTCTAATAAAATTCATAACGTTTGGCATCCCCACAAACAAAGCAACTGACCGATCAGAATAAAATTAATACGAGGTAGACGCTTCTAAAATGCTAATTGAGTTTAAACAATCCATTTTGCTTCGGTAATGGCGGGCACGGGACGCGAATGAACAAAAAAGTTCTTTGTATTGATTTCTTAAGCGCACCAGAGTTTGTCGTAAGCACTTCGTGAAATAGGTCACTACAGTTTCTCTTTGACAAAATAGTGATTTTTGCTGAACAATGGTTTTAAGTAGGGATAAGTTTGTTAAAGAGACCGATGAAGTTCTCGGGCTTGATGCAGTTCGAGACTTCCTTTGAATCTTTGGTAGAAATTATTTGCATCGGACCCAAACGTAAATTAGGGACAATGAATTCATGAATGACAAACCCAAATAAACGTTCTAACAATTTTTATTTCAGCAATAAAATAAATCTACTCTTTTCTCATTTAAACACAGACAAATACCTAAACAGTTTGTGTTGAAAAGTTCTAAACAAAAAAAATGCTTTGAAAGAAATTTAAATAGAAACTCGAAAGCCTTTGAGACAAGACTATTTACTTAGAAATTTTAACAAAAGTACTAGTAATATAGGGTCTATTATCCAATAGCTGTCAGTAAAGAGTTTGAAACAGACAAAGTAACCAATGAACCCAATACTGGGTTCAGTTTTCCGTTTTCAGGGTTCAGTACTCCCGAGTGCAAAGTAAAATCTGCGGGGATTGGATAAAAAGTAAAAAGAAGTGTGGTATTAGCGAACATCGAGTATTTATAGTACTACTTTTGGCAGTCTTTTAGTACATAAATCGTCTAATGGGCGTTCGAAATGCTTATTTCGGTGTTTAAAACATTCAGAGTAAGCCGCAATGAGTAGTTCGAACGAAATACTAATTTTCAGTACTAACGGACTTGAACAGCGTAATAGCGTGCTGCTGTGGTAAAAGCATTTGATTATGCAAAACTCATGATTGGCTCCGTCTATCAATGTTACATTTTGTGCTCGCTCGTTTGAACTGGCAAATACCTCGGTTGTTTCATTTGCAGTTTTCTCTTTATTTTGCTGTATTTTCTGGTCGAATATTTTGTTTTCCTGTCCCCGTATAAATTATATTTCACTGTCATCTATACCCTTGTGTCAAAGGATACGATTTTTTAGATAAGAGACATCAACCAAAACCCTTTGTATTAAAAAATGGAAGCAACTTTTCTAAACACGGTTTTATAGAACGCCATTTTTTCTTTTTTTAAATCGTCGCCATTCAAAAATATAGCGCCAGACTATAACAGAAAGAGATGGCAGTAGTAACGGGTGCGCCGAATTGAATTCATCGTCATTTTTTACCGCCGCTGCACGGCACAACGTGCTAATGTGTTGTAGTGCTCGACAAATAACAAATTCGTTGCGACATGCGTGAAACGATGCGGCGCAACTGTGATTAAGGAACTGATATTTTATTGGAACTGTTATGTTTTGAAACTGATATTGATAATCTAGTGTTGTTTTAGCTTTTTATGTTAGCTGTTAAAATCCCTACTCCCTACTTATTCATATTGTAAATACGAAAGTAAGATATAGGGTAGGTATTTCACGATAAAACGGCTGAGCAGATCGTCATGAAATTTGGCTGATATAATAGCCTGGGATATGGAGAAGGACATAGGCTACTTTTTACGCGATAATCAACATCCGCGCGGACGGAGCCGCAGACAAAAGCTAGTGTTCTAAACAAAGTTTATGTTATAACTACGTTTGATTTTATTCTCATTCAATCACAACTGTTAGTTAAGGAAAGTAATGTACTGTAAAATAAGGGTGGATAGCCTGTAATCAGTGTTACCTTTCTTTAGTACATTTAGCTCGCACCGGTGAACGAATTTGGTCCACTGCTGCATTTGAACACAAGATATCCATCAGCGTACTTATGTAGGTAACAACGAATGGGTACTTTACCTACAGCCACGACAAACCATTGTGTAGGTACAGGCCATTTCCCATTTTCAACGAAGTTGTTTTGATTCGATCGCTCTCTCATTTGTAGTCGAATTACACAATTTTGTTTTTCGTCCAGTCGCATTATTTTAGCGTCAACAAATTCGTTGTGAAAACGAATTTTCACCGTCACAAATGGTAGTGCAGTGCATGTCATAAATATAGAATCGCTGTGATTCTATATCACGGATAGATGGCTGATGTCAAAGAGAACAAATCATTGCTCGTTTTTTTATGGGGAAGTGAACGCGGTTCAGCGTTTTTAGGCGATTGGTCTGGCGATAGAGTTTATGGTATACTATTGACGACATTAGTTTTTTTAATAGAAAAGAAACTTTATTTTATTTTTAAAATTCTTAGCACCTAGTGTCTGTCATGATTATATGTAATGTGCGTTTTGTTTGTCTGGAACAAACTATTTTTCTATCCATCCGTTCTTTCTGTATATAATCATCTGCCTAGCCTTTTCCCAACTATATTGGGGTCGGCTCCCAGTCAAACCGGATTCCGGCTGCCTATCAGACCTCCACAACCCATTGACTGGGTAACACAGTACTTCTTGGCAAGACTGTTGTCAGATTTTCTGGCTTCTGACAATCCGTAACGACTGCTAAAGATCTACAAATGACAGCCGGGATCAACGGCTTAACGTGCTCTCCAAGACTCGGAGGAGTTTCGGTACGTTAATATGGTCACCCATCCATAGACCAACCTCGGCAAGCGTTGCTTAACCTCGAAGATTGGTCCGAGCGGCTGTTATAATTTAGCCACGAGCTCCTCTGTATACATATTTTTTTATTGTACTGTTATATTAAACCGTTTATTTTCAGGTTAAAAGACCCATGTATAAAAAACCTTTACATAAGTATATATAATAACAGTTGTGTTAGTAAATAAAAACTTAAAACTATGTCAGTATCACTTAGTTGCGCTAAGTCTTTGTGCGTTCCGGTGGCACTTGACCGCGAATATATTGCTTAGACCTTTTAAAATGATGTACTAAATAGTCTGAATCTCTCATTTCATATTGTTAGGTAAACAGACGAAGGGAATGGTAACAATATCAAAACGCTTCTTATATGACCCAGATACTTACTAAATAATATTTCTTCAGCCCATATTTCAACTCAACTAAAGTGACACTCCACTCGCTACCACCGTTTACTTAGCCTAAAAACAGACATTTCTGGGTTTGTCCACTTGGTAAAGTCATTGATAAGGGCCCTGAAATCCCACAATGTTAGCTTAGGACGTCTACCATTAGGCCCTAATTCTTATAATACAAATAGTTTTAGGCAAACATTAGTCCAGCTTGAATTCAAATAAACTAAATTTAAGTAACATTTATCATCACACCGCTTGTCACGCATATTATTTGGATCAAAATAAACAGCCTGAGACTTGTAAATACATTCATCTGCTTTATGCATAAGTTTTCTTCCTTCTATTGGTACATTAAATAGTATATGTGTCGCAGCCAATTAGCTTAATCGGCCGTTTAATTGGTGGCCTAGCCTTTTCATTTAAATGCGCCGATTTTTTAGCGACATCTCTTATTCAATATCGTTTAATGACTTGCCCATGTCACTTGTGTCGCTGAGTAAACGTCGCAGTTCAATGAAAAAGCTAGGCTTTTAATGAAACGGCTGATTAAGCTAGTTGGCTGCGACATATGCACCATGTAAAAGCCCACCCCAAAAAAGTTAAGCAAGGGCAGATGATGGGCTTGCCACCTGCTGTTAAAAGGCGAATTTTTGAACAGCTAATCCATCAAGACTATCAGTCATAACTATTCGGTTTTTTATGGATGGGAAGTCATCAAATGACTTCTTCAGCCCTGGGTGAAGCGGAAGGGAGACTCTTACTGACTAAAACCCATTCGTGTTCCTCCTTATGCCCTTTGCGTTCCAGGGCCGCGGTGACTCTTTCGAACAAATTCCGCAACCCTGGCAGCAACTATTCGTTTACCAATAAATTATGTAGGGACACATAAACTAACTAATAAATATAAGGCAATGTATGTTATATGTTGAAACACGAACCAATAGTGTCATCGAATAGGCTGTCGGGTAGCGACTTGGTAGCTAAAACTAAATGCATTTTTCATGTTGTGAGCCCAACTTCTGCAAAGTTGGGACGTACTCTTGTGGATACCGTACACTGGTCTTTTCGGGGATTTATTTTGTTACCATTTTATGTGATAAAAATAAAAACAGTGAACAATTTTCTTGTTGATTGATATAGCAAAAAATAAAATACTCAATAATAACGTTTTTAAAAATAGTCAAGAGTTCGTAAGAATCTTTACTACAAACTACACATAAGAAAAACGGCTGAACGGATTAAAATACAATTTGAAGTACATACAGAACATGTCTTGGACAAGATGCCTGCAGGCTTAGACAAAAAGCTTTTCTGCAGCGTTAACGTCAGACGCTGACGTCAAAATGTATGGGAATGACATTAGGTGTGGAAAGGAAACGTCATCACCTAATGTCATTCCATACATTTTGTCGTGAGCGTTAGTCGTTAACGCTACAGAAAAGTTTTTTGTCTAGGCCCCCTGCTGACGCTTGGATGCTCGTCAAGACGGAATGGAAAGAGAAAAAGTGTTGCACTAATCCCAAGCGTCGTACATTAGAAATAAAGCAGACGACTTGTCTGATGATGACGACTTACAGTTAATATTATAACTGGTAGTTTATAAAGTAAAATGACAGTTGCCCTACAGTGTACACGCACTATTAAGTAAAACGTATGTGCGCACCAAAAATAACTTTTAAGTCCCTCTCGTTTATTTGTAAAGAACTCTCAGAACGAAAGGGTTTCAGAAGTAACTCAGCGACTGCATCATAGACGAGACACAATGTTAGTTTGTGTTTATTGTAACTTTACTAACGACACGACTTTATAAATAAGCTGATGGAAGTTCGTTTTGTGAGTGTTTTTTTTTTAGTTTTGTGTTGAATTCCGTTTTAATGATGGGTTTGTCGTGTTGTATTGTTGTTTCGAGTTGTAGTAGGTGCCGGCTAGATTTGATCAACTTTTACTGTAGCTAACATAACTTAAAGTCTTATGAGCTTACTCGAAGCTCCGGGCGCCTTTTGAAGGTTTTACCCTGAAAAAAAAATAACACACTAACAGCAGATAAGTAAGTAAGAAACCATTGTTTTGAGGACTGAGGTTTTGAATACCCTGTATAGTTAATTCTATATTTTCCCGCTTTGTTTTCTTATGATCCTGATTTCACCAGCAGCGTTGCGTTGCCAACCCGTCATGCTTCCCATCGAAACTGCTTGCTCTTAATATTTTTACATTTTTTTTCCAAAATTGTTGTGTTTTGAAAAAATTGTCTGTAGGGAAAAAGTGTCTTTTGATTTTTATATTTAGGTTTCTATTTATTGTGACGAAACGCAGTGAAGCCATCTAGATAACACCCTAATTGCACAATGAATCAACTTTGAATTGAAAACTCATAAAAATATACTCACTAAATGACGTATATTTTTTTACAAAAACTCGTATTGAAATTTTTGCATGCCTGTAGTGTTTTATGAAACAACAGGCAATTTATGGTCGCACTGAAGAAACACACTGAGACCCTCGTATTAGTCGTATTTATACAGAGTGACACGAGAATTGACCAAAACGAATTTTCTTTTGACGATACACCCCACAAGGCTTTCTTGAAACCTATAACACACGTGCCTACATCGAATCACTCATCACCAGCTCTGATGCAAATAGTTACACAATCATTTGGACGCATTTCTCACACTCCAGTGCTTCAACGGGCAGTATGCATAGGTACGTACGTACCTACTACAAGGTATAATCGGGAAGGAGCCATTGCACCCAAGTTCCGCACAGTCAGCGGTAGATCGACGGCTAACTCGGCAAGTAAACAGGGGGCTAAGAGAAACGCGGGCTAGGGATCAGAGTTTGTAAGTGGGGAAAAACCATTAACTATCCGCTCTTTTTGGGCTCCACTGCAGTGGGGTAAAAAGATGACTGAGCTTTAGTTTTGGTTGGTAATTGAGACTCATGCACTTCCAGGATTTAGATTCAGGGTGACCAACAGTTCAACAAAAACAAGGGTCTAGCCTCTTCTATAGATACTCTGTTGGAGTCCTGATTGACTGGTTTGACTGACCAATTAATCAGGACTAAGCTGAATACACTAGTATTTACCTGGGGCCCGATTGACTTATCAATCATCAAAATTTATAAAACTCTTCTGACTTCAGACTGAGTGACTGACAGACAACGCACAGCCGAATATACTGGTCGTAGAAAGCTGAAATTTGGCTTGTAGGTTCCTTGGGGAGTGTAGGAGAGCACTTAGAGAGAATTTTCTGAAATTCCTACGGGAACAGAAAAATATGGGAAATGCGCGTACAGAGTCGCGGCCAAAAGCTTATTTATTATAACTGATCTACCCGGTAGATACTCAACCCGCTGGTCTAGTGGCCTATAAGCACTCTCAACCGCCGCTGTCTTCAAAGCCACTGCCTACATCGATCTAATCCGTCGCACACAGTCACGTATTACATTCGTACACATTTCTGAACGAAATGGTGTCGAAGAGTATCCTCATACCCTCCCCCTATATCAACATTCGAGGAAAATTGTTTTTATACTCGTAGATTCGATATGCCTCAATTTCAATTGGCGTTGGATCTCTTTCCATATTCGGCTTCGACAGAAATCAATTTGGGTTTGAATGAAGTAATTGAACCTTGGTTTGTGGTTTTCTTAATGCTCTTTTATTGATATAAATGTGTTGGCTGTTTTTTAGTTTCTATTAGTATCCTAGTTTCAACTATTGTGCAAAAAATTGTTGTACTAGCTTTCGCACGGGCTTCACAAGAAGTAACCTGTAACCGACTCCAGGGTTCCATTTATTTCTGTACCAAAATACATCAAAATCCCTTCAGCGTTCTTGGCAAACAAGCGTAGAAAACAATCACATAGATAAAAAAAAAACACACTTTGGCATTTAAAACTTTAAGATTATTATTACCTAGTTCAGGTAAACAATTAGTTAAACTAAAACCTCCAACTCACTTACAACTCATATTACCTAACTAATTTGTCAACATTTGACCCGCCAAACATTCAGCAGTACGCTACAATAACAGTTAGAAGTGGTACCAAAACAATAATACATAGCCACAAAGCATTAGGATACTGTGACGTCACATTTAACCGGGACGAGTCCAGGGATAACTTCCGACAACTTCTCGACTAAATTGTCCATTTATTTGCTAAATTAGTACGAACTTGTGCCCTCCACCCACTGACTACGCTTCAAGAGGAATTACGACAGTCCTAACTATTTTATAATTATGTCTTTGGGTCATAAAGTCTATAATATATGGCCAGTAAAATTAGGAAAGGTGAAGGAGGATTTATTCAATTATTTTAGCGTAAATCATCGCTTTTATGGCTCTTTATTTTTTTGTGTGGGTTGGTGTGATAGTGAATATAAACTTTCAAATTATTATATTAACAAGTAATATTATGGTAATTATTTATTTATTAGCTCGGGTTTAAAATTAAATTAAATATTCTTCATCTTTATAACAATTTGTTTTCATTTAGCGCATGTTATATTGTTTGATTATTTTAGTAAATTATACGCTATAACCGATACTGTAAAACGAGCCCAAGTTACATTTACTATCTTTACTCGGTTTTTCTTAAAATTATGAAAACAATGACACGCGGTTATTAGACACCATTCACTTTTACATTTTCCACAAAATGGCTGACAAACAACGTCAGTACAGTTATGACGTCACCAAGATATTACATCAACCGTAGTACAGTACCACGTGTAAAGTTTGGGTGGCAGCGTGTGTAATCACCCTAAATACATAAAGGATAAATATCATGCCTCCGTCAAAGGGTTCTCACATTAATTGCCGTCAAGTTGTATTTGTGAAACGCTAATCACATATAATTGGATACGGGACCTTTGTAACGAACCGATATGGTATTTATTGAACTGTTTTAAATTCAAACGAGCCAGATGCTTGATGTTTGAACGTCTGATCTGTGAAAAGCGTTTTGTAAGTTAGTCCAGGAATACATTTTTAGGGCATTCGTTATTGAGCTCCATTTTAGATACTATTTTCAATGTTGTGTTGTACAGATATACAGATAGAATAGTTACAATCTTATTTCTCTGGACACAGCAACAAGTTTACTTGAGGGTTATTATAAAACCCCATTCTTTAGAATAAGAACAGAGCAAGCGTCATCCTTTTTATTGCCATCTAGTTGTATTTTTGAAACGCTTATCACGCATTAATTACCTTCAAGTTGTATTCATGATCACGTTAAAATTATATATGGGATCTTTGAAACGAACGATTTTTATATTTATATTAGACTGTTTTAAATTTAAATGAAGGCGATGCTTGATATTCGAACCCAGAGTCACCGCGGCCCTGGAACGCAAAGAGTTATTAGAGGAACACGGATGGGTTTTAGTCAGTAAGAGTCTGACACTCCCTTTCGTTCCACCCAGAGTGGAAGAAGTCATTTGATGATTTCCCATCCCATAAAAAATATTAGTAAAAACTTGGGGGGATGCAGCCCCTCCAAGTTTTTACTACTTACCACAACTAAGTTTGTGGATACACGTTTCCGGTAATTGACTGGACCAGACTTTCTCCTGACTGGAGTACGACTATGAAAGATCTATAAATAACAGACAAAACATATCGTTACTTCGCCACTTCGTGGATACACGACCGTCCATTCCATACAAAACCATCCCATGCTTCAGAAAGCATGGGAGGGTTTTTGTATGGAATGGACGGCCGTGTATCCACGGACTGGCCGCGGCAAACGTTGCCTTACTATTTAGATAGAACGAAGCGGCTGATATTATTTAGCCACGAGCCCTTGGTTATGTGACTCAAACGACTCATATAAACAAGCTTATTGACACACTTACACGCTACTAGCAAATCTCGTCACGCGTCGCCGTCCATATAACTAAGAACTACAACTATCATGTTAGATTACAAACAAGTTGTTAATTGTGGCGAATTACGACGCCCGTTCCGGTTTTACTAATGAGTTCGCCGGTTTCTTGGCAAGCACATATCTTTAGCTTAAACTGTGAGAAGTTAAACGGAACACATTGGTACCAAATGTACCCAAGAAGCTTATTTGTTCATAGCACGTAATGGCGACTTCAGATTACGTTTGTTTGGTGTTTGATAGTTTGAATTTGTGTTTGGATCTTTGATTTTATAGGAATACTATCGTTATTAAACGCGGCACCGCATCTCTCAGTCGACGCCGGCTGTCACTGAAAACTAGCTCTGTGGCTCTGTCTCGCGCATGAGTCTCAGCATTATAGTAAGCGATGGCCGTTTAGCGCGGATGCTACGCATGTATAACTTGCTTATACCGATAAATTGTATTCGTTTTTAGTGGTATGCATCATGCTTGGCGCAAATAAACTCTTTTTCTTTCTTTATTCTTATCTGCTCTGACCCACACTCAAATCCATAGTTTATCTTTAATGTGTTGTAGCGTAGAATCGAATCGCATAATTCTATAATTCATATTGAAGTAAATGCCTACGCATTTACTACAATATGAATTATAGAATTATTTAACAGAACGAAGCAAATTTTTATGTGACGGCTCCTCATAAATTTGTTGGTTTCCTATGTTTCTCATAAATTTATGAAACCACAGTTTCTAATCCCCTTCCTTGAGTTTGTGAGATTCTAAGTAAAACGGGTCTAATTAAATCAACTAGCGAAACTTTTGTCGCTAAGAGAGACGATATAGATCGTACAAAAAAAAACACATCTCATAAATTTTGTAGCGACCGGTGGCCAACCCAGCAGTAGGTAAATCAAATGATTGAAATTAAAAAAATAATTTATTATTGTTATTCAAAAATAATTTCAGTTTGACCGTAATGAGGCACAATATACTGCAATCTTCACCCACCTGCTTTTCTGCGGAACTACGTGTAAGTATTTATACTATACCAGCATCAGTGCAGGTGTTATGTCAAACAATAGCCTGCTAAGTCCTATTGACAAAACGAATTAGGAAGCGAACCTTAAAGGATCTGCCCCTCAGAGCTCCAAGGAGGATTTAGGTGAAACCCGAATAAATCCTGACATAAAGACCTTTATGGTAGATACTCCTGTAGAGTTTACAGACGTTTTGTCTATGAGTTACTCGAGTATTTTAGCTGGTTTTTGAACGAAGTTTTAACGCGGGTGGCGGTAGATGGTATTCGGAAGAAAGTGTAATCTTTTTGCGTTATACTCCCTCCATACCCTTTCTTTTTTTTTCATTCGGAGTTAAAAATGCGTGAGAAACTTCTTTTCTGACAGGATTTGAAAATCCGCTTCAGACAAACATCAAATTATAAATATTTTGTTGTAATCATTACTGGCTTTTTACCCACGACCGTACGGATATGGTATATGCGTTTGTGGTGAGAGGATGTTTGTTTTCATTTATTTATTTAGCAAGAAAAATAGAAGCTACGTGCAAATACTTTTGTGGAATCTCGAAACAGATTTTGTTTATTATAAGTATAAAACACGGTTTCGAATTACATTAATTTAATCCATTTCGAGTAAATTCACATTGAAATGTGAATTTTCCCTAAAGGGAAAAAGTTTGTTTACGTAGAATATAATTGTGATGGCTTATGAAGTTATGATTCTGTTTATATAAACTCATTTTTAATAATTTAATGGACAATGTTTACCAATCTCACTCGTATTAAACAGTAGTTGTTGTACGTAATGTATTATTATAATTGATAATAATAACGTAAGCTAAATTACTGTAAGTTAAATAGGTTTCTGTGTCAATAATATCGTGCCAGATTTGTCTAATCTAAAAAATCTATTTTGATTATTATTTCCGGCAAGAAAATAATTCTTTATTATTACGAGAAAAATCAGTGAAGAAAACGATTCACTCCAAAGATCAGAGAGATGATCTGACTAAATACAAGCATTTTCGGCGGCCCTAAATTATAACGTTATGTTCCCAAAATGGCTCATGACCGAATCCCCTCGTTTAACAAATCATAGTTCCCAAAACTTAACTACGGAGTCAAACATCGTGACACTACCGAAACCCAAAAACTTTTTGGCATACAAAAGACGGAGTAATCTCACAATTTTTCCATACCATGGAAATTGAATTTCTGCTCACCATAAAGGACCCGAAAAAGGAAAAGTTGGTGTTATGGACGATTTGGCCAGGCCATTTGGCAAACATTGACGTTCAAGTTAAAAAGATAAATGAGTAGTATCGTGGTAAGGGGCACTTTAGTATGTGCCGAAGTTTGGTGGTCTCGTGGTACGGGGCACTTATGTTGGTCCATTGTGATTATGTACCTCCCTATGTAGGTATGTTGTTTGTGTGGGTAAGTAAACAGTATTTGACTCCATACGTTATGGTTAACGTACAGATTTAGCGTTAGCGAATAATTATTGTGACAATACACCGCTTAGAAACTGTTTCATGAGAAATTATTCTTTTTAATACATTTTACATTACGGCTGTTTTCCAGAAAGGGTGTAGTAAAGGTGTACGATTACGCTGTTTTAGTTTAGTTCTTCTAAATGTGGGTGTACTGTTTTGTAAGTTCCATGTTGGGGGTGAGACTATTTTCAATAACTAACAATGTATCCAACCAACACAAAGTAGAAATATTTTATGTTTTTTATTAAAACCTTAATCTTCGTTTCAGACTCTGATCCATGTGATTTGAATAATACATAGTAATTATAAGATAGGGTACCAAACGTAATAAAAGATATAAGAGACACTTGAAAAAACATAAGAGTACAATACAAATTATATCAGTATTTCCAAATCAACAGATAGAACAGCGTTGGACGAATATTAACGTTCAATTTCATTCGTCGTTGATAAATGAACTTGCGAAATTAAATAAGTTTGGACTCTCCATCCAAACAATCGAGTTATAAATTTAGATAAATAACCCGACACAAACTTGTATAATTTGTCATAATTAGTGGAATTCGTAAAAATAATATTTATTGGAATAATATAATGAAGCATTGTTTATTGCCGTTGTATATTTCCATGATGCTTTTGAGTACATGAATGAAGAAAACAGTAAGATGGATGGAAATTGGCTCGTCCCCGATAGTATGGTTTGGTGGATTACTAGATGTATAGGTACTAAACAAAGGAATTTGGGATGCATGAAGGAGCCAGCTCGTGTCGTGCAATTTGTTCCACCAGACACTCAACGGTCTCACATACCAGTGTCTCAAGACGAAAGTCTATGACCAGTGCGTGTTGCCAGTGATGACCTTTGGACTCGAAACGTGGTCGCTCACAATGGGCCTCATCAGAAGGCTTAAAGTCACCCAAAGGGCAATGGAGAGGGCAATGCTCGGAGTTTCCTTGCGTGATCGAATCAGGAATGATGATATCCGCAAGAGAACCAAGGTTACCGACATAGCCCGAAGGATCGCCAAATTGAAGTGGCAGTGGGCAGGGCACATTGCTCGCAGAACAGATGGTCGATGGGGCCGAAAAGTTTTGGAGTGGCGACCGCGTACCGGAAGACGCAGCGTTGGAAGGCCTGCCACAAGGTGGACCGATGACCTGGTGAGGGTCGCGGGTAACCGATGGATGCGAGACGCACAGGACCGGTGGTTGTGGCGACACTTGGGGGAGGCCTATGTCCAGCAGTGGACGTCTTTCGGCTGATATGATGATGATGATGAGACACTCAACTGATCCGAGCGTTCGGCGTATCCTGGACAGTTTCACCTAACACCTTATGAGACTGGTCAATCCTTCCCCTACGGTGGTAGGGCTAACGTCCGCCCGGGTCGCAACACCCTCCCACCGGAGTCTGGCGTCAAGCAGCCTGCTGACGCCACCAGTGCCTAAAGGTATCTTCTTGGCAAGCTAGCTCCATCACAGACCTCATCCATCCATCCATCAGCGTTTTTTTATAAAAAAAGAAAAAAAAGCATCGGTATCTAATCTTTTTTATCCGTAAAATGTTGACGTTCAAAAGTGCCTTTTTATGGTCTAATTGAAAACACTTTGACTTGACTTTTCGCGGCCATTATGCTGGATGTACCTACATTAAAATATTTATTTAAAAAATATGAACAAATTAACAATAGTAACAAAAAATAACAAATAAAATAAACTTACATCAAAATAAATTAGAGCATCAAAAAATTCGTCCTCAGCGCTGCCAGATGGTAATGAGTAGAGACTTTTGGCATTGCTACGTTGAATGGCAATGTTTAGCCTCTGGCCAAAATAAAAGCCAGTTCTTGGGTCACGGGAAGTGTCAACCAGCCGTATCGAAATTTCTTTGAAAAGGCTGCGAGGGCCCCATGGTCCGAGGGCTTCAACCCCAAACGCCTTGAAAATATAGTTACCGATAAGGTTACTATAATTGCCGCTTGTGGTTTTCCGCAAACGCAGCGGCAGCGCCAGCACAACACGATGAATCAGGAAAATGGGATTGTGCAAGAGTATCGACGCTGGTTGCGTCCAATGCAATTCTCACTGGCTAACCAAAGATTTTACTCTAGCATGAGCTTCATAACCATCTCGCATGTGGTGGAATGCAGCCCACATCTTCTCACACAAAGGATACCTGTGTACCAGAAATGTGAACATTATAGGCTGGTAATGCATGAACCTCATAAAGCTGAAAAAAGAAGAAGGAAAAAAAACTTTCAGAACTTGCCAGTAGCCTTTTTTTTTGAAGCTAGGGCAAGATTTTTACATACTCGATGGTGTTAACGTACACTTCAATTTGTCATCATCATCATCATCATCATCATATCAGCCGAAAGACGTCCACTGCTGGACATAGGCCTCCCCCAAGTGTCGCCACAGCCACCGGTCCTGTGCGTCTCGCATCCATCGGTTACCCGCGACCCTCACCAGGTCATCGGTCATCAATTTGTACTAAATCTAAATCAACGCTAACTGGCGACACTAACAAAAAACCTGTTTCTTCCATACAATTTTTCAAATTCAAATTGTATATAATACGCGATCGAATACGTTAAAAAAGACTCACTAGGACAAGTAGTCATGCAAGTACTCACGAATGACAGTGACTTAAATGTGATAATGCAAAGAAGCTTAAACGATACCATCAAAAATAAACACGTTCTTCTCTACAGGAATCTCCGTTTCTCGTTATCTACAGATCCACATGAATCAGTTAAATATGTTTAATTGATAGTCTAGAACATACAGTTTGAAGTGCAATCCGCAAACAGAAGTGCAAACTAATAACTTTCATCGTGTGGTTAGTAGGGAAACACTATTTCAAACTGGTATTAATGTTCGTTCCACTAATTTATTGCTCCACTAGATCCTATTAAAGGCGTAGGGTTAGTTTTGAGAGCCTTTGGGTTTTGTTCTAATAGGATTTTATGAAATTGATTTATGTACGTGGTTATTTTAGCGAGAAGGATATTAATACCTGTATATTTTAATAGCAGCGTAATATTGGTTTCTCTTAATAGTATCTCTTGAAAAGTTTTATGTCTGACGGCCTAGTTTTTTGCTACGGCGTAGCCTTTTGCTACGGCGTAGCAAAGTACTACGTCACTGTTTCGCTAAATATGGCTACGTATAGTTTGGGTTTCCGAAGAAAGCGGTGCTATCAAATACGTTAGTAAACATCAACTTAATACCCTTATACATACTTTAATACTGCAGCACTATGGTGTAAGTACTATAGAAAACTGTAGTAAAATATTCGAAGTGAAATTTCTTTGTTCTGATGCACTCGCGTTTATATTATGCAAGTCGTTGTTGACCGCTCTGACCGCAAACATACTTTTATATCTTCAGCTAAACAGTTTATTTATGTCCCCACTCTGCATATGGTGATAAAATAAAATACACAGAATTTAATAAGAAAATTTATGCGAAGAGTCACTAGTCGACCCTGAACGTATTATGTATTAAAAATATTAACAAAAGCTTTTATTACTGAACCTCGGTTCTTCATTTTTACGATGGTATTGAAGTAAACTGTTTATAGCGGTATGAAAGGAGTTTAGGTTGAGTTTTATTAACCTTTTTTTGTTCGGCCTCCTTTAAGTTTTTTGAGACTTTAGGCCTCATTGGTTACGAAATGGGTTCTCGGTGGATTAAGTTTTGTTTAAAGAGTTTGCAAGTTCTGGCATTGTTATTGTTGCTGAGTTGAGAGTTGTGAAACAATATTTGGTTTGTCTTAAATTGAAAACTTTAGTAGCCGGGGCCCGTTACGTAGTAGACGAGACCCGTTAGGGTCAGATCAGAGCCTGTCAGGGTTGCGGATTTTGTTCGAAAGAGTTACTGCGGGCCTGGAAAGCAAAGGGCACTAGGAGGAGCACGGATAGGTTTTAGTCAGTAAAAGTCTGATACTCCCTCCCGCTTCACCCAGAGCGGAAGGGGTCATTTGATGATTATCCAATAAAAAAAGGTTGAAAATGGTCTAAGTAAGTTTGCAAGTTTGTATCTATATCATCTACGTCAAAACTACGCCAGCTTCAGTAAATAGATGGGTACTGCTGACTTTGATTAAACCTAAAAATAGAGATTTATTTCAGTTACTTGTATTTTATACAAAACGGTTTCGGGGAATCACCGACATGATTCTTAGAAGAATAATATGAAGGGTACCTAATACCGGGAACGAGGCCCGAGGCTCTTTCGTTTTCATATACATGTATCTCATAAAAGAAGTAATAACAGTTTATACATTTAAGTAAGTACACACTCATAGATTTATGGTTTCATTATCAAAAAAAAAAGCACTTTGTATAAAACAAATCTTTCATATATTTTTACACAAATAAAGGATTTGAGACCGAAAAAAAATCCCAGGGATTTTCTCTTATTGAGTGACCAGGCTTTTGTTGTGGTTCCTTTGTGTCCGAAAATGTGAAGATTTTATGGCTACCCGAGTGTGGGCCAGTGTCCTCGTAACGTTAGCATATTAATGCGTTAAAAGCCCTCGGTAATTATGGTCAAGTATGAAATAAATAGATTTTCTTTTGTTGCTGTGAGTACATTATTATATTATGTTTAGGGAAGTTGTTTTGGGCTGTTGTGGTATTATTTTCAGTCAATCTGTATTATCTAATGGGATAATACAGATTTGTTTTCATAGGAATTGTTTTATAAAATATTTTATTTTTTTTTATTTTTTATTATTGATAGGCACGCGCTTGACCACTATCTCACCTGATGGTAAGCGACGATGTGGTCGAAGATGGAGATGGATGGTTCGATTTTTCAATTTTCGAAATATTAGTTTGAAATAGATCATTAGTAAAACATGATCAGTAAAACCTACCTACCTACGGTAGGTAACTGTCAAACGGATAACTCCGTTATAGGAACGGATGAGTGAATAGAAAAAAAGTTTTGTTAAGGTTTTTCAATTTAATATCATAATATCGATTGTCTAAGAAAGCAACTTTATTTTATTTAGATCAATTCAATAAAATTGGAGACCGTAAATAAATGTTTAATAATAATAATAATAAATGTTTGTTTAAGGAAACTAAGACATATCACATAAGTTACAAAATATTTTAACAGGCTAATTTAAGACAATATAAGTGGTGTAGTCATCTGTAGTCGAACTAGGCAAAGCCTGTATTTCGACTATCAGCGCCAAACCCCTCGAGTTTTAAATATAAATAGTAGCCAAAAATGCTGCAAAATAGATTTATATAACGTGAAAACCCCTTTAAAGTTTTGTGCCGATTCACCCCTGTATTCCTTTTCACCCTGTCTGTAGGTACATTTCGATTACTAATTATATTTTTAGTAATCATTTCAAATTACAACAAAATATTTATCCCAACCTTACTTGTAGAACAAGATCTCCGTGCAAAAAATCTTTAATCCTTACCTTACATACTTCGTTCACCTCGGAACCGCCCACATAAAACGAAACGCAAATAAACTCTTTTTCTTTCTTTCTTCTTCTTTAAACGCAAAGAGACGAAACCTTTCACCAAGTCTTTTCATTTCAACTTTTTCAGCATCAACAAGGCACTGAATTACTGCACTATTTACTTGAAAATGAATTGGCCAATCTGCACGCCGGGGTAAAGGGCTATGCGGATTTATTTGAGCGGTGACGCGCGTTAACTGTGCGGTGGCAGAGCGGTTGTACGGCGGTTACTAATGACACCATCTGTATGGAGGCTCTCATTAGATGTGCAGTTGAATCTGAATGACTTCATTTTGTCAATCGTTTGGTAAGTGGTGAAGATTATTTTTGTTTTGTTTAGATTTTAGTTTTTTGGTTAAAATTATTGATAATTTTCCGTATCTAAAAATTCTACTATCCGAAGGATTTTGAAGGAAATTTCTGAGTCAGCGCTTCATAAGTTTGAAATATTCGTCTGCTCGGCAACGAAAAGTACGCAATGAATGTTGAAAAACTGTTAAAATGGAAGGCCCTTGATTGTGTAACGAATTTACCACGTCAGAGTAGATTACACCCTTGTGGTCGGATCTAAACTAGACGCAAACGCTGAAGGCATTGAAAAATGACAACACAAACCCACAGCGCTTTAAAGCGATGAAAAAACGCCACAAGATGCACTCTAAGTTCTGGTACTGAACTGTTTACAGCGCTGCGATGCAGCTTATATTGCGCGGGTGACACCACTCCCCATTTCCGTTCTATTTTCGCGATTTTTAGCCAAACTACGTTCCACACTGCCAATATTGAAAATCGAGGCGAATATTTGGCATGGGAAAGCTTTGAACACCCGAGGAGTTTTAGTATATGAGACACACGACCGTTCGGCGAGAATCTCTGTTATTTAATTTTTTTTGCGGTAGTATTTGTGTTTTTACATATTAAAATTTTTGTGTGTTATAAAAGAGGTCATATATAAAATGAACTTTATCGGAGATAAAATGTGTGTTCAACGCCACCCAAATTAAACAATGAACTTACGAATTCAGAAAATAAAACCGGTTTTTTAACGATTACTTACGATTACTGAGATACATTTTTTTTTAAGGATGGGAAATCATCAAACGACTTCTTCCGCTCTGGGTGGAGTGGAAGGGAGTGTCAGACTCTTACTGACTAAAACCCATCCGTGTTCCTTCCATTGCCCTTTGCGTTCCAGGGCCGCGGTAACTCTTTCAAACATATTCCGCAACCCTGGCAGTCTTCTGAGAAACTTTCCTACTAAATATACCTTATGTTAAACGTATTTAGAAGGGTTAAACTATGCGAAGTACTAACCTAACTAATAATTTACCTACAGTAACAGTTTTAGACAGAAAATCGATACAGTTTGTAAGTGAACGATGTTTCAAATGTCCGCATCTCAAGCATAGTTATAGTAAGTTGGACGCACAGCATTTACTTATTAGTTCCGAGCAGGCAAGTTGCTAGCGTAAGTTGTTGAACTCCTCCCAAGATTCGGTGCACGGCAATGAGTACTAAACTGGTTTTATTAGCTTTATATCGCGTAGACAAACAGGGAGCAGTAAGCTCACTTTGTTTGGAAGCAGCGTTGGAACAGCTGTTGGTTCTTGGACAAGAACTTCGTGAGCTTAAGAATTCTGTAATCAGCCTATAATGTTCCCACAATTAGAACACAAGACTTATTTTTTATGTGACTTTGGTCATGGCCTATCTCACAGGGTTCTTGCAATTTTTATATTAAAGGAATCAAAAATGTATCCGTCGAGAATTTTCAAAATCGCATCTGAGATTACTTCCTATACAACGAGTAACAGAATAAACGTAGGGGTCATTTTTGTTTCGGGAGGTACCTGTTTCGGATTCGGCGGGAGGAAACGCCCGGGTGTTTTCACTGTGACGATCGCCCGGAGGACACGGTGGAGCATACGGTGGAGGTCTGCCCTGCTTGGGCGGAACACCGCCGTGTCCTCGTCGAGGCGATCGGCGGCGGCGACCTCTCGCGTCCGGCCCTGGTTCAATCCATGGTCCGGAGCGAGGAGGCATGGGAAGCCGTCACCTCCTTCTGCGAAGCAGTAATGCTAGTGAAGGAGGAGGCGGGCCGCGATAGGGAGAGACAACCCTCACGCCACAGCCGTCGCAACATAGGGACGCCCCGGGCGTCGGGAGTCGCAGGGCGATTCCCGGCCACCGTAGGCGCGGGTCTGCGGACGGCGAGTGTTGGGTGGCTCGCCATCCGATCAAAGCCAGGCCCGGGTCGACGGCGCGTTGTGTTCCACGCGCGCCTCAAAGAGATGTCAGCATAGCAGTAGGGGCCCGTTGGGGCCAGAGCCTGCCAGAGTTGCGGACATGTGCGAAAGAGTTACCGCGGCCCTGGAAAGCAAGGGCACTAGGAGGAGCACGGATGGGTTTTAGTCAGTAAGAGTCTGACACTCCCTTCCGCTCTGCCCAGAGCGGGAGAAGTCATTTGATGATTTCCCATCCATAAAAAAAAGGGGTCATTTTACTCATCATTATGAACATCTTTTAATACGGGACCAACATTGAAATCGCGAAAAAAAATCGACTGCCCCATGCATTTATGTGCGGATAACTCGACAAAATTTAGTGAACAGCTGATTTCTTTTTCGCGATTTCGGGTTTAGTCCCATAGTAAAAGTTGTTCATAATGATGAGTAAAATGACAGGTACAATGAGCCCTTAAGAGGTATTTATTTATTATTTATTTATTTATTATGCAATTTATTGTACGGATTGTCAGAAGCCCAAAAATCTGACTCCTCTACTTGTGGAGGTCTGGTAGGCAGCCGCTCCACGTAAAACACTGGTAATCAGCTGAATCCTGTTTGACTGATAGTCGACCCCAATATTGTTGTATAGTTGTATTGTACACCGAAACGTAAATTACAAAAGGAAACTTAAAACTAAAACACTTAAAATAGGTAGGTAATAGGTATTGCGTTTATTCTGTTACACGTTGTATATTATGTTCGTTTGTACCTGAATATACATTTGCTTACATTCATATTGCATAGGCTCAGATCTGTAACGTCTAGTCGTCTAAAACACACACAAGAAACACCACAAAACATGAGGTTTTGAAGTTGAAGGCTGTCGAATATCGTTTGATCAAAGCCTTGTATTGGTTTGCAAGAAACCGTACCTTTGAGTCTGCATGTCAGAACACGTGAAAACCATGTTCGTGATTTCACCTAACTTGGTCAGTATATTGTAAATGTAAGGGTTTCTCTTCTGTCCAATTGGATTTAATTGGGTTGCGTAAATCAAGTAAATATTTGGAAATCATTGTCGATGCGTTTCTTTTCATTGCATTATGGAAGTATAAAGTGTATAGAGGTTTCCATATTATGTGGAATTGGTGTTATTGGTTGTTAACTGCCCAGTTTTACACGTTACAAGGTACCAGATTGATGCTGAAGGCAGAATATTTTCAAAATGGCGAGAACGTGAGTAGCAGTGGTAAGCACAGTAAACCGAGATGCCCCTGCAACTTCTGCTGGAAACGGTATTGTCAACACAATGCATACAAATGGAAGGAGCCTGTGAGTATTACCGATTGTTCATAGAAACTGACGGCCTGTGTCAATTTTGCCTGTGCCAGTTACTTGTGCTTAGCACTGTTTGCGTGGGCGAATAGGGTAGAATATTTCAATGTCTGTTGTCGTAACCGACACCGCGATTTTTTATTTTGTTTTTATATATTTGCGGTGGACCGTTAGATCACCAGAGGGCCAATTCTACTAATTTTCAAAGTTCGCATTCACATCTCAGTCGAAATCTGTCAAAAAAGTCTCAATTTCTATACTTTTAGCTAAATAGTTAGTAGAATTTGATTAATTTGATGGTAAGGGATTATGTGGACGACGATGGAGCACGTTTGTCTAGACCTAATTAACCTATTCACTAATACCTCCAGCGGCCCTACCATGACGTTTTAAAGCGTGAGTCGTTCGAGCGAGAAGGAGGGATGGAGCTATATAGGGTGTAAAGCTCCATCCCTCCTGCTCCCTCGAACGACTCATGCTGGTTGTAGCTACCGATAGTTGTTCCGGGTCTGGGGTTTGTGAATGTGAGTTTATATGTTAGTTAAATAGCACCAACAATACAAGAGAAATGCGTAGAGCAGGCCAACTTTAAAAAAAATTGTGTCCTTGTCAAATTGAGTCCATGATTTGTAACCATCACAATAATTGTAAAGTTTTTGACCATAATTGTGATAGTATTGACATTGAGTTTTCTGACATTTACTTGCGCAGTGTATTATAATAACTAACATAACGCGGTACCAGCACATAAACTGTGACTCTTTTTACGGCGCCGCGAGAATTAACGTGGCCGCGTAAACTTGAGTTATTAAACTCAAATATACCTTCACATTTTGTTGAAGTTCGGATATAACTTGGCAAACCATAAGCTTAAAGTATCGCCGACAAAGAAAACTCTTCCTTTGTTAATTCATTTTATTATGTTATTTATTTCGACGATATATTTTATGAACATATTTTATGCCTTCTGTACTAAGTATATATTGGAATTAAAACCACGCTGTATGTACTACTTAGGACCAGTATTGGTTGGCTTTATAAAAAAAATGGGTTTTTGACATTAAACTGCCTTCGCCTGTTTGTCCTAGGGTTTATATAGGTAGCATTAAACCTTGTTCTTACATAACACAAGCGGTCAGTACATACCCTTATACGCATGTACGGCCTAATAGTGATGTATAACCGTATTTCAGGTACAAAACGAGGTCCCAAAATCCGCTGTTTTACGATAATGTCTTGAACGGTTAGTGTTATCATAAACACTATTACCGCCATAACTCTACCAGAATATCTTCGACTAAAATTTTCTTTGTCATTTCGCAGATGGAAATGATGAATTATTTATCATTTGAGCCTTACTTAGACTAAGTACACCATATTTCACATCGGGCCCTTCTGTGGATGCGACATAAAATACAGTCGAGGTAATCCTATCCATCCGTGATTTATTTGAAAGAAGGGTCAATGTGGAAATTTCATAAGCCGTATATCATCGTTTCCTATGCAGAACTATTAAGATGCAGAGTCTTATAGAATGGTATAATCGATTTGTGACGCAATCATACACATGTGCTGTGGTACTTAAGGTAGTACTCGTAAATATAGAATTGCTTTCCATGATAATTTGTTTTGGTGAAAAAGGATTTGCTTGGTCATATTTCAAAGATTAAGCTACTTTTTGTTTATTTATTAATTTACACACTTAACTTAAAAAAGAGAAAAATGTATATAGAGAAAAGATCACAAAGGTACTGTTTATTTCAAAAGAACTCGTAATTTCTTCCAGCAGACCTGCGACAGAAAAGTGGGATAAGAAAGCTATGTGACATTTTGTCAGCTAACATAAAATTATCTTACTACTATTATAAACGCGAATGTTTGAATGAATTGATAGATGGATGTTTATAATTCAAACAACCCAGAACCTCTGAATGGTTTCGAATGGAATTTAGCACAGAGATGAAGTACTTAACTCTAAGAGTGGTAACGCACTGCATCTGATCCGAATCCGTAAAATACGTTCCGAATTAGTCATACAACTATTTCAAAGGTAGTTAACGCACTAGATCCGACTTCCGTTATCCGATTTCTCTCCGTCATCCGTGATTCTCCAATTCGAAAGAAATATTGACGGACTGAAGTACCCGTAGAACTGTTTGTTTGAACGCTTTCGCGTTACCTCGGATTAAAATCGGACGTATCAGTCCGTCTTCGTACGTACAATAGCATTGCCAGAAGTTGACGCCGATTGAAAGGACACATACTATACCTATTCAGTGATGTAAACGCTCTCCTAAGCTCTGCGTAAGAATAACGTAGATATGCCAAAGATGGCTTCTGAATAACTTGGATTTGGATCATTGGCCTATGTCCAGCAGTGTACGTATGTACAATGTATGTAGTATGATGATGAATATCCGAATTCGGTCTGTGTTTTTTGTATCCCTATTTTTCCGATTTGGATCTGTCCGTCTTCGAACATACAATCGATCGATGCCATCGATTGACATCGATCGATTGTGTGGCTGATAGAAGAAAAAAGTAAAACCTGTCAATCGCCTTCGACGATTTCTTCTACCATCGATCGATGGCATCTATCGACGATCGATCGATTGGTGTAGTACAAAATATCTACCGATGTCGACTTGTAGCGGCATCAATGCCGCCACAAAAAAGCAACGCAGCAAAATCTACATCGCAACAAAAATAACCGCAACGCCATCTATCCCACCAGCTACGAACTAACTGAACAAAATCATGCATCGCGGTATCAGAGTTTTCCGTGCAATTTAAACATGTATCGTCCGAGTTTTTCGACTCTAGATCCGTATTTTCACGGATTAGGTTCGGATGCAGTGCGTAACCGCTCTTAGGATATTTTATTTCAAGGAGTATGTTCCCTTGAGATAATTTGCAACATTCAAGCGGGTGAAGCCACTGGCAGAAGTTAGTACTTTCTATTTATGTGAGCTCAGTTACTGTGAAAGCCATAAATTGCAGAATATTATTTTGTTTTCTGAATCGTTTTATGATTAATATTGGTAACTCATAATTATGATTATGTTATCATAATATTCATTTATCTGTATGTGATGTTATGTTATATTCATTTCGAATAATGTTTGATCGTGTTTTGTTAGGTAATTCGGATAATACATTCAAATTTTATCCATTGATCTGCTACGGATATAAACCAAACCGCTGCTATAAAAGCGAATAAATCTTAATCAAATTACAAATACACGTTACAAATGAAAAAAAGTCTAATTATTAACGCATTCAGATCAAAACAGAGCGCCATGTTTGATGTAAAAGCAAGCATTTCGAACGAACGAGGTACAAATTAAATTATTTCGTTGAATACTAAGCTTTCAGCTACTTTCAATCAAAAACACTTTATTTATGTTTTCTTCAAAGGGAAATCACGAAATTGAAAATACCTTCGTTTGTAATTAAGGGGTAGCTGTAGCTGGGCGGGTACTCGGTCTTGAGAGATGAGTAGTGAGAAGCAACTTTGTTATGGCGCGGTTTTATTTAATTTGCCAGTAGACAAAGTTTGCAGTCGCAAAAAAAGCAGTAGAAAAAAAGACTTGGTAGTTGTAACGGTTGAATAAAGGATTGGGTAATCTGCGGTATTGTTTGACTTGTTTCATGCGTTTTGGCAATGTTACGTTTACTTTAAGAGCGTGTACGCCGTATGTCATTTCATACAAACTTTCAAGTCTGTATGAAGTCTAAATAGTTATCAGAAAACATTTTTCAAAAATGTTTTCTGATAACTATTTAGACCTGGATATCTAGCGTATGCATACCAAATTTCGTTAAAATTGGTTCATTCATTTTGAAGAATAAGGATTTGAAAGTTTGTATGAAAAGCCGTACCGCGTAAACGCTCTTAAGGCTTCCTCAGACAGGTGCAATGCGACAATGCGACCACGATTTTCTATCTGTTAAGCATTTTTTATACAAAAGTGTTGTCGTGTCACGTCGCACCTGTCTGAGGGAGCCATTTTTCATTAGTCAGTACCTAAGTATCGCGTACAAAAAATATAATAGGTATCGATTTTATTTTTCCTACAATCATTTACAATTTTGTGGCCAGGGTTTACGATATTACAATAAGCACCTCAAAGCAATAAGCTTATTATTACCCATTCCCGATACGAAGCGTTCACTTAAAGATAAGGGAATATCCTCCTTAAATAAAAGATATTTCTCTCTTCGCATTACATTCTTCCGAATGTCGTAACGCATTTAGGCGCTCACCTCGAGCCCTATAAGATTTAACATAATATCTCATGATGTTTCAGCAAGACGCCACCCTACTAACCGTCGAAAAGTTGTTTACGTAACTTTTGATTGCCTTCTTTACTCCATTTGTTTACTTTTTTACTTAGAACGGGAAATATTATGAAACTTTTTTCGTTAAAGGCTCGAAGATACATAAATGGGTTTAGAACTCGTTCTTCTTACAAAAATGTGTTTACCTATGCGCTGTTTTTATTGGTCTTTCGGCTCTCTCTTGAAAGGTTTTGTTAATGGCGGGAGACGGGAGGAAATGTCGATGTTTAAATGGAATTTATTTTTGAAACAAATGAATTGATTTAATTGGATGAATTGTAGCTTGGAGTGTTTTCTGCTCTTTTGTCTGTTTTATTTTTTATTGGCACAAAATATCTAAAGGGTTTTGTTTGAACATTTTGTAATTGGCTATTACAAACGATCAACACTAAATTAAACACATTTCAAACAGCTGAAACGGCCCTTAATCTAAAAGCTACTATTACCGCTTACTTAATCCTTATTCAATGTCAATTAGCCCACGGCCAGAGTAAAACAAGTTGCGTAATTACAAATTGTAATTAAATCTAAAACATCGGCCGAACGTTGCGGACTTCCTAACTTAATTCCGCGTACCGAACAATTCCTGACACCGGCCGCGGCGGTGCATGGAACTAGCAAGTGTTGGGATCGAGTGCGTTTTTGCGTCTGCTTTGCGGTTGTGTATTCCCCAACCAATTACTACCACCGTACTTTAATTACAAACTTGTAGAGAATAAGTTCCAGCTGAAATTAGATTAAAGGTAATTTATTACTTAATTCTCAGTTTATAAATTACTTTTGTAATTAGGTTCTCAATTAAAAGTTGCGTTTGTCGGTCCAAATGTGTGTTAACAAATGAGTTGGCATTGTTTCGCGATAGTATGAATGTGAATATAAAGTATTAGGTCAGATATCATCATCATATCAGCCGAAAGACGTCCACTGCTGGACATAGGCCTCCCCCAAGTGTCGCCACAACAACCGGTCCTGTGCGTCTCGCATCCATCGGTTACCCGCGACCCTCACCAGGTCATCGGTCCACCTTGTGAGAGGCCTTCCAACGCTGCGTCTTCCGGTACGCGGTCGCCACTCCAAAACTTTTCGGCCCCATCGACCATCTGTTCTGCGAGCAATGTGCCCTGCCCACTGCCACTTCAATTTGGCGATCAGATATATTTGACCTATTTTTGTTTTTTTCGCGATGAATAAAAAGTAATTTGGAACATATTTTTTTCCGAGAAAGTAATATACGTAAGCTTTTGATGTTAATTATTAACTACCATTTTATCTAGGACAGGCCTCCAGGGGAGCAGATAGTGTGGCCTAGTTTTGAAACTATACGTAATTAGTTACCTTACCTCGAAACCTCGTAGATAAGTAAATTTTTGTTTGATTTAATGTTCAACGTCGTTTATTTTGATACCCCACCTAACCATGTCAGCGGAAAAACACGACTTCACATGTCTAATCGCGCCCGCCATCTTGTTTTTTTTTTCAAAATGTATATATAGCCTATGTCACTTCGGCACTTAGGACAAATCTATCCAGCAGTTTTAGGCTTCAAGGCGTGCTAAAGAATTAAACATACAAACATGCTCTTGAAAAACATTGTCCCCTTCTTGAGACATTCGGTTAAAAAGTGCATCAAATAACCCCAAAAGTACCCTCCCCCCCAAAACTTACCTCAATCCCCAGCAAATGTCACTTTTACTACATTTAAAAACCTAAAACAAAGTTGAAAAGCTAAAATTAATTTAATGTCCGCAGTTTCAAAGCGCTTCCTTGATTAGCTCAGAGTCACCGGTCGTGTTAGGAAAGGATATGACATTCCGGATTATAAAGCCCAACTGCAGAATCATGGAGATTCCAAATTTCGCAATTCCGAGTCACTTTTTCTAGTTCTGACGTATTTGTGAAGGAGATTGTGTGGTTTGCTTTTCAAAATTTGAGCGTAAATTTGGTATTTTCTGTTGTTACTGTAGGATTTCGGGTGCCATTAGCATAATTACTAGGTAATGCTTTTGCATAATATGGAATAAGTCATCAAACTCATTAATAAATAAGGACACAAAATAGCGGCAAAATGAAAATGAATCACAACTCATTTCAAAAATCTAAAGGTACTAATTTTTAAGCAACGATCTCATCCGCATCTCAGTCGTAATCTGTCGAAAACGCCTCTAATTTCCCTAGATTTTAACAGATTGTAAAAGAGATGCGAATCCGAAAGTTTCTTAAAAATTTGTAGAATAATTGACCCCCTTGTGTTATAAAAGTAATAACAAATCCTGAAGTCTGAGGGCCAATTCTACTAATTTTCAAGCATCATTCGCATTAGCATTTCAGTCGCAATCTGTAAAAAATGTGAAAATTATGGCTTTTTTGACACATTGCGACTGACATGCGAATGCGAACGTTTTTCAAAAACCGGCCAAGTGCGAGTCGGACTCACGCACGAAGGGTTCCGTACCATTATTTAAAAAACGGCAAAAAAAACACGTTTGTTGTATGAGAAAAATAAATATTGTTTTATTTTTTTATAATAGTATTTGTTTTTATAGTGACAACAGAAATACATCACCTGTGAAAATTTCAAGTGTCTAACTATCACGTTTCATGAAATACAGACTGGTGACAGACGGACGGATGGACGGCGGAGTCTTAGTTATAGGGTCCCGTTTTACCCTTTGGGTACGGAACCCTAACAATTAGTAGAATTGGCCCACAGGCATAGAATTTTCTGTTTCTTTTTTTAAAAGTAGTTTACCATGACACATTAAACGCACTCTTGATTTTTGACTCATCACTTGACTTATAACTGAATGATTCATGACAGTTTTAAATCAACTATCAAAACAAAAACAAAACACTTGAAGTTGTGAGCAGAAACGTTTTAAAAACTACATAAGTGCATTGAATATTGAAGTATTGATTGCTCTTCCCGTCGTAAACCGTATTAACTCAATTACCTGAGCTGAGAGGCTCACGGGAGATTTAACAGCTGCCATCCAATTAGTATTTTTATTTAATTTATTAAACAACGTGAAAGAATACACGGCGGAGTTGTCATAGTAAATTAATAGAGTTTTTACTAAGGTATATCAGTTGTGCCTTTAAATTAAATCGTGTGATTTTTGTCTTTTTACCAGTTTCCTCGCATTTCATTTTAGTAAAGCGTCGTATCTGAACTCTTACTCTACTTCAGTTTTTTTTTTGTAAAGTTAACACTTCTTAAAGCACTTTGTGATCTTTGTTAACGTTGAACGAAAGCACAACGTCACGCTCAGGTTGGTGGTACCGAGTCGGGGATAGTTGGTCTCAATCGTTCGATGACGTGGGTTAGTGGCACTGAGTCGAGCATAGTCAATCGTTCGATGACGTTGATTCAGTCGCGATCAGCTGGCATCAGCCATTTTTATTTTTAAACAAAAAGTGCAGCGATTTGTAATGCTTTTATTAATTAATTAATTTAAACTTTATGTACAATAGTGGTACATGGGCGGACTTAACCTCTCAAGCTATCTTACAAATTTATTTCTTGATTAAGAACGCGTAAATCAGGCGACACACTGGTGTGTCAGCGGAGCTGGAGCGGTATGCAACAAGGCTTTTAACACGATTATCACTTCTCGTGGTCACATCATGTAGTTATAGAAAACAATCTCTTTTTGCTGAAGTTCTTAGTCTATACTAATAATATAATAATAATAATAATAATAATAATATTATAAAGAGGAAAGATTTGTTTGTTTGTTTGTTTGTTTGTTTGAAATGAATAGGCTCCGAAACTACTGGACCGATTTGAAAAATTCTTTCACCAGTAGAATCCTACATTATCAGAGATGGACATAGGCTATAGAATATTTACAAAAATGTTAGGGATCCGTATGAAAACTTCGATAATGTGACCCAAGGTGTGAGAAAAAATCCTTATATCGCGTACGCTGCGGAATCTATTGACAATAGAGCAAAGTGATGTACTACAGTTTTATAGAGGTCATCAATATCTACAAAAAAGTCCGCGATACCATATGTCTAACTATTATGGATAAGTCACCATGACCGCTTTTTGTTAATATTAGTCAAGCAAATCCCATGGTGAAATAAAAAATGGTGATTATAGTACCATGATATTAATCCTTATCCATTTAAATGGTTTGATAATTAAGGTTGATTATGTCCGTGTAAATTACACTTTAAATCATTCAAATCGAACCTTTCGTTCAAAAGTTACGACGGTAATAAACATGCTCGGAGTAAGAAAAATGTCGCGGCTTGAGCGAACTGGGGAGAATCGTATCAATGCTTGGTCCGATAACGTTGAAACACCACGGCATTTAAATGTTTTCGATAAAACAATAAGAATATCAAATGTTTGGAGTTTTCGAAAATCAACTAGGTACATACATAATAAGGGGTGAAGCAGGGGTGAATAAGTTTTTAGGGGAGGAAATTATAGCTTGCTTCAATTTACGTCGGAATTCTATGAATAAACTAAAAGTGGGATAATTGCAACAGATCATGTACCTAACAATTTTTGCATAATCAACCTCTGACGGGCTGAACGGGGTGAACAGTTGCGCTGAACCAATAATGAGAATCGTTGTGCTTAATTTTCCAAAACTAACCTTTATAAGGGGATATGTATAGGGGCGTTGCAGTTTGTGGAGTACCTACTATCCCCATGCGGACGAAGTCGCGGGCGAAGTGCTAGTAGTTTATAAAGGTAACCCCAAAATCTAAGGAGTATCCTTGGATTTTGGGGTTCTCTTTGGACGGCATCAAATTCAAATTCATTAATTTAAGTTTTCCTAAGTAATTGGTTTCAATTATGTCCGAGAAATTTGTATATGCATTTTGTGACCATGACTTTTTATACTTCTTATAACTATAGACAACAATAACGATGACAAGATAATTCAAACCATACCTTACAAACACCGGCTACTTTCATCACCAAAATTTCTTCAGTACCAGGAGCCACATAAAAAATTACAGATGCTTATTATAATAACGATGTTTAAGGAAGCCTCGTTGGTATTTACGCACATTTTCAGTCATAATTTCGTCCCGAAGCTAAAGGCAACAATCTGGCAAAATGCAAGATTGAATTTGCCTCTGATAGCTAATTTATTTCTCCCCCAGGCGTCGCGTACACTCAACCGCGTTAACTTATAACAATGTTATCATACAACATCTTTTGCTATATTTTGAATTTTCATTTCAATGCTTTTTTTGAGTTGTTTTTAAAAGCCTGGAAAGTATCATCATATCACAGTTTGAAGCAGTTGAGTTTGACATTCTCTTTGCAATTCAAATTTCTGATGCATTTATATTAACATCACGCAATTTCTTCGAAAAACCACTACGGAAACAGTAAAAATTAACAACAAGAAAACGACGTTTATCTTAAACGAGATCTAGACCAAAATAAGCAATTAAAACTCTAAAACAAAACCCACTTTCGCCGGTAATCTAAAATAAATGTCGCCAACAGATAGTCTTTGTGGCGACACACCAAATAGCTCGTTAAAATGTGTCCCGCGATTTCTAAAGTACCGTATAAAGAGGGAAGCACAGAATAAAAACGTGCAGCGTTATTCGTCTGGATCTCAGTAACACATAAAGCTCACAAATTGACCCATTTCAAGCTGAACGTAAAACTAAAGGCCCCCGCACACATTACCGCCGAGCAAGGACGATACTTCACCACTTACGGGCTAATAAAACGCGCACAACATAATTGCGGTTATAACATTATGAACGTTAACTTTGTGGAAGAATTAGTTTCTGTTTAGTTTTGTATAGGAAAACATTTGTAGCCCAACATAAATTAATTAACTGGAAACAGAATTAATCTGGAAAGTCAAGTTCGTCCGACAAACGAGGAGTCTAACAATGTGCCTGGGTTTTTCTCAACTATTTTGGGATCGACTTTCAGAGACTGCGACAAACACTATACCTTCCGTCAAGATTTGTATCAGATTTCCATGCTTCTGACTTCCCTTAAAGACTGATAAAAATATACAAATTACAGCTGAGACCAACGGCTTGGCGAGATTAGCGAGACACGGAAAAATGTCACTATGACAATCATCATCATCATATCAGCCGAAAGACGTCCACTGCTGGACATAGGCCTCCCCCAAGTGTCGCCACAACAACCGGTCCTGTGCGTCTCGCATCCATCGGTTACCCGCGACCCTCACCAGGTCATCGGTCCACTTTGTGGGAGGCCTTCCAACGCTGCGTCTTCCGGTACTACGTAAAACTTGTCGATACCATCGACCATCTGTTCTGCGAGCAATGTGCCTTGCCCACTGCCACTTCAATTTGGCGATTCTTCGGGCTATGTCGGTAACCTTGGTTCTCTTGCGGATATCATCATTCCTGATTCGATCACGCAAGGAAACTCCGAGCATTGCCCTCTCCATTGCCCTTTGGGTGACTTTAAGCCTTCGGATGAGGCCCATTGTGAGCCTATGACAATATGGTCACCAATTCACGGACCGACCTCGACAAGAGTTGCTTAACCTTGAACAACGACCCGTGCGCCTGTTATACTGTAGTTACGACCTTCTCTGGAAGCTGATCCTAACATAGTTTGGAAAAGATGACGATAAAAAACGCAAAAAAAAACTCCATGAAGATTCTGTCGCAGCCAACTAGCTTAATCAGCCGTTTCATTAAATCAGTGACATGGGCAAGTCATTAAACTATATTGAACAAAAGTCGCTGAAAAATCGGCGCTTTTAAATGAAAAGGCTAGGCTACCAATTAAACGGCTGAGTAAGCTAATTGGCTGCGAAAATTACTCCACTTTTTTCCTAAGATTATTATTATAAAACCCATATTTATCAGTTTGTACGACAACGTTATGTTAACTGAATTCAATATGATGCCAGACGATGTACCAGTTGTTGAATTATTAATATAAAAGCTTCATGAACGTATTGCTGGGTGGATACAGTCTAGTTTTACACAGACGCGGAATAAATTCATGAAACGACGCACCTTTACATCGTCTTATTTAATATCTGTGTTTTTTTAGGGCAGACAATTTTATGTTATAGAACGTAAACTGATGTTATGTCCAATAGTAGGTAATAATACGAGTATATTATAAGGAGGTCAAATTCTATCAGAACTTTAATAAATTCATAAAGACAAAAGTGAGTTTGCTTTGTTTATTTGTTACGGTTTCACGCCTAAATCGGTCTGAACCGATATGAAGACAGTAAAATGATATTTTTTTGGATATCCTTACTAGTAATAAACACGCGAAAGTGTGTATGTATGGATGTTTGTTACTATTTAACGCTTAATGGGTTGTGAAGGTCTGGTAGGCAACTCTGGCAGGGAAATCCGCTCCTTAGCTGTACGCACAATTAATGTGTTCCTAAAACGTTTTGTGCGTGTGTGTGGGATGTCCACCATGTACTTTAGTTGTAGCATATTTGTTTAAATATTTGTTAAAGTTAACCTCCGGATGTGCTGATCTGATTCCCGGAAAAATACACGGTTTTTTACAAAAGAAAGAAAGAAGAACAAATTGCTCACTGAAGCGAAATCGCGGGGAAAAGAACCAGTAACATCTGTGGCTACAGGTAGGTACAGAAATAAAATTATTTTGAGAACATGTTGTATATGTCGTAGGATAATTTGATACTTCGAATCTTCGCGGAAATCCTAGGGGTTTTGCGAAAACGCGGATAATTAGACATAGGCGAAAAATTATCAATTAGGGCACCCCGACTCGGACAGGTTAGGTTAGAAGGGGATGGCGGGGTCAAGTGAGTGAGCGTAGCGAGCGAACAGACCCCGCCATCACCTTCGTGGTTATTTTTTTTTTCGCAAAAATCCAGACTTTGTCCAGTAAGATTTGATAATTTTTCGTCTATGTCTAATTATCCGCGTTTTCGCAAAACCCCTAAGATTTCCGCGAAGATTCGAAGTATCAAATTATTCTACGACATATACAATGTGTAACGGAATAAACGCAATACCTTTTAAGAGGTCACTTTATTATGAACAACTTTTACTATGGAATCAACCCCGAAATCGCAAAAAAAAAATGCTTTTCGGTACAGCTTGGCAAAAAAGAGTATGACGTGGTGACAAGTGGAACTAAATATTTTACTAAATGGAAACCTATGATGTCGATACTACTTGGCCAACAAGTGTTAGATTTTGAGTAACGTTTATTGTTTCACATTTATTTTTAACGATTTGATTTAATTCTCTTACTGATTTCCCATATTATGGTGCGTTAAGTGAGATAGTAGCGTCCTCATTTTTTCTAAACTCTTTTTGCCAAGCTGTACATTTTGTTGAGTTATGTGCACAGAAATGCGGGGGAGTCGTTTTTTTTTTTCGAACTTCGTACCCTTTTTCGATCCCTTTAGAGATTTACAGGTTGTAGAAAGAAACGTTATTTTATTCTATTACAAGGTATAGAGGCCTATCGCATTTGTTTGTTAAAAACCATGTGAAAAAAGTCTCAGGTTAGGTTAGACCTCTGGATTTTATCTTCTGGAGATAAAATGTTTAGACCTTAGCCTGGCGTGTTTTGCAAGTGGTTTCCGAGGCTCATTTCATTTTATTTTGTTACTAAAAGACTTTTTTCCCCGAACTCTCTTTTGGCAACATTATTGAAGTAGATTTCTAGGAATAAAACTTGTGTTCACAGTCTCTTAAAGCCTTAATGATGCATTTTAATGACACTTGAAAAACCTGTGCGATACTCTTCGATGTAGTTGTGAATCTGACCTGGTGTGCCGTTGTTGTAAAGATGCTATATTTTTTTTAACAGTTTTTTAAATGATAATAACATTGTCTCTTCTCCTTTATTATACAAGTATCTACTAATCTTGTGTCGATACTCTTGCGCCATCCCATCTTTCTAGCTCTTCGTGCTGTGCTGGCGCTGCCGCTGTGGCTGCGGAGAACCTCAAGCGGCGAAAATATAATAACCTTGTTGGTAGTTATATTTTCGAGCCGTTTGGGGTTGAAACTCTCGGGACGTGGGGTCCGAGTGCTCATTACTTGTTTAAAGATCTGTCAAGACGCTTAGTTGACACTTCGCGTGACCCTAGGGCTGGCGTGACCCTGGACAAAGGATAAGCATTGCCATACAACGTGGCAATGCTACCAGCCTTTTGGGTACATTACCAGTGGCCTGCGATGCGGAGGAATTTTTCGACGCCATGTTTTATACTATTTTTAGTTTTAGTTAAGTCTTTTATTTAAGTGTGTATATAGTAATAGTCCTAATAATTATACAATAAAGTGTTTTCATATTCTTATCAACTTATCAACCGACCTAATCAGCTTGCAGCAGTTAGGCTTCTAAACTCATCAAAGCTCACTGACCAAAATTCATCAAAATAATCAGTTAAGACAACAGTTAAAAACCCAATGTGGGTTTTTAATTGTTGCCTTAACTGACCGACTTCACCAACAGATTACCATTAGATCTCATCTTCCTTGTCTTACAAAAACACTTGAACAATCAAAGCAGAAGTGAACATTCAAAGTGCGTCAATTGAATTATTCTAACTAAGGCGAATGTCATCAGTCTACTTAAGACGAAGATTAAATAATAATGAGTTGGAAGGCAAAGTGATGACATAAAATCTCGCGGGAAAATTGCTGAAGACACTCGTCCTTACTCCCAAGTTTGCATAATGAAATACTTGTGGAAATACAATATAACTCGACTAAGAGTCAGGCTAAGCAGGCAATTTGTATTTTGCTAACTTTTCATTTAGTTATAATAGTAAGATAAGTTTATTATGAAGCTGTGACGTTATTATTAAGTTTGCAGCGTTTGTAATGATAGTTATTCAAAATGGCGATTGTGAGATAAGTAATGCTATAATATTATTTAATTCCAAGAAAAATTAAAAAAAATAAAATTGCAATTATATTAAAACAAACGTCAGCTCACCAGCATCAGAAATAAAATGATAATGAAGCATTAATATAAATTTTACTGTCGGCTCCTTGACCGTTTGTTTCAATTATTATTTGTTTGAATTGTGGGTAGGCACCGACTTTATTATTCAGCTTACAAAATACAGTAATTTAAATTTCCGTGAATTCTTCTTAAAAAGCATATAGCTAAATAATTATTATTTCAGTAGAAATGATAAATCGACATACATTGCTCCTAAATAACAAATTGATCCTGCTTTTATTAAGAAACCTGAGAAATAATTATCGTTCACTTGTTTATACTTTTAAAAATCATAAATAATGTACAAAAAATAAAGCATTGTTATTTTTATTATTATTTACGACAAAAACGTCTGATAAAAATGTTTTCAATTCATAATAAACGACAGAAAATTTCACTTCAATTGTTTCAGCAATTTCGGAGTTATGTTACAGTTGGTCGGGCGAACACAATTGCCTTTCTTAATAAAGTTTCAATTCTCGGAGGCATTTTGTGTCAGTCCCCTTGTAATTTTATATAATAAAGACTCGAGCGACTTCTAACAAAACTACCATTAGACTGAGTTTATTGAATTTGTATAAAAAGCTGAGACTTAATTTTATTTAGACACATTTTGAAAGTACGATTTGGTAAAATAAAGTTTTGTACTTTTAAATTTTAACTGTGATAATTTTAGACATTTGCAAAACTCAAATTATAATACAAACAAAACTTCAAAACGAAACAATAGGCAGTTACAAACCATAAAGTTAGAAGCTCTATTTTGCACCACTAAAAGCGTTTTACCGCTGTTTATTTGAGAAAAACTGTCAGATTTCACATTTTGTCGTGACACAAGGCTGGATTTTACGGTTTCCTTTAGCATGGGCACTAAGTGAATATGTACAGAAGGTTCATTCCTTACAAGAAACGAAATCAGGCGCCCGCACACATAAATGCGATCGTACGGTGATCACGAACAAATGCCGATCGCGAGCGCGCTTGCACTCGCTATACGTGAAGCGCGACTATGTGTAAGTGCGTTTTTTCTTGTTTTAAGGCGACTTCCCACAGTGCGTAATATTGCGGACAGACGCGGACCAGCTCGTACCACGACAACGAGCAGACACGCACCGGACACCTTAGCTCTTCCAACGGTGTGTGTCGGTCCGTGTAGGTCTTGCGACTTTGTCATTCCAAAATGACCATGACAATTTGCCATTCCAAAATGCAAAGTGAAAGAGAAGTTACCGGCGACGCGGCGACGGATTGGACGCACCGCGACGGACGTGTCTTAGCTACTTATACGGACGCTACATTTCCCATGGTGCGTCGGCGTGGGCTGGTCCGCCTAGTCCCCAATACTTAGCACCGTGGGAAGCTAGCTTTATGGAGCCATCCTTCTGTGCCTTCTTATTCCTTTGGGCCTGGGCATGTAATCCCGGGCGTCGCGCGTCGGGCGGTGTGCCCGCTGAGGCCGTGTCTCCTGTGTCACCCAGGCGATTAAAGTGATTTACAATGTGGCCGCTGGCCCAAGAATTAAGAAGTTTATTTTAGTTCTCTGAACTAGGATTCTACTTACCGCATCACGCCGTAATTCGAGAAGACAAGTCGACCACAAAATTAAGGGTGGTATTTGATGCGTCATCTAAGGGATCCAACGGTATTTCCTTGAATGACACCTTAATGGTAGGACCACTCTTACAGGCTGATCTACGTCATACAGTTATGCGGTGGCGTCAACATCCAGTATGCTTGGCAGCCGATATCATAAAAATGTATCGCCAAGTAAAAGTAGCTGATGATCACGCGGACTTTCAAAGGATTTTATGGCGAGATGACGTTCAGTCTGCTATAAAGGAATACAGGCTTTTGAGAGTTACGTTTGGAACATCTAGTGCACCTTACCTGGCTGTTAAGGCATTGCAGCAAACCGCTAGCGATGAAGGTCAATCGTATCCATACGCTGCTAGTAGGATAAAGACGGATTTTTATATGGATGACTTAATGACAGGTTGCCAGACTGATGAAGAAGCTGTAAAAATCTATCATGAGTTTAATGAACTGTTGAACAAAACGGGTTTTACTTTACAAAAATGGACAAGTAACCGAGAAGAGTTGCTAAAACAGATAAGACTGGATACTGGAAGAGATCTGGAAATAAAAGAAGATGAAACCATTAGAATTCTAGGACTTACCTGGAATCGTAATTCCGACGAGTTCCATTATACTGTAAACTTACCTTTTACAACACCGTCGCCGTTGTCGTCGTCTGCATCTGAAACTAAAAGAAAAGTTATATCAGAGATATCACGCTTATATGATCCATTAGGTTGGATTGCACCATGTATAGTCATCGCTAAAATCTTCATCCAAAAACTGTGGATTGCTGGTTTAGATTGGGACGAAGAGCTATCTGAAGATCTTCTAAAAGAGTGGCAGTCTTATCGTTGTGGGTTGCATACACTCAACAACTTCAGAATTCCTCGGTGGCTGAAACGAAAAAGCGATGATCAAATAGTTGAATTGCATGGTTTCTCTGATGCATCAAGCGTAGCATACGCCGCGGTTGTTTACATCAGAGTCATTGACGTTGCAGGCCGAGTCCACTGTAATCTGGTAACCGCAAAAACGAAGGTGGCTCCGATTAAGCAAATTTCTATACCACGACTAGAGCTATGTGGCGTAGTTTTAGTTACCAAATTACTTTTGGAAGTGGCTCGTGTCTTAAATGTTCAAAAATCCAACTTACATGCTTGGACGGATTCCACGGTCGTGCTGGCTTGGTTGAGTGATCACCCGAGTCGGTGGAAAACCTTCGTCGCAAACCGGACATCTGAAATCCTTAATGCCCTTGACTCCACTCAATGTCATTATGTGGATACAAAAAACAATCCAGCTGATATTGCTTCGAGGGGTAGCGCATCAACAGATTTATTAAATAACTCGATTTGGAAACATGGACCATCGTGGTTGCTTGGTGATACCATAGAATATAGAAGACCCAAGGCTATAATGACGAAACTGGAACTGAAATCCATGAAGGTTCATGCGGCACAGATAGACGATCAGCCGAGTGAACTGATGTGGTCTAGATTTTCATCGTTCCGTAGATTAATCAGGACTTTGACCTATTGCAGACGATTCCTGAAATTAAAGACAGCCAGAGAATCACGGTCAAAGTTGCCGCCTTACCTTACAGCTTCTGAGATTGCGGATACCATGCATTGCTGTCTCAAGCAGAGTCAAAGTGTTTGGCTGGAACGAGAAATCAAGGCTATCCAAGGCGGAAAAGATGTCAGCAAAAACAGCCGCTTGAATTCGTTAAATCCTTATTTGGATGACAAGGGCTTGATGAGAGTAGGGGGTAGGATCCAATATTCACAACTTGGTGAGGATATGAAGCATCCTATCATAGTTCCTTGTCAGTCCCATTTGTCAAGATTGCTTATCTCAGATGCTCACGAGCGTGTAATGCATGGTGGTCCTCAACTGACCCTTAACTTTCTTCGATCAAAATATTGGATCATTCGTGGAAAGAATATGATCAAGGCTCACATCCGCGACTGCGTACCTTGTATTCGTCATGCAGCTGTAACAAGAAACCAATTAATGGGTCAGCTACCATCATGCCGAGTGACTCCAAGTAAGCCCTTTCTTCATACAGGGGTTGACTATGCGGGACCAATTCAAATACGAACAGCAAAGGGTCGTGGACATAAGTCCTATAAGGGTTACATCTGTCTGTTCGTATGCATGGCAACCCGCGCAGTGCATATAGATGCGGTCTCTGACCTGACATCTCAAGGTTTCCTTGCTACATTCAAACGTTTTGTGGCTAGACGGGGTCACTGTAGTCACCTTTACAGTGACAATGGCACCAATTTTGTAGGGGCGTCCAAAGAGCTTAAGGCAATGTTCCGCGATGAGTGTGCTTCTCTTCCCCAGGAAATTGCTTCTGTCTTGGCCAATAATGGAACCGAATGGCATTTCATTCCACCTCATTCTCCTAATTTTGGAGGTTTATGGGAGGCTGGGATCAAAAGCACAAAACATCACCTCAAGCGGGTAATTGGTGACTCGACTTTGACCTTTGAGGAACTGAGCACGGTCTTATCCCAAATCGAGGCTTGTCTGAATTCCAGACCTATATCACAGTCTAGCGTGAACTCCTCAGACCCAAACCCGTTGACACCAGGGCATTTCTTAGTTGGTCAGCCACTGGTGACAGCACCAGATTACGATTATGAGCATGCGACAGTCAGTAGCTTAAGACGTTGGCAATTGACACAAAGGATGATTCAATCTTTTTGGAAACGTTGGTCTCAGGAGTATTTAACCACGTTTTTTCAACGACACAAGTGGGCTAAACGTACGCGTGATCTGAAGGTTGGAGATGTTGTCCTCGTAAAAGAAGACAATTTACCACCTGCCAAGTGGTTATACGGTAAAGTAGTTGAAGTACACCCTGGCAAGGACAATTTAGTGCGCGTAGTTACCCTTCAGTGTAAGGACTCCCGAGTCAAACGCCCAACTTCTAAGCTTTGTCTTTTACCTGTCAACGATTAATGATGTGTTATTTTACTGTCTCATTTCTTTAATTCCTTATTTTATATAATATACAGTCCACTCAGATAATGATTTTAGAAATGTAAAATTGTACTGATTGTTCGATTTAACTGTTGCTAAACCTAACATTTTTCTTCTACTTATGTCGTTATGTTATTTTGTAATAAGAACGTTGTGATCTCCGAGCACCAAGGATTTTAGTACAAGAGAAGTTGTTCATGTTCTTACTCTTTATCATGTCATGGTAGGTGGTTTGAAAGGACTAGGTCCTTGGTGGGCGGAATGTTCACGTCATAATATTGAATTTAAGTCAAACCTAATCTCTAAAATAATTTTATAGTACCTCTTGCCTCGATAGATGGCGTTCGTCGATTTAAATTCGCGCTATGGTTTCGTTACCGAGGATTGTATAAGACACCTCGGTAAAAATTAATAAATGTCTACGTTCTGAGTACGTGGTGTGGTTTTATTGCTATAAACAATCTCCCGACTCGTCGACAAAACAGGGCGAAAAGATCTTCGATGATCAATAGGTGTGCAGGTTTTATTATAACTACAGTGTATGTGGTTTAGTTACATTGTAAGCTTGCGAAAATTCGTATGGCATATGGTACAGCTGCAGCAGTTACACCAAAACGTAGTGTACTACGTTAATATTGGTTCACGCTATATTCCAAGTGTGATAGCAATTTAGAGTTTATTAAAACCTACCAAATAAATTCTCAAAAGTAACTTAAAAATTTACGCCAGGGTTTAGTTTCGCATGTGCTCCTCTATCGAACTGTACTTTAGTGTGGTGTTGGGTTTATTCCCAGAACAGTTTTATTAAAGGTTTTTCTTCTGAAATTTCTCAGTAGCAACTCGGAATCTGGCTTTGTACTCGCTTGATGACAATCGGCTCAACTCGCCCCTATTTCGCGAGGCTGGTAAAATGTGGGGGTACTTGTACAATAGGTACACATCTGCTTAGGCAGATGGCCTTTCGGCAAACAGCCGGCAGTGGAATACAGCCGTGTTAAAACGTTCAAAACTAAGCAGTGAATCGTTTTCCATTCTCCTAAAACGACTAACAAGGCGCCATTAAATCAGTATGTCTTCAATCATTAATTATATGCCAGTGGTTCAATTAAGAGATATCGTGTATCAAAGATTTACCTTAATGGTCTGTACTTGAATCGCTCGGGTATATCTGTGTTTGACGATGCGAAATATGAGTAGTATATAATTATGTTTTGGTATACAAGTATACATTCTAGTTATGTAGTCTGACTAATGAACTCTTAGATTGACAAACAGAATATATGTACATCTGAAATAAACTCAGACCTGGTGTAATTAATGTATTATTTATTAGAAAATTAATAAACAACTAGACGAATAAAGACACAAAATTTTTGGGATGCATGAAGGAGCCTCCTCGTGAAGCGCAATATGTTACATCAGGCACACAACTGAACCGAGCGCTCGGTACATCCTGGACAGTCTCTCCTAATACCTTATGAGACTGGCCAATCCTTCCCTTGCGGTGGTAAGGCTAACACCCGTCTGTTTATTGACGTCGACGCGTGGGTGTACCAGTGTCTTAAGGTATCTTCTGTCTGGGCACGCTCGCTCCATCATAGACCTCATCCATCGCTTCCAATCAGGCGTGATCGAGGTCAAGAGCCAGCCCATTATTCAATAAAAAATGTAAAAACCCGTAGAAAAAAACATTACTGTGCATTGGGCATAAAAATAGTCAAATTCATAGCTGTCAATTGTGGAAAAAGTGCCCAGAAATCTGGCAGCTTTGGGACTAAAACCTCGCGTCTTTCAGGACATCAAGCAGCTACTTGGCTGTTCACGTACCCAGATGAATTATTTTGAAATTATATTCGTTCCTAAAACACGTTGAGGATTGCTAAGTAAATTGGAAACAACTGTCCCACAAAATACTGCCAAAGCCAAAAACTTAAAACAACCCTCATTTGCAACGGATTAAAAAAAAACTCCAACCAGTGCTTAAAATGTTATACTTTTATTTAATGATCTTCATTAAGCCGTACTTAAACAACCGACTTTCCACTTCGGAACTTTAAAATAGAATTAAATACGCTAGGCATATAATTTAGCTTAAGTACAAACGGCGTGTTTCACGAAACAAGATCTTTATAACGAGATTCAGTAAGGAGAGACTGGATCTCTCCGGCGTACTAATAATAAGTAAAAAATCAAAAGAATTTAACAAGTGGTGTTTCGTTGCGACGAAGGACGGGATGACAAATGCTCCCTCGGGCCCGCTCCACTGAAACTTGGACTGAAAATCCCGCAATGTTCACCAACTTATTCCTCATCATCTGTTATGTTTCATTTGGGTCGAGTTTAATGAAAATGATAAAAATATTCAAGCTACGCTTAGGCTATTGTTGTACGTTTTTATTGTTCTCGACCTTTGTTTGATATAAACTGAGTGTGCTCGATACGTCATCAATACAAAGGGCAATTGTTTCATACTTTATTAGACTTACAATTTCGTTCGTTTGAAATTATTTTGTGTGTGTTCCCTGTATTAGACGAAATGAGGTCTTTTATTCGATTTATTAGAAAGTAAATTACCATCGTATTGCTGTGATAGCTCCAATTTCGCATGTTTGAATCCGTGACGTCATGTAATCACAGGCCGGAGTGCTTACACGTGTGCCGGTTACTAATGCTTATCATTCTTTACGACTTACCTACAAACCGGAGCATCGTCTGGAACAACGTTATTATTCTCATCAGATTAATGCACGGGTATCAACGCGAAAATAAGATAAAAAACTTTGCGTTCTTACCGCAAAAATCCATTTCCAAGTTAAACAGATCTTTTCACGTTTTTTGCTCATTGAATCTGAGAGTTTTTTGTTCCATATTTTTAAAGATTATCGCGGAGTTCATTTGGAACTTTACCTTAATGAGAAACGCAAGGTAGACATCCTAAAGGGGTAGGTGTAAATTATAGAAGCCCGGACGTTAAATTTTGGACGGAACTCTTAATTACAATGACGTTCGTTATCATTACTTAATTAAGTTTGATTGAAATTTGAATAATTTCTAGGCGTTTGTAATTGGAAGTTAAAGGAGGCACTTATCGACATGAATTTTATTAAGGTACCGACTTTGTAGAAGACTTATTTACATTTGTGCTTTCTGTTCCAGTTTTTAGTTAGGCAAGTTTACATGAATATGTATGTAAAAGCTGAGTAACTAAAGTAAAGGATTATTATACAGCTCTCGGGCTAAATACGGGGATAATGACCAGAGGCTCAAAAAGGGTCTTGAAATTTACTAAATCTTAGTAGGTACCTGACTCAGGGATTTGATAGGCTTGCAAGCCTTGGGCTTAAGTGAGCTGTCAAAATTTAAGAAGCGAAATTAGATGAATTGTAAATAAGGGTTCCAATGTTACACAGGCTGAAACTGAAACGATGTTACATAGTTTTTGATGAACGAAATTCAAGTTTGAAATCATTTTCAATGGGCAACAATTATGTTTGGATGTTTACGTTGATTCGTGTTAAAAAAGGCCATGAAAATTCCTAAAATGAACGGTGTGGATTTTTCATACGTAATAATTACAAAAAAAAATCATACAAACATTCCCTATTATAGAACCTTCCTTAAATTATAGCTCACAGATCCAGTGTTTAAAGCTGTGCGCTATCTGTCAGTGAATTAATAAATTAATTTAATATTTAATTTAAGAGATTAAAAAGTTTATCTCTTTGCGTATATTTCCCTCGTTTATCTACGTACCCCAAGCAAAAAATGTATGTGCATAGCACATAGATATGTCTACAAATAAAAGTAAACACAAAGTCTCCGCCATAAAAAGCAAACACGGTTATCTTATAAGGGGTCAACAAGGGCTGCGGGGTTTGAAGCGTGCAAACGAAGGGATGACGCGTCATCTCGAGCTTAGCTGCACACTTGGCGATTATCGTTAGCCAATTGTTTTTTTGTTTGAGAGATTGCAAGCAGTTTTAAACATAGGGCTAATTCTACAAATTTTTCGCATTAGCATGTCTGTCGCAATCGGTCAAAAAAGCTTCGATTTTCATATATGTTTGTACACTAATGGTGTTATCAATTCCTTGCTCGCTGCTCAAGTTAAGGAAATATAAAATTCAACGTAATCAGCATCTCAAACTTAAGGAATCCCTTATCAATCAAAACACCTGTGCACTGCTTTGTTTATGAATAAACTTTAGCAATCAGTTTTCAAAACTCTTCTACAATTGGCATTAATTTATTTTTGAACCCATTTATTCTCCCATAGCTATGTTTCATTTAACATAATTAAAATTGAATAGGTACAATTGTGGCTCGAATAGAAGGATACGGAAGGGATCGCTTGCTACGTGCTTGCGAACTAATTACAAATATTATAATTTATTGCCTAAATATATGGGGAATATTTTGCGAGTTAATTATCTGATAATATTTTGGCAAAATATTGTGCCATGTGGATTTTGTTTGGGAATGGGACACTTCATTATTCCCTTGGGTGTCAGTTATCATTGAGGGAAAGACTAGAAGCTGTCTGAACACCTATAATTTCTTTCAATAACTATTTCAGTACGTATCGCTATTCTAAGCCACGCTGGGTTTGAGTCAAATTCATATCATTATGTCACCGGAAAATTGCAAACGCCGTAAGATTGTAAAATATTGCGTGAATTTGTAAATTATTTTTTTCTTAACAAGGCACGGATATCTATCTATGGAGTAGGTCTCCGCACTTAGTCCTGCTGTGGACCATTGTGCGTGAGCCATGTCGGCCGTCATTCAAACCAGCCAACCTCTCTCCAGAAGCAGATCAGCCCACTCAGTGTGTTCAGGATGTCTGTGAGTGAATTTGGTGTCCCTATTGTTTGCCTCCGTATTTCGGTAACGCCTGTGCACTCAAGGAGCACGTGCGATACCGTTTCCTCCTCCTCCATGCAGGCTCTGCACAGAGGACTGTCCGTTATACCCATCGTGTGGAAATGTTTGTTCAGCGAGCAGTGTCCGTTGATGGTCCCCGCCACCATTCGTAGGCGCCTCTATCCAATTACAGAAGGCGTCTGGTAAGTTTCCTGTTTAGGGATGGCATGGATATATTAGAAACTATTGAATTTGGATAGGATTAGTTTTAGGATTAGTATACAAAACGATTTTTTCATAATAATCGAGAAATATAATCTAATAAAGATTTATTACAATCTTTTGGAGTCTGCAATTTTCCGGTGACATATGTATGTAAAATATGTTGTGTATGATATATACAATTTTATTCTTAAATAATATGTAAAATCATTTTGGCGTATACCATCAGTGACTCCCACTATCTATCACAATATTGTTGTTACTTTGCCAAAAGAAGAGGTTTTAATTTTACAAAAATGTTTGGCTTGATCTGCCAAACTGATTATTCAATTCATTTATTATACTGAGTTTGCAAACGGAAAAAATGGTGTTATTATGGTTGATGGAAGTGTTTGGCTATCGAAAGTGGAGAAACAAAATTGTTTTCTTAAACAAAATCTTTGTATTGATGCTTTAATATTTTAGCTCTATATAACAAAAGTCCCGAAAGCTTACTCTTGTGTTACCACTTTACTGGAAGAAAAATATTAGCTGCCAGTGTTTTGTCAAGAAAAAAAAATACAAAATGGCGAGAGGATTTTTCCCAGTTTCATAGAGCGTGTTACAAATGGCCTAAAAAACTACATAGTACGGATTCATCACATTTTTAGCTTCGTCCTCAATATTGAAGGACAAGACACGATCGCGACCAAGATTTATGTTTGGAATATATTTTTATACTGTCCGCCATCACCCAATTACCACAAGAAATCCTTTATTTATTTCAAAACTGTCAAAAACAGACATTTTAATAACTCTCTTAAGTTAGTAAAAACCAATTAATGAATGCTGTTAGCGGTGAAAAATAAATTATTTCTTTGATGTCCGCGGTAGGTATCACTTAAGCAGCCAGGCGACCGACGAGGAAATTCATGTTTTTCTCGTATCAAATACTTTTGATTAATAATCCTGCCGCGAGAAGACAGCCGTATTTTTCTCACCATAAGTTACGATTCATTCGTATATGTTAATGTGGATCTTTTTCCATTTCCTCTATAATTTTTATTTCCACTATATTTTTCACTTATTATAATTTCAGTTCATAGCAAGACGAAAGAGTTTTAAAGGAATAAAAAAAATGCTAAATGGTTTTTATAATGAAAAACGGCTTGCTCTCATTTATTTCATGACGGATTTGTAAACTTGATATTAATACTGGTATTCAGCTGAATCCGGTCTGACTGGAAGCCGACCCCAATATAGTTGGGAAAAGGCTAGGCAGATGAATGTATTTGTAAACTATTTTTGCGCTGCTGTGGAAATAGTTGGTTAATACAGAGCATATTGAATATTAACTTTGACACCCAGTATGAAATATTGTGTGAGTTTATCCTCAACTTTACAGGAAAAGTTTTCTTTTTTGTTAGATTCAGAAACAATTGCAGCTCAAAAATATTTTGCACGAAGCGCAGTCAATACTTTTTGCCTTGTTTTGGACTTGAATTATTATAGAGGTTACTTGAAATAATATAATTTCCTTCCATCAGATAATGATGATTCTATTCCTAAATCCTAACTATAATATTACAAATGCGAAAGTGAGTGTGTTTGCTTGTTGCGCTTCCACGCTAAAACGGCTGAACGAATTAACATCAAATTTGATATTTATATGTATAGCCTGGTATATGGAGAAGGACATAGGCTACTTTATTACGCGATAACCGACATCACCAATAAATGCGACACATTGTTTGTATGTTACCTATGGACATCTTAACGGCTGAACGAATTCGGATGGAACTTGGCACACGGGTAAACCATATCCTGGATTAGAACATAGGATACTTTTTATCCCAGGTGTCTGTTCCTTCGGTATAATTTCCGACTTACATGCGAGCAAAGCCGCGTGCAGTAGATAGTAATTTTATAAGTGGGTACAGTGTTATATATGGGTGTGTAACGATTGACATAATAACAAAATATCTAACGTTCACTTGACATAATTTCAGTTAACATAATTTTGTTTAACATAACGATCAGTTGACATAATGAATTGTTGATATAATTTCATTTCACCTGTTTTCATATGACGTAAGGAACATTTCCTATAATGCACATTTCACATAATATTTATTTAGCATATTATTAATTTACTATAATATTCATAATCTCTAAGTAACTTTTAATATAATTTAGAAAATCTGATACGATTTTAAACGCCTGCTAGTATGGTGCTAGCAAAAGCCACCCTCAACTATTGTTACCAGGAGAAACTGGATGCAATCTGGACTTTAGGGCACCCCGACTCCGATTTTTATATAAACCACCCAGAAGTAGGAGCCCCGCGAAGCGGGGCTCCGTCGACCAATAGCCCACCCTCGACCATGCATAGAATATTTTAAGGTTTGGTTAAGTGCCATTTAAGTTAGGCTGGAACTGTGTCCATTAAACATAAATTTTAGGTCAAAAGAATATTAGGTCAAATGAACATTATATTAAAAGAATATTATACATACTGAAAATTATATAAAATGAACGTTATACTGAATTTTATTATGTTTTATGAATATTATATGATATGAAACATTAGGTCATATGAATTTATGTCATTTGATATTATGTCATATGAAAATTATGTCATACGAACGTTAGTTCAAGTGAAATTAGAGCATTTGTTATTATGCCAAACATTACACACCCGTTATGTATTGTTACCAGTCGGTCTATTCTTTAAATCTTTAATCATGAAAATTTAGTGGAATAAGCTTGAAGTGAACTGTCAAACCATCTTGATAGCATGGATCACTTTTAAACTATCACAGTGAAATTTTACAGAGTAGCACTACTGATTACTGTTCATAATAAATTACTGAATTCAAATTCATTGACCAAAATTACAAAACAAGATAGACAAACATTTTCGACGATTCTTTTTTGAAATATAAGTCCCAAGCTTGTGGAGGTTTCCTCCGTCACCGGCGGGTATTTAAAGGGTTATTAGCCTCTTCTTAGTTAAGGATTATACGTCCATGACAACACTGGCATTTTAGGGGGTTGCCATGACAAAAACTGCCTTAGGCATTCGAGACGAGACCCTTGTTTTTTTAAGGCCCTCTATTTTTATGTAACAAATTATACGTCGGGAGACACCCTAATATTAGGAGTGACGCTGCCGCTGTTCAGAAATAAACGTCACCAGACAGTACCTACAGCGTATTTTTTTGTCAATATTTGTAATGGCTGGTTTTGAATACCTATTCAAGCAAGTTTAATTAGGTAGAGTGTGTCGATTGTTCACTGAAATAAAAACATAATGAGCTTTACGGTTACACCAAATAGGTCCAGATCACCAAAAGCCAGATCTGAGGGCCAGTTCTACTAATTTTTAAACAACTTTCGTATTTGCATGTCAGTGGCAAACTGTCAAAAAAGCAATATTCATACATTTTTGATAGATTGCAACTGACATGCAAATGCTAAAGTTGCTTGAAAATGAGTGGAATTGGCCATCTGTTCTCTTGTATCGACGTTATGATTTTTTTAAGATAAAATCAGCAGAGGTTATCTGAGTTACTTTAATCTAATCGAATTATTTGACTGACGAAAATCTGGATATATCTTCAGTCACGAATTTTAAATGAATTAGTATGTTTTATATGAATGTTTACGAAATGGGTTGTAGTTCAGTCCTTGTCCTTTTTCGAATCTCGTATATCAGCCAAAAATATTTAATTACGTTGCTTTCATAAACAACCATGTTTAATATTTGTAGTACATGAGTAGTTTTATGATGAAATGTAACATAAGTATGTTAATAAAGGCTTTTATTATTATTGTATTATTATAATAGTACAGTATTTGTCCTGTATATCAACCAATAATATATCGTCGCGTATTCAAGAATGAGCGTCTAATGTCGATTGAATTCCATCACTCACCATCAGTCATCCGTCATTCATGACTTTTAGAATTGGGTTACGCTTGCATGAGCGTGTAATAGGCGCCTAAAGATCAGCCGGTCAATTCTGTAAACATCTTAGCGTGAAAACTGGAGGTGGAATGATCTTGAAGTATTCCAACTTGATTACATGGAGTGACACTCACTTCATGTGAGTTAAATGGTAAGTTTTTTTAAAGAATCCATATTAGACAAAATATACCTAAGGCGCTAGACACTCAGAAAAGACGTAAGACGAGGACGGGGTACGGACATATGTCTCTTCCGCGTCCCTTTCATACAAAATATATAGAAGCGTCGCGATGCAAAACATATAGGAAGGACAGGGCGCAGACACGTGTCGCTGACATACATAAATACACCACCGCAATTAACCACATCTTCGCTGTCCCCGCCCCGTCCTCGTTTTACGTCTTTTCTGTGTGTCCAGCGACTAAGGCGATAAAGTAACAGTTAGACACTATTTTCTCTTGTAAAATTGTTAAGTTTTACGAATGCTATATATTTATGTATGAAAGTTGGAATTCATATTTGTATCTAAACCCAATTTTCGTAACTGACTTTTGCAAAATAAGTGCGTACTAAAGAAAAACGCAGTTTATTCTTAAATTAGCACAGAAAAAAGTGTAGAAAAAAGAAAAGAAAAATGGCCTATAAAGGAAACATTTCTTTGTTAACATTTAAATGGCACCTACGTCAGCAATATTGTGTGTACTTTACAGTTATTTTTCTTGTTATTTTCAAAAGGCGTGGGTGGCTTCACTAAGCTTTTGTGTATTTCTTGCCTTTGTTTAAGTTTAGTAATTGAGCGATTGATTTCATTTATGAAAGTCTTAATTAACATTAAATAACAAAGTGTTGACAACAAGATCTTATCCTAAATAATTAGTTCTAGGACAACTTATCTTTACAAAAATTTGACACGGAGTTTACTATACACAAGTATACAAGTTCATTAGAACGCAATATTACCTACTTGAAAGTAACACCACTGTTTATCTATTACTGGTAATGCACTTTGACTAATTCTATGTCTAATTAAAGCGCGGGTATTCTATGTCTAATATAACTATGACATTTATATTTCATTTAACATTTAAACGACATCGATTGAGTTATAGCAAAGAAATTAAACTTCTTAACTATGGGTAATTTTTGCACAAAAGTAATTCCTATTATAGTTGTCAAGAAATAAAAATAGTGATGTAGTAAGCGAAACCGATTAAGATTAAATGATATTTGAATATGATAAATTATTCGATTTGCTTTTTTCTATGGATGAGACTGAAATGTTACAGAGTTCGAGATTTTTTGGACTATGCAGAATTTACGCGATCTTTTATAATCGCGGTCTATTAAGTGTTTGAGTGTTAACGTGCAGCCTTAGATTATTTAATCTAAACGTGCCGCAATGAAAATGTTAAAGGGATAACGATTAGAAACCGAATTGTTTTATGAAATGTAAATAACATAGTGTAAATTACTTTACGTGGTTTGTTTGTTTATTTATAAATAAAACTTCATGTATAATAGTGGTACATGAGGGACTTATTACAATAAGGCATTCTCTACCAGTCAACCTTTGGGTTAAAAAGACTACACAGTTGTTTCATGTTTCACACTTGGAAATAACTTAATAAAAAATCAATTATACCACTACCTACTGTTATATGGTCTCACTGTGTAGGGTCTCAATCATCATAGCACTGGCCACACGTTTATTATGTATTTTTAAACTTTTGTGCAATAGATCAAAAAGAATAAGCCAAACAAAAGTAAACAGAACATAAAAGTTATAATGTCAGATCCATATTATGTCAGTCCTGTGACATTTCCGCGTAGTGCATTTGTTCTCGATAGTAATGAAAGAAGGACGCTATCAAAATAGATTGTTACAGTTTTTTCTCACCAAGATATTCCATCCAACTTTCTTACAAGATATTGCTTAACAAAAGCCATTACAGTTCTTACAATTTTAATATTTAAAAATCCTTTTATCTACCTTAACGTGTTTCTGGCCCCTTTTTATTACTGAACGATACTAAAACGTTTCAAAACGATTTGTTTTAAATGGGGGGATTAAGAATCAATTACGGAGCAGTGTTTTTCCAATGTTTCCAGTTTGTGTTGTTGGAGTCACTTCGACGGTCGCTGTGCCGGTTCTTAAGGGGACGAGAGACGGGGGGGGGGAGTAGAGGACCTCTTTCGAGTTCTTTTGTTATTTAGGAAATGAAAGCAGGTAATAAGCGGGAAAAAAATTGTAAGATAAAATATTCCTCCCAATTTCGAACAATTCTGCAACCCTGGCTTGCAGAATTGTTCGAAATTGGGAGGAACACGGGTGGGTTTTAGGTAGTAAGAGTCTGACACCATAGACTAATATAATTGAGATCTAACACTCCCTTCCGTTCCACCCAGAGCGGAGAGTAATTTGATCAATAATACAAAAAAAAATGTTAGTTTAAAATATGGTTAAAAAATTGTTCATTAGTAGAAAACTTGTAAGAAATATCAGTATTTTTCGCATATCGATGAAAAATGCCTAACTAATAAAAAGTAAAACTAATAAATACTAAATTTTTTTTTGCTGTTCAAACATTACATTTTTATGAACGTAAAATAAAAACCTGTGCCATATTTTCCGGGATTACGTAAATTGTATTGCAAATCATATTTATGGTACAAGTACGACATTATAAGTGTTCCATTCATTTTCCATTACAGGCAAGAACAGATAGGGTTAGGTAACTGCTAAAAAATATGATTTAGAAACATAAATGAACAGTAAAAAAAAACTAAGTAGAATGTATAAGAAAATGGAGGAGATCCGCGCATTTCAAGTGCATTCTCTTGTCTATTTTATTCAATAGGGCTGCCAACAACTTCTGTGAACATAGTATCTAAGGGTTAGCATCAGCCGCCGCCGCCGTCAGCGATCATCGCGCGAATACGCGTGCATCGTCGAATCTGTAAACATGTCGAAGTGAAGGCTTTTCATAATCACTTCATCCAAGCCTTCACTTCGACAGGTTTACAGAATCGCACTGCTGATCGTCAACTATATATAGGGCCTAGACTTTAAAATTCTATTAACAGCAACCATTGCATTAGGCTAAAATTTGTTCGAAAGTGTTACCTCGGCTCTGGGACCCAAAGGACACTAGGAAGAACAAAAAAAAATTTCTTACGAAACATGACGTGGTCGATTCCATCTGTAATTTAGACCTTATGACGTTCAAATTACGGTGTGTGACATCACTTGAAACATTAGCTTTATGCCCCATCGCCTGTCAGTCCAAAAAATAATATTCTTTTTTTTAATAAAAAAAAAACATTTTTGTCAACAACCCTATTGTACTCGTTTGTACAATAACGCGGTAAACAATAAAACAATGCAAGATTGCTAGTACTGGCTGTAGTAAATCACGTGAATGTATGTACGGAAATAAACATTATACACGCTTTTATTGAAAAATGTTGGATATTATTGTAAATGTTTATGTGTAATAGGATGTTGAAAGTAGTAGTGGTAAAATGGTTGTGAGTGTTACTTTGCGTTTAGGTATTGGTCTATGGTAGTTTTATGTTGGAGAATCCAAATTATTTATTACACACGATAAATCTAATCATTGATGGACATGGAAATTAGCATTCGTTTGTATTCGGCAATACGATGGTTGTTGAGAGACATTAAGAAAATAGTGTTCGAATGTAAATTCGTCGATCATGCGCCCGATTTCTTCCCGGTCGTGTCGTATAGTCATACCACTTAAGTGAGTACATGAACAGACAGTGCACCTGTGTTTGCGCACACACTTATGCACTATAATATCTTCTGCCTTTTTTTTAGGTTGGGAAATCATAAAATGACTCCTTCCGCTCTGGGTGGAGCAGAAAAGTGTGTCACTGACTAGAACCCATCCGTGTTCCTCCTAATGCCTTTTGTGTTTCAGGGCCGCGGTAACTTTTTCGAACAAATTCCGCAACCTTGGCAGGCGGCACTGGCCCTAACGGGCCCCGTCTATTATGCTGATAACTTTGTGAGGCGCGCATGGAACCCAACGCGCCGTCGGCCCGGGCCTGGTTCATCTTCTGCCTACTTCCCGAATCTCCGTTGAGATTGAAATTCTGTCGGGAGAATTATTTAAGTTTTTTATGTTTCCTGATTTCAACAATTTAGTTTGGAATTAGGTAGCCTACATTATCATCATTAACACCCCATTTCAAACCCCCTTTTTCAATACCGCTAAAACCGCACTATCTATTATGAATAATTAGTGCTGTCAGCGCATCCGATAATTAGGCCCGCTACAAACTTCCTGCGCATTATCATGACAAATGAGACTTCACTTTGCACGACGATCGCGACGCTTGTAGCCAGCATTAACATAATATGTGCTAATTTATGACGTCACTAATAGACATCGATCTAACGAACGCGGGCGGTCAGCTTTGGTGGCGAGTGTGGCGCATTTATTAATTTTGGTTTACTAAGTGGTGTTTGGGATTTCTAAATGATATTATTATTTTATGTTACCGCCAAATGGCGATCGTCAAATAAACCATGTCAGAGGCCCTTGAGGCAGTTTAGAACCTCTGACAGTAGGGTGTGTGGTTTCGTTAGACCTTACTGCCCACACGATAAAGAAAGAAAGTTAAGTTTTTTAATGTGTGCTAATTATGTAACGAGTTGTAAAAACATACATAAATAAATGAATGAGGAAACCCTTGTTTGTTTTATTGTGAGACGATTAGCTTTATGTTTTAGAGATATTATGTAAGAAACTTTTAGGGTTTTAAATGCAACATTGTTTTAATAAACATTTTATAGCTAAAGGGCGTGTAGTGGGACAGCACACGCTCATAATAATAATAATTTGTAGCTAAGGGACCTAATTCATGAGCATACGTTAATCATTTCTGCTTTCATGGGAAAAACACATGAGTATGTTTCTAAGGAGTAACGTTTATTGTTTACAGGGTGTGTGTGGATGGCCAAATCTGAAACTACGAGGAAAAACGAAAAACACTGATAGGAGTCTCGAGCTTGATTTTGATAAAAACTAAAACTGCATCATTGGAGTTTTGAAATATCGGTAGGTACCTATTCCTAGCAAAGAATCGAACCGGGCGATTTTGAAAAAAAAACACCCATTGTGTCAAGGCAATAATACAACGCCTGCGGACGGCGAGCAATGGGTAGCTCGCTGTCCGATCAGAACAGGCCCGAGTCGACGGCGCGTCTCGTTCCACGCGCACCGGAAAGAGCAGACAGCAATGGAGACGGGGCCCGCCAGGGCCAGAGCCTGCCAGGGTTGCGGAATATGTTCGAAAGAGTTACCGCGGCCCTGGAACGTAAAAGTCACTAGGAGGAGCATGGAAAAAAAAACTGATAATAATACAGTGTGTTTTTTTCCAAGAAGGTCAATACCTTACTGTTCACATAAATATACATTGTAAATTGCATCCTATCATATCATGTGTTGTTCATAAATTGTTATCAATGCAGATAATGGTGTGATTATCATAATTATGTGATCAAGGACGGTTTCTTTAACTTTAACGAGGCAGCCAAATTAAACGGCTGATTAAGCTGCGACATAGACAAAATTAAGCCTTAAACTTCTAGAAAACTAAAGTAGGGTACACGGCCCCACCAACCGTGTCTCCACGTTGCCGTCGTGGTGGGGCTTGCGTGTCTCAGTGATCTTGGGGGCTTTGCCGGTAGAGCCACTCATGCCGGAAGGTCCCAAGTGAGAGACCAGACCAAGAGAGACACAAGAGGGGCACACCGTTCGGAGACTTGAGCAGTGTTCGGGTCCTCGGACGGTGTGCGTCTCATTGGCTTGCTCGCTGCTCTCTGGTACGCGTCTGATCATCAGACGTGACTGTGAGGGCAGCGAGCAAGCACTGAGAGAGAAGGGGAGAAAGGGACCACACCCTTAAAAAGGAAAATATAATGGATAGCATTGAAAGAGAAGATATACCCCAGGGCGGTCCGGACTGCACAGCAGTTCGGGAATCCGCCACGCCTCGTGCGTCAAGCCCCTCGTATTCTGGGGGGGGCAACAATGCTATCCATCTTCCGATTGCCATTGGCAACACGGGCCGAGGAGGCCCCCGATCCACACAACCCTCCTTTGAGGAAATGATCGGTTTTCATTTTAATTCGCCTGACAAGGTGTCGGGCAGGCGTACCGCGGATATTCCCTCCAAATTTTGGAGGAAGGGCTCGCCTGAGCGGCGAGGAGAAGCGGGGTCGGATTCCGACTCTGCATCAGACGCCAGCTCGGCGAGCTCCAGACGCGAGGGAGTGAGGGCTGCTGCGGAGAACACTGAGTTCTTCCGCAAGCGGCCCAGAGAGGAGGACGACCAGAAGTCGACCTCAAACGAGGAGCTGGCCTCGGCCAGAAAAATCCCCACCAGCAGACGGGGTAGGGGCCGGGACGGGACCAATGGGAGAAGGCCCGCCTCCCTAGAAGACGACGAGCGGGCTGAGGGGTTGGCCAAGGAGGACGGGCGCCCCGGAGTGGCGGCTGGGTTTGCCGAGGTTGTGGAGGCTGCGCTCCGCGATGTGGCCAAGAAGCGCATCCTGCCAAGTAGGAACAAGGCCTGCAGCGCGGCCGCAGCCTCCATCCTGGCGGCAGCGGAGGAGGCCTACTTCCATCGTGGGTCTCCGCCCGCGCCCACGGAGGAAATGTCTGGGCTGCGGGCGGAGGTCGCCCGCTTGGCGACCACACTGGAGCTTCTCCAAAAGGAGAATGAGAGGCTCCGGGCAGACTTAGCCGGGCTCCGGGGAGCCAGCTCCAGCTCCAGCTCCAGCTCGAGAGAGGTGCCTCAAGGGGGGCGCAAGGACGATGGCCATTCCGTGCCGCTCGAGAACCAGGTGCTGGACCTCGTGCGGCAGGAGATGGCCGCCTTCCGGGAACGGTTCTCCGTCCTGGAGGGCATCGTGCTTCGCCCCCCGCTAGCGGCGAGTAAGAAGGCGGCAGAGCAGAAGGCGGCTACTTATGCGGCTGCCGTGGCTGTCACACCGGTGCCGACCGGCCGGGCCAACCCAGGAGCTGAGCCAGCTCCTGCTAAGGCACCGGCGAAATCGGCACCGGCCAAGAAGAAAGGTGGGGCGGCTGCACGGGCGGCGAAGGCTCCAGCGCCGGCAGTGCAACCGCCTTCAAAGCCCCTGTCTTCCAAATCTCCTGCGGCTGAAGAAGAAGCCGGTTGGCAAGTGGCCGGGGAGAAGAGGAAGGCCGGAAAGGCAGCCAGGGCAGCCAAAAAGCGCGACAGGAAGCGGCGGCAAAAGGCCAAGAGGATCGCTGCGAAGCTCAGCGCCCCGAAGACCGCGGCTGTAGTGATTACACTGCAGCCGGAAGCGGTCAAGAGGGGCGTTACATACGGGGACGTGCTCACCAAGGCCAAGGAGGCGGTGAGCCTTGGTGAGCTCGGCATAGTCGGGGGCCTCCGGCTCAAGGTCACTATGACCGGGGGCCAGGATGCTGGAGATCCCCGGAGCATCCAGCGGTCCGACCGCGGACGCCCTAGCCGAAAGGTTGAGGGCGTCCTTGAGCGCGGACGAAGTCCGAGTGTCCAGGCCCAGTAAGTGTATCGACATGCGCATATTGGGCCTGGACGACTCCGTCACGGCGGAGGAGGTGGTGGCCGCCGTCGTCAGGACGGGGGGGTGCTCTGCCGAGCAAGTAAAGGCGGGCACCATACGTCCTGACCACACGGGAACGCGAACCACTGTGGTGAGCTGCCCCGTGACGGCGGCCAAGAAGATCACGGAGGGCCGAAGGCTACTCGTTGGCTGGGTGTCTGCGCAGGTAAAACTGCTAGAACCCAGACCTCTGAGGTGCTTCCGCTGCCATGTGGGCAACCACGCGGGAGCTATGTGCACCTCAGAGGTGGACCGCAGCAGGCTCTGCTTCCGCTGTGGTCAGCCCGGTCACATGGCCGGCTCGTGTAGCGCCGCGCCGCACTGCGTAGCATGTGCGGCAGCTGGCAAGCCGGCCGACCATTGGGCTGGGGGCAAGGCCTGCGCCCCACCCGCCAACGCCGGTGGTAGGAGAAAGCCCTCCGCCGTCGCCGTCTCCGCCGCAGCAGCCGCCGCCACCGTCGCCGCCTCTGCCGCCACCGCCGCCGGTGCCGCCGCCGTCGCCGCTGCCACTACGACAGCTGCGACGGCCGCAGCCGAGTCTTCACAAGGGGCTCGGGAGGAGGCAGTAATGGAATGTCAATAACGGCTCCATTACGCCTCCTCCAGGCGAACATCAACCACTGCGCCGCTGTTCAGGACCTGTTGCTCCAGAGCATGGCGCAGTGGTCGATAAATATCGCCGTCGTCGCTGAGCCGTATTTTGTCCCGCCCAGGGAGAACTGGGTGGAGGACCTGGACGGCTCAGTGACCCTAATTTCGTCGGCCGCCGCCGGCACCCCGTCCCTCGAGAGTGTCAAGAGAGGACGGGGTTGCGTAGCAGCACGGTTCGGGGAGATTGTCGTGGTGGGTGTCTACTTCTCCCCGAGCCGAACCCTCGCCGAATTCCACATCTCCCTTACGGAGTTGGTTGACGTCGTCGCCGGGTATCGTTCCCTCCCCGTGCTCGTTCTCGGGGACTTCAACGCCAAACATTTGGCTTGGGGTTCCCGTTACACGGACACGAGGGGCAGGATGGTGGAGGACTGGGCTCTGGAGACAGGCCTGGTCGTCCTAAACCGGGGTACTGTCCCCACGTGTGTGCGAATGCAGGGCGAGTCAGTGGTGGACATCTCGTTCGCCAGCCCTGCTCTGTTACAGCGTGTCGCTGACTGGCGCGTCTTAGAGGAGGTGGAGACCCATTCCGACCACCGGTATATCCGGTTTGACGTCTCCGCCCAGACCTCGACCGCGTCGGTCCGACAGGCCCCGAGTGGTCCGCGGTGGGCGCTGAAGCAGCTGGACCGTGAGCTTCTCCTGGAAGCCTCGATAGTGCAGGCCTGGGTGTCACCACCAGACAGGCCTGCCGACATCAACGACGAGGCGGAGTGGTTCCGGGAGGCCATGTCCGAGATATGTGACGTGGCAATGCCCCGGGTCCGGCCAGGAAGCGCCCGCCGCCAGGTGTACTGGTGGTCGCGAGAGCTGGCAGCGCTACGCGAGGCGTGCGTTGCTGCACGGCGCCAGTACACCAGGCAACGCAGGCTTCGCATCCGCCCTCCGGATGCGCAGGCCAGGGAGGCGGAGCTATACGAGGAGTACAGAGCGGCGAAGACCGCCCTCCGAGCGGGGATCCTGCGGGCCAAAGATCTGGCCCGCAAGGAGATGCTGGAGTCTCTGAACGGGGACCCATGGGGACGCCCTTACAAAATGGTGCGGGATAAACTCCGCACCTGGGCACCCCCGTTGACGCAGAGTCTCCGGCCCCAGCTCGTTGAGGACGTGGTGAGCGCTCTGTTCCCTTCGCGAGGCGAGCACACTCCCCCGCCCATGGCTCCGCCACCTGCGGTGCCTGCTGCGGACCACAGCGACGACGGCGACGACGACGACGATGTCCCGGAAGTGACCGAGGTAGACCTGAGAGTGGCGGTTAACCGGCTGAGGGCCAAGAATACCGCCCCAGGACCCGACGGCTTGCCTGGAAAAGCCTGGGTCCTGGCCTTGGAGGCTCTCGGGCCTCGACTGAGGGGGCTCTTCAGCGCATGTTTGGAGAGGGGCCAGTTTCCACTTCGTTGGAAGACGGGGAAACTGGTCCTCATTAAGAAGCCGGAGCGCCCTGCGGACTCTCCGTCCGCATACCGGCCCATCGTGCTGCTCGACGAGGTGGGCAAGCTCTTTGAAAGAGTCATTGCAAACCGCCTCGTCGCGCACTTGGTGAGGGTGGGGCCGGATCTGGCGGAGAACCAGTTCGGTTTCCGCACGGGGCGCTCAACGGTGGATGCCATCATGCGCGTGAGAGCTCTCACGACGGGGGAAGCGGTATCCCGGGGCAAGGTCGTCTTGGCGGTGTCTCTTGACATCGCCAACGCCTTCAACACCATGCCCTGGAGTTGCATTAGGGAGGCACTCCGGTATCACCGGATGCCGACCTACCTCCGTCGCGCGGTCGAGGCCTATCTGACGGATAGGGCCGTCATCTACCCCGGTCACGAGGGAGAGTGGATTCGGCGAGAGATGTCGTGCGGTGTTCCACAGGGAGCGGTTGTGGGGCCGTACCTGTGGGACATCGGTTACGACTGGGTGCTGCGCGCCGGCCTCCCTAGCGGCGTCAGCGTAGTATGCTACGCTGACGACACGCTCGTCTTGGCTCAGGGGGGGTCGTACCAGGCGGCGGCCGAGCTAATGACACGCGGGGTTGCGATAGTCGTGGATAGGATCCGGCAATTGGGTCTCGAGGTGGCCTTGCACAAGTCCGAGGCCATGTGCTTTCATGGTCCTCGGAGCAGGCCACCACTGGGATCCCAAATCACGGTAGGAGGGGTTCACATCGGCGTCGGGTCGACGCTCAAGTATTTGGGACTCGTTCTCGATAGCCGGTGGAACTTCGTCGAGCACTTCCGACGTTTGGCTCCCAGACTGGAGCGGGCCGGGGCTGCCTTCAAGCGGCTTCTGCCCAATCTGGGGGGTCCAAACGCCTCCTGCCGGAGGCTCTATGCGGGGATCGTGCGGTCCATGGCCCTTTACGGGGCCCCAGTGTGGGCACTGGACCTGCGGAAGCGTCCAGCCCAAAAGCTGAACGCGTCCCAAAGGGTCATGGCCATCCGGCTTGTCCGGGGATACCGCACGGTCTCCCGCGAGGCGGCGAGCCTCCTTGCTGGATTGCCGCCATGGGATCTGGAGGCGAAAGACCTCGCGCACGTTTACACGTGGCGCATGGAGGCGCAACGCCGGGGCGAAACTCTGCTGCCGCGGCATATTGCTGCGCGGCGGACGGAGCTCCGGCAAGATACCATGGCGGTATGGAATCAGCGACTGTCGCAACCCAGTGCAGGGCACGCCACAATTGTGGCGATAGTGCCCCTCTTTGAGGAGTGGCTGGAGAGGCGCCACGGCGTCCTCACCTTCCGCCTGACGCAGGTACTCACCGGACATGGTTGTTTCGGTAGGTACCTGTTTTGGATTCGGCGGGAGGAAACGCCCGGGTGTTTTCACTGCGAGGATCGCCCGGAGGACACGGTGGAGCATACGGTGGAGGCCTTCCCCGCATGGGCGGAGCAGCGCCGTGTCCTCGTCGAGGCGATCGGCGGCGGCGACCTCTCGCGTCCGGCCCTGGTTCAATCCATGGTCCGGAGCGAGGAGGCATGGGAAGCCGTCACCTCCTTCTGCGAAGCAGTAATGCTAGTGAAGGAGGAGGCGGGCCGCGTGAGGGAGAGACAACCCTCACGCCCCAGCCGCCGCGGCATAGGGAGACGCACCGGGCGTCGGGAGTCGCTGGGCGATTCCCGGCCACCGTAGGTGCGGGTCTGCGGACGGCGAGCGTTGGGTGGCTCGCTGTCCGATTAAAGCCAGACCCAAGCCGACGGCGCGTTGTGTTCCACGCGCGCCTAAAAGAGATGTCAGCATAGGAGTAGGGGCCCGTTAGGGCCAGTGCCCACCAGGGTTGCGGATTTGTTCGAAAGATTTACCGCGGCCCTGGAACGTAAAAGGCACTAAGAGGAGCATGGGTGGGTTTTAGTCAGTAGAAGTCTGACACTCCCTGCCGCTCAACCCAGAGCGGGAGGGGTCATTTGATGATTTCCCATCCAAAAAAAAAAAAAAAAAAAAAAAAAAAAAGGGTACACGAGAAAACTTAACATTTCCACTAGTGAATTTAAAAAGAGTTCGTCAACTTTTTATCGCTCGCCAGTTGTAAAAGCGTGCAGACAGAGGGAATGTTAGTCTTGCAGTCTTTAAACTTTTAAGTATTCCGTGTGTACCGATACCGTTTTAAACTTCGATTACCTGCAAAAGGAAACTTTAACGGCAGTTAGAATTAAGCCTTATATCTTTTTGAATGGTTTTTTGTTATAAGTTTATCTTTTGACGCATAATCAGCTCTATGGACTTGTACAAAGCGCTCCGGTCGCGCGACGTGGCGCGCTGACGGCAATATATGGAGTATGGCAGCGCGCCCGCGACGCTAAGTATATTTCGTTCTTTTGACGCCATACATTTTATCTTGTCAGCGCCCTGTCCGCTTTGTAGATCAAATCCCACAATTAAAGACCACAGAGACAGATTCAGATTCTAAATTCAAATTCTTAACAGAAAAATTGAATTAAGAGTCTGCTAATCAGCATTCAAGGGAAAAAGTTTGTTTATATAACGCTGTATATCGTTAAGATTTTTCCTTTTAACAAATGAACAATATTCATTGCACCATTAACGTTAATAAGCAGATGAGTTTTTCAAACATATGAGGATTGTGATAGCAAGAATACTTTTTCTATTATACTGTGCACAGAATTCTGATATGAATTTGTAATGCGTGCTCATTAATTTGTAATGTTCATTAATTCAAATGATAAATTATTAATATACTACTTAGGTAAGTGATTTAACAAATACGTTAGGTATATTGAATGAACACTATTTTATTGCGAACATTCATATTGATTTGTAGCTACTAAGGTCACTGACAAATGAATGTTACATTTTATTTTAGAATCTCACTGCTAGTTAGAATAAAGAAGCGAGAATATGTACTTACAAGTAAAAAATCTGTTTACACTGACTTTTAATGAATTAAAAACAACTTAATAAATTGACACTTATCAATACACATCTTATAATCCCAAACATGATGGTGCTAACTCATTTGGCTGAGGAGTTCTTTTAACCACCTTTCGGTTCCTTCATCACAACAGCTCCATATTATTGCATTGTGCACATAGGAACGTAAGCCAAGTCTAAGCTTAATAGGATATCAGAAAACACTAGCAAAATAGATTTCTAAAATCCTATCGGTCACATAGAATACGAGAGCAAGTCAATATAAAGGTTGTAATAAAGACCATTTTAGGGCTCGATATACAAAGCGGACAGGGCGCTGACAAGATAAAATGTATGGCGTCAAAGGAACGAAAAATACCTAATTAGTCTTCTGGACGCCATACATTTGTCACAGCGCTCTGGCCGCGCGCCCACCGCGCACCCGGAGCGCTTTGTATCAAGTCGAAACTTTTTTTTAAAGTTAATTTGATCATAATAAACAGATCGTAAAATCGTAAACAAAAATAATTTTCTATGAACTTGTTACCTATTAATTGATACTAATAAGTGACTCGTTAACTTTTCAGGGAAGGACTCGTTGAACAAACGATTGTTCTAATTTAATACTGTTCAATGTCCGGAAGAAAATTGAGTCATTGTTACCTAAAGATTTTGTCAAGAATCAAGTAATTGATCATGAAAAGTAGAATAAGGATTTTGTTTTTTACATTTTCATTTTATTGCGTTATATTCTGATTATTCGAAATTAATGCAAGTGAATCAAATATTAATATTGTGACAGTTGATGCTAAATAATAGCCGCATGGGACGACCTTCAAGGTTAAGCAATGCTTGCCGAGGTCGGTCGGTGGATGGATGACCATCTCAACATACCAACCCCTCCTCTGTGTCTTGGAAAGCACGTTAGGCCGTTGTTCCCAGCTGTCATTGTAGATCTTTGGCAGAGGTATTTATGGTAGAGGTCTGGTAGGAAAAATCTTAGGATTTACCATAGATTGGATTTTTACAGTTAGGTGGATTTATAACAAAAGGGCCAATCCTACAAATTTTTAATCAAACGTTTGCATTCGCATGTCAGTCGCGATCTGTCAAAGAAAAACTAAATTTCCATACATATTTGACAGATTCCAAATTTGAACGTTGCTTAAAAATTAGTAGAATTATTGGCACTCAGGTTTAATAATGGCGATCCACTTTGGCCGTGCGTAGAACTATATTGTGCTACGATCTCGTAGCACAATAGTTGCTACGAAGCCTACGGCGTAGCAAACGTAGCTTGGAGTAATAAAGCAAATAACTAAATATTACAGTAGGTTTCTCTTTCGTAGAGAGTAAAGCACGCCGTTTATGTTATATTATGTGACTGTAACAAGTTAAATTCCCAGATTAATATGGTTTAATGGGAGTTTCGGGTTAGTTTGCAAAAGTTTTTATGAGTTTTTTTGTCCTTTTCCGGGTACCTGTGTCATACAAAGTTGCCGTCGATTTCGACGGTAAAAGAAAGAAATATTTCCCGTTTGGAAATGATTAACAGCTTTTTTTGAACTGGCTAAATTTTGTTACGGTTGTAAAAGGATGTGGACATTAGTATTTCTTTCGTCCCGAATAATTTTACCTAACAACATTTCCTTCTAACAAAATATTCAAAGACGCCAACTCAGCATTAACCTCCCAAACAAAATTGATAACTACCGAATTATTTTCAGTAGCACGAGGAAATTGAAAACTTTCCGGCGTGTCACGTTTTTTGTAAAAAATAAGATATTCAGCGAGTGACGCCGGGCCCGGTATAAAACTCCCCCGAACTGAATAGTTCGTTCGAAAGCGGTAAATAAATTCCCGGGATGTGACTTTTTATTCCTGCAACGTGTAGTCCCGGATATGTTTGTTATTGAAACATAATCTCATTTCCCTTTTGAGTGCAAAATAAATTTTAGTGTGCCCCGATACGGCTACGGGCGAACGTTGAATACAAAGCTTGTTTGCAACTGATTTTTAATACAACCGTTTTATATAATACCTTCATAAAATAGTTGTTTATCACGGTTTGCGACCGTTTGCCCTTCGAATGGATAGGAAACCCATCCTTTAACATCGTTTTGTTGGATTTTTTATTAAGTTTACATGGATATCAGAAACTGTTTCTTTATACAAATGTTTACGATGTCTGATACTTGTTCTTCTTGCTGTAAATATATTTTATATTTCATGTGAGATATTATCATTGGTGTTTTATGTAATTTTAACGTGTTTCTTGTCAAGCTGACATCTGTATTTATTTATGCTTCTTTGTGTGTCTTTGAAAAGAAGTACCTAAATATATCTTTACATAACTAATTGTCATTTTCTTATTGAGAGAATCAACTTGTAAAAAAATAAAACTCTGACTTCACAATTTGACGATGATCCTAACCAGCTCTTAAACAAAAATCATTCTCTTGCGTATTATATTTGTAACGATAATACAAGCAGCCATTCCAAAACAAGCTCCCCAGTCTAACACACTAAGAAGTTACGACAAGGTGTCTGAATTCCGTCTGCCCAGTAAATCTGTCTTAAGCCCCAGTCCACAGCAACACAAACGGAGACACAAGAGTTTACTCTGACACTAATTTCTGCGCTATTCATACTTGAATTAATGAGCGAGACAGAGAATGTCGGACACATAGACACACACATCCATATGTATAGTGGTGGTGTAATGCAAACTGCCTTTGTTTGCAGTTGCCTAACTACGCCACTTGGTATATTTCGTATGTATATTTCGTATCAAGAACGTATAGCGTAAGTTTGTAGTAAGGCGATTATTATAATTGCGCTGTTTTGATATGTTAAGTGGGAGGTGGATTAGGTGTTTAACTGGTAATTTGTTGGTCATAATAGCTGTTTTAGATTATGTTTAAGCTTGCATTGCGTTAATTCTTATAAATAAATGTAAATAAAGTTAGAATATTGTTGTGACAAGGTGTTATAGCTATATACTCGTAATATATCGTCCATTATTATCTTGCTGTTTCCAGTGTATGTAAAAATTGCGAAATTATGTACAAACGTGTAAAAAACAAAATAAATAATAATAATAATATATTTGAGCCGTTTGGGGTTGAAACTTTAGGCCCATGGGGTCCGAGTGCTCACCGTGTCTTTCGGGACATCAGCAAACGACTTGTCGACTGGTCACGTGACCAGGGGCTCGAGTCTGCTATTGCAATCGTGTCTCAATGACCGGTCAATGATCGATTTTTGACGTATAACGTCAAACTTTTGACACATTTCCCATACAAAAACTGTCAAAGTTGTCAAATATTCGATCACTGACCGGTCATTGAGACACGATTGCAATAGCAGAATCGAGCCCCTGAGGGCTGGGCTTTTCTTTGGCCAAAGAATCAGCATCGCCATTCAACGTGGCAATGCTGCCAGTTTTCTGGGCACTTTTGTCATTGACAGCGATGTTGATGAGTTTTTTAATTTCGCAATTTTTAGTCTAGTTTGTATATACTTTGGTTTAGTAAATATAAATATTTAAGTTAGTTATGTACATTTATTGGTTACCTAAAATAAAGAACTTTGTAAGTAAATTTTGTACTTTGAAGATATTATTCTCAGCTTAAAGTATCATTAAACATCACTTTACAGCCATAATCCCTGAATTTTCTATTCGCTCCACTGGCTCAAAATGCGAATGAATAAATTACTATTTGTCAAATTAGGTGAAAATTCGATTCAAAAGATTTTAGATAGCAGTTTTACGAATGATTCGAGAATTTTTACGACCACTTCGGATTTTATGTGTCGCCCGAGGTAATTGCTTTGCCATAGATTAAAATAAAGATCCAGTGTTTCGCAAACGATTCAAACTTTTTTATTGTAGGTAATATTCCTATTATAAATACAGAGAAAGATTTCTGTTTCTTCTTGTAGCGAAGGAGAATGTCGCGCACTGCCCCTCTGAAGGGCGGCAGATATAATTTAAAGACAAAAGTTCGGTCATTTTCCTCACTCGGGTACTTTTTATACCCGAGGGGGAGGCACAATAGTTGTTCACAAAAAAGAATAATAAATCTATTTCCTCTCTCCTGTAAATCTCTGTGACAAAGTGGTCCGTTGGTTCGTGTTTCACGTAAATGTTTTTACCTGTGACCAAATGAGACTGTCGTACGTAAAAGTAGGGTGAAATTGGATTCATCATTGATTCAAAGAGGTCAACCCACCGATACCCGAGCCGTGTATTTGTGGATCGCGCCGTTTATGTGCAAATACGAGTTTTTATTCAATACGGGATCTGATTGTGGGGTCAGCGCAGTATGCTAAATTTAGGTTGGTACGGATGTCCGCAAATGGCAGCCGTGTGCCACGTTTAGGGTTATGTTGGTGAATAAAATGTTACCGACGTTTTAAAATAAAAATGGCGAGCGATAAGCCCAGAATTATTTTGAATTTTTCAGAATAAACTCAAACATTTTACATATCTACACATGTTTTAGGAAAATCTCATCAAGTCATAATCTTGTATTAAGACTTTATGAGATTTTCCTAAAACGAGATGCGAACTTTTTTTTTGAAGTCATCTCTGCTAAGAAAACTTTTTGTAATACCGTCTAGTCACAGAAAAATTTACATCCGTTATTTTAATCAGCCCTCAGTTTCGAATAAAATTATTCGAGTTGTAGTAGGTAGTGCAAAATGGCAAAATGAGGACAGGAAATAATATTTACATATTTATGAATGTGTTTGTATTTCTGTAAGGAGTAACTTATATTAGAGACTTGATTTAAGTCTGTTTTCCGTGAGGCCTTTCCTGTATGCAAAATATCTTATTTCTCTCTTGAGATACAGTTTATTATAAACGGTAAACGAATACGTAAAAGGTATTTTTTTGTTTTTATGGATGGGAAATCATTAAATGTCTTCTTCTGCTCTGGGCGGAGCGGAACGGAGTGTCAGACTCTTGCTGAATGTAACCTATCCATGTTCCACCAAATGCCCTTTGTGTTCCACGGCTGCGGTAACTTTTTCGAACAAATTCCTCAACCCTGGCAGGCTCTATCCCTAGCGGGCCCCGTCTATTATGCTGACATTTTTTTGAGGCGCGTGTGGAACCCAACGCGCCGTCGACTCAGGCCTGGTTCTTATCGGACGGCGAACCACCCAACGCTCGCCGTACGGAGTAAAATATGTCTATGAATATTCCAATGCCTACTTATATTACAAAATAATGAAACAAAAACCTGGAGTCTGGATTATTTTGCACCTAGTTGATAAGCTTGCCACCTATTGATTGGAACTCAAACATGACCAATAGGATGTGGGTGAACTATAGATACCCTACCATCCAAAACTTTGGGAAATATAGGTGAGATCTTTTGTGTGAAAATGCAGCAAATCATTATTTCGCCACAGTATAGCCACCATCGCAGTATTCTCAAACTCGTATTCTCTAAAAAAATTTACAAACGTCGACGAACTGTAATTCTCATTATAAGATGGGTAAGCACCCATTTATTAATCCCTAGTTAGCTAACAATATTTTAAATACAAACCAGATTGACCTGAGAAGAAATAGAAAGTGAAATAACAGTAAAATAAAACGATACAGTTCTCATATTGCGCAACCGAGTCCATTGGCTTTTATGAGAGGGTAGATGTTAATGTGATCACTAACATACATAGAGGTACCTACCTATAAACCGTACCTACCTAAATAGATGTTCAGAAGGCACATATACACGTGTCTACGTAAAGGCAGGGGCTTATCGATCAGTTGATTTCCTTACAAAATTGTTGATCAATTTTGAGTTTTGACAGCCAATTAACTCAGAGAATGGACGGCGTCTCCGATGCCCGAAATGCGGTGGCCGGAATAGGTACAGTGAAGGTTGGTTCGAAGCAGCATGAAAAGAGTGCCTGGAAAGATATAACCCTTTGCCCAGCAATGGGAACATTTTAGACTAACAAAGAACACTGATTTCTGGATAAGAATTTATCAGTGTTGACGTTTCAATTTACTATGCTCGAATGTTTTGGTGCGTCGAAAATTGATGAGGCTGTTGAAAGTTCATGCAATCAAAGCAACTTTGACAATTTTTACATTCATCATCATCGTCATCATCATCAACCGAAAGACGTCCACTGCTGGAAATAGGCCTCCCAAAAAGGGGGGTTGCCATAATCGCCACGCTTGGCAGACGGGTTGGCGATCGCAGTGTGCTTAAATGATTTTTACATTCAAATTGCGATAATTTTCTAAAAACTGGGGATCAATTGACAAGTAACCGGCTTATGCTGCATCCAAGGATTTTGTATGCGAATACGGCTGTTTATGCGCCGTTTTTTCTCATTGTATTAAGCTAGCCTTCTGTGCTGATCTATTTAGTGGGGCCGTGGATGCACGCTTGCCAAAATCACAGAGGACCTCTGGGCTGTTTTTGGCTTAATATAAGTCTGCATACGTGATAGTTTTACGTAATCTTTTTGTGATATGTGATTTGAGTCGGTAATTGAGTGTCGTTGGAAAATATCTTAGGGAGAGGGGAATACTGTTGTTGTATTGATATATAGGGCATGTTTTTGATATACCGTGAAACGGGGTGAATAGGAACGGAGGGGTGAATTGAAACCAAACTTTGATAAGGTTTTTCACTTCAATATCATTATATTGGTTGTCTAAGAGTAGAGTTGTAAAACAATTTTGTTTTATTTAAATCAATTCAATAAAATTGGAGACCGCAAATGCTGCAAACAATAGTTAAATATCGTAACGTAACCTTTAAAGTTTTGTGTCAATTTACCCCTGCATTCCTTTTCACCCCGCTTGTACTTATGTTTTTGGGTAAATTAAGTGTCCTCTAGAGGAGCTCGTGGCTAAATAATAAAAGCCACACGGGTTCAGCTTCGTTGCTTACTTGCCGAGGTTGGTCCGTAGATGGGTGAACATCCATTACATACGCAGTTTCCTTCGTGCCTTGGAAAGCACGTTAGTCGCTGTTATCGGGTGTAGATCTTGATCTTTCGATATGTCGTCATGGGTAGTTGGATGTCAGAATATTTCCAGCAGTCTTAACAAGGGGTAGGTATCGTATTACCCAGTTACTGGGTTGTGGAGGACAGATAGGCAGTCGCTCCACAAAATACTGGTATTTAGCTGCATCTAGTTAGACTAGAAGCCAATACTAACAGAGTCGGGAAAATACTAGGCAGATTGATTGGACTATCATCATCATCTGCCTAGCCTTTTCCCAACTATGTTAGGTTCGGCTCCCAGTAAATCCGGATTGCTGAACGCCAGTATTTTACGTGGAGCGGCTGCCTACCAGACCTCCACAACCCGTTAACAGATCTGATTTATTGAACTATAGTGTATCAATCATAGGTCAGTTTAATTGTCATCGTGAGATTTTCTTGTTTGTCATCGATACAACTCTTTAGGTACCTACTTATGTACATAAAAAAAGTATAGCTTTTTTTAGGTCCTATCATAAGGGACAAGAAAACGCATTTTTTAGGGTGGACTACCTGGGTGTGTCTTACACATATGTAAGACACACATAATTCCACCCCTGACGTAAAAAAAACACTGAATATCTATTCTGTACCAAATACAAAACAAAACAAAAATACCTCATCAATTTCCTTAGGATTACTCATAGCACAAAAATAAAGGAACTAATATTTATTTTGAAGCATTCTCCCAACAGTACTGTAAATTAAATTGAAACTGAAATTCAATTTCGTAGACTGAGATAGCATCGGTATTGTATAACTGGGGTAAACAATATGGTGTATGGCTTATTGTTTCTTAGTTTTCTTTTTAAGAGGTACTATTAGAATGCCTCTGGCAATACTAAGTGCAAGCGGCTAATGTAAGATGATCTCCTTCACCCCCCATTAAGTTGATCTACGTATGTGTTAGAGGGGTTTAAAAGGGTAAGAATATAGGTCTATCTACTTGGTTTGTGTGTTGTCGGATCGCATTGCGTCTGCTGGGTCGATAAGATCGCTTTGTTTGCACTTTGATCTTTACTATGTTTCGAAAGATGATGTATCGTGTGCCTTTTAAATATGTTGCCAGGCATAGATGTAGCTCATATTCTTTCATTTTTAACCGACTTCTAAAAAAGGAGGAGGTTCTCAATTCGGATGTTTGTATATTTTTTTTTTTTTTTTTTTTTATGTTTGTTCGGGCATAACTCCGTCGCTTGCCAACCGATTTGAAAAATTCTTTTTTTGTTGGAAAGGGTATACTTCCCAAATGGTCCCATTGAAATTTTATCAAAATCGGTTCAGCAGTTTGGTTATTAAATCCAAATAGCTGGAAAAAATATGTGGAAAAATCATCCATGTATACGAAATTGCATATTTTTGCTTTCCTGTGACTTTCCAGTGGTGTTGTTAGGTGTGGGGTACCACTAAAAAGTGAAAAATAAAAAACTTTTTCACAAAAAAAAGAAACCGACTTCCAAAAAACACTACAAAGTTCAAAATAACTTTAATTTCGGAAGTCGGTGTCAAATAACGAAGAAGCAACCAAAACACCGACTTCCGAAATTAAAGTTATTTTGAACTTTGTAGTGTTTTTTGGAAGTCGGTTTCTTTTTTTTATTATGAAATATCTAGGTTTGATAAAAATGTTCGCCGTATGCGAAAGGTATGTGAATATTTGAATGCATTTTTATATCTTGATATTAGTTGGCAGAACAAGGGGAGCCTTAACGAAAGGATTTATTTAGTAATGAGGAACTGAACAGTATAAATATTAACATGTACGACGTGACGTTCTGCGAAGCGAAAGTCCTCATCTGCCTAGCCTTTTCCCAACAATATTGGGGTCGGCTTCCAGTCAAACCGGATTCAGCTGAATACCAGTATTTTACGGTGACCGGCTGCCTACCAGACCTGGACAACCCATTAACTGGGTAACACGGTACTTCTTGGCAAGACTGGTGTTAGATTTTCTGGCTTCTGACAATCCGTAACGACTACCTAAGATCTCCAAATGACAGCCGGGACCAACGGCTTAACGTGCTTTCCGAGGCACGAAGGAGTCTCAGTATGTTAAGATGGTCACCCATCCACAAACCAACCTTGGCAAGCGTTGTTTAAGCTTGGAGATCGGCCCGTGTGGCTGTTATAATTTTGCCGCGAGCTTCTCTTTTTTCATTTTCTACATACAAAGATTAAATACCTACACTAGATAATTATCCGCCATTTGCAGTAGATAAACATCAATACCCTCTCAACCTTAAATATCGTTACAAACATTATCGCCTCTCTCAACGAAACATAAAATTAAATACTCAACATCTAACTAAATACTGAGCATTTACTCAAGAGCCTTACTAACATAAGTTTTCTCGCATAACGAGTCTATTCACAACAAAAAATTGCGTTAAATTGGAAAATCAGTGAACAGCCACGTTGAGAAAATTACATTTCTTTCACGAAGTAACTCAGTGGATTGCTAAAGAGTGATTTTGTGTTATTACATAAAGAGCAATAGAAAAATATCTTATAAGTGATTAGAGGGGTATCTACTTCGCCCCCTTAATTGGGGTAAATTGTAAATTGCGAATGTCTTTATCAGGGGCAGTGTAGTTCCGAGTCAAATGTTAAAACCTAATGAGAGAAAGAATCATCAGATGATGACTTTCTCTCACAAATAGAACTTCAATAAAACCCTTATCAAAGTGGTAGTTCATAACATTTGACTCGGAACTACACTTTTATGCAGACTCAGCAGAACCAAAATTCTTTACCATTTTCTTTCTGACTTAGTTACGCAATGAATCTGCCTAGGCTTTTCCCAACTATGACAGGGACGGCTTCTAGTCCAGTCCAGTCTAACCAGATGCGGCTGAGTATTTCAGTATTTCCCATGGAGGAGGCCTACCTGACCACCACAAACCATTAACTGGGTAACACGGTACTGCTTGGCAAGACATATCATATTTCTTGACTTCTAACAACCCTAACCCTAACTCCTAGTTCTGCACATAACAGCCGAAATCAACAAGCTTAGCGTGCTTTTGAAGCACGGAGGAATATCAACAAGAGAATTGGTATACACAAATAAATGGTCCGGACAGCTGAGTGATGGCGCTAGACACTCTCTTCCTTTTTTTTTTTTTTTTTTTTTTTTTTTTTTTTTTTTTTTTTTTTTTTTTTTTTACGGGGGGAAATCCTCATGGATGTCCTCCGCCCTGGGGCGGGCGGAGGGGTCTGTCAGACTCTTACTGACTAAAACCACCCCGGTGTTCCATCTTCCACCTACGCCGGGGATCGCGGGAACATAGGCGACTTCCGTAATCCCCGGCTGGTGCCGGCCCGCCTCTGCGGGCCACATCTCGTACGCGGGGGGAGTGGGGTGTTTAACTCCCCCCGCGACGTCAGAGGGGCGCACGGGAACACCACGCGCCGCCACCTCGGGTCCGGATAAATGGGGGGCAACGGACATCCCCAAGTCCGCCGCCCCTGGACCCAGTTAGGGGGGCAGAAGGAGGGCAGCGTATGCCCTCCTCCGACGCCCGGTGCGCCTGCTGCGGGCTGGGAGAGCACTCGACATCTCCCTCTCCCTTTCCGCAGCCTCCTTCTGCGCGATGACAGTTTCGCAGAAGGAGACCACCGCGTCCCAGGACTCCTCACCGCCGACCATAGAACGTACTACAGCCGGCAGCGAGAGGTCACTGCCTACCACAGAGACGAGGGCACGGCGCGGCTCCTCCCAAGCGGCACACTCTGACAGCGTATGCCGCGCCGTGTCCTCCCGACAGTCGACGCAGTGGTGACACCGAGCGTCCGGCTCCCTGCCTATGCGACACAGGAATCTCCCGAAGCAGCCATGCCCCGTGAGAACCTGCGTCGCACGAAACGACAGGGAGCCGTGCCTTCTCCCGAGCCACAGGTCGAGCACTGGCCGGGTGGCCTCGATAGTGACGAGGCCGGCGGTAGGGCGTGAAAGCCTGTTCCGCCATTCCGCCACCAGGACCTCGCGCAGCTGCGACCGACGCCGCTCAAAATGTCGCTGCGTCAGTCGCTCCCCGCGCGCCCGCGCGTCCTCGCGCCACCGATGCATTGACGCGAGGACTTTTGCCTCCAGGTCCCAGGGCGGAGATCCGGCCAGTGCGCAAGCCGCCTCGTAGGAGATCGTGCGATAACCCCTGATGACTCTGACGGCCATCACCCTCTGCGGCTTCCGCAGAACAGAGATGGTGCCGGCCGTCAGGTCAGCCGCCCAGATCGGGGCCCCATACAGGGCCATCGATCGCACGATCCCCACGTACAACCGCCTACAGACGGTGCTCGGGTCCCCCAGATTGGGAAGCAGCGTTGACAGCGCCCCAGCCGCGCCCAACAACTTGGGCGCCAGCCGTCGGAAGTGGGGTCCGAAATCCCACCGGCTGTCGAGCACCAATCCCAGGTATTTCATGGTGGACTCGACAGCGATACGGGCCCCACCGACCACGATGTGTGATCCCGCCGGCGGCGCCCGCCGGGGGCCATGAAAAACTATGGCCTCCGACTTGTTGAGGGCCACCTCCAGGCCGAGGCGCCGTATGCGGCTCACCACCTGTGAGACCGCGGCCGTCGCCAGCAACGCTGCCTCCCTGTACGAGCTCCCCCGGGAGACACTCTCTTCCTATCGCAAGTGACGGCTGGACGCCAACATTGAGTTGGAGCGTAACTTACTGAATATTTGGTAATTTTACTTCTTTTTTTTTTTTTTTTTTGTTTATTTATGAATGGGCTAGCTCTTGACATCAATCACGCCTGATGGAAAGCGATAGATGAGGTCCATGATGCAAGCGAGCGTGCCCAGAAGATGCCCTTGAGGCACTGGTACTCCCACGCGTCGACGAAACACAGCAGGCTGCTTGACGCCGAACTCCGGTAGGAGGGTGGTCGCGAACCAGGCGGGTGTTAGCCCTACCACCGCAAGGGAAGGATTGGCCAGTCTTATAAGGTGTTAGGTGAGACTGTCCAGGATGCGCCGAGCGCTCGGTTCAGTTGAGTGTCTGATGGAACAAATTGCGCTACACGAGGGGGCTCCTTCATGCATCCCTACTTTTACTACACTTTAAACCCAAAACTAGTCATCTTCGTAAACACAAGATCACTAGTTTAGGGTTAAAATCTATACTTATAATAAGAATGTAAAAAAGTTGTGTCTGTACATTGAATATATTTAAAAAAGAATATTTGAGGGGGGTTAAGAAACAGTAATAGAACACGAATCTAAAAAAAGTCTGTCTGTTTGTCTGTTTGTACACGCTAATCTACGGAACTACTGGACGGATTTGAATGAAACTTTTTTTCTTATCTATCTACTAAACCTGGGCAACATATAGGCTATATATAATTGATTTTGGAAACTGGAACACCTGATGCAGAACCGCAACAGACCAGCTAAACTATAGGAGACAAAAATGGCGCCTAAGAAAACAATGTTGTGTCTGATGAGCATTTTCTGCTGAGAGAATAAAATTGAAGATCCTGATGTGGAACTCTTAGAGCACAGCTAAACTATAATATAAATAGGTTTGACATCTTAGCAAAAGTTATTCAGTCTGATGAGTATTTTCTGTAGCTAGAATAAAATTTGAAGATTGAAACATCTGATGTGGAACTCGGAGAGCACAGCTAAACTATGGCATATACAGACATGACATTTTAACAAAATTTGTTTGGTCTGATGAATATTTTCCGCAGAGATAATAAAAATCAAGGATCAGGAACATTTGATGTGGAAATCACTTTATACTAATATATTAACATAAGCTGGTAGTACATCCACGCGGTGAAGGAGCCCAGCTTGGTGGTAATTCACATGCCCAAGAGTTTTCAAAAACATTATTAAAAGTTGGAGACGGTCTCCTTCCTGCACATAATGGTCTGGTGACTGTTTCTGATATACTTGGAAAAGTTGTTGCCTCTGAAGAGGAACTTATACAATCAGTATTTGGGGTCATTCAGAGCATAAGAAGCCAGGAAAATTCGTGGTTATGTGAACGCGCCATATTGACCCCAAAAAACGAATAAGCTACATCAACAAATGAAAAAAAATTGGGGGAAATTATTGGAGATGAAGTCGTTTACACTCATCAGGACGACGCCACCAATTACCCAGTTGAGTTCCTCAATTCACTCACAGCGAGTGGTACTCATAAAATAAGACTCAAAGTTGGTGTTCCGATAATGCTGATGCGAAATTTGACACTGCCGAAACTGTGTAATGGAACCCGACTTATAGTCGAGGCTTTTTTTTTTTTTTTTTTGGATGGGAAATCATCAAATGACCCCTCCCGCTCTGGGTGGAGCGGCAGGGAGTGTCAGACTTCTACTGACTAAAACCCACCCATGCTCCTCTTAGTGCCTTTTACGTTCCAGGGCCGCGGTAACTCTTTCGAACAAATCCGCAACCCTGGTAGGCTCTACAACGAGCCTCTCTATAGTCGAGGCTTTACAATATTATTGTAGCTGTAATCCTCACTCGGAGTGGTGCCGGTGAGACTGTGTTCTTACCGCGCATACCACTCATCCCCAACAATTTCCCCTTTCAATTTCAACGCACACAGTTTCCTGTGACTACATGCTTTGCCATGACAATAAACAAGTCACAGGGACAGACACTAAAAGCTGCTGGTGTTGATTTGAGAACCGGCTGTTTTTCTCATGGCCAACTTTATATTGCTTTCTCAAGGGTTAGCAACGCTTCCGGGCTTTATATTCTGGCACCCGACGGAAAAAGCAACAATATAGTATATAAAGAATTTTTTTAGAACAGTAATGTTAACTAATTGATATTAATTTCGGAATGAAAATAATTCTACCTTTATATAATATTTTAATGAAGTTATAACCTACCCAGTCTACTACACTCTATCTAAGTTATACCAAACTTAATCGAAATCCTTCATCGGTTTTGACTGATTTATTGGCTGACATATCAACGCACAGTTCAAACTCTTGCCGAAATTCCTATCGGAACGAGAATGGGACTGGATCTGCGTACGAAGTCGCGGGCAGAAGCTAGTAACCAATATATTCATTACTAGCACTTCGCCCGCGACTTCGTCCGCGTGGGGATAGTAGGTACTCCACAAACTGCGAAGCCCCTATACATATCCCCTTATAAAGGTTAGTTTTGGAAAATTAAGCACAACGATTCTCATTATTGGTTCAGCGCAACTGTTCACCCCCCCGTTCAGCCCGTCAGGGGTTGATTATGCAAAAATTGTTAGGTACATGATCTGTTTTAATTATCCCACTTTTAGTTTGTTCATAGAATTCCGACGGTAATTGAAGCAAGCTATAATTTCCTCCCCTAAAAACTAATTCACCCCCGCTTCACCCCTTATTATGTATGTACCTAGTTGATTTTCGAAAAATCCAAACATTTGTTATTCTTATTGTTTTATCGAAAACATTTAAATGCCGTGGTGTTTCAACTTCATCGGACCAAGCATTGATACGATTCTCCCCAGTTCGCTCAAGCCGCGACATTTTTCTAACTCCGAGCATGTTTATTATCGTCGTAACTTTTGAACGAAAGGTCCGATTTGAATGATTTAAAGTGTAATTTACACGGACATAATCAACCTTAATTATCAAACCATTTAAATGGATAAGGATTAATATCATGGTACTATAATCACCATTTTTTACTTCACCATGGGATTTGCTTGACTAATATTAACAAAAAGCGGTCATGGTGACTTATGCATAATAGTTAGACATATGGTATCGCGAACTTTTTTGTAGATATTGATGACTTCTATAAAATTGTAGTACATCACTTTGCTCTATTGTCAATAGATTCCGCAGCGTACGCGATATAAGGATTTTTTCTCACACCTTGGGTCACATTATCGAAGTTTTCATACGGATCCCTAACTTTTTTGAAAATATTCTATAGCCTATGACCATCGCCGATAATGTAGGATTCTACTGGTGAAAGAATTTTTCAAATCGGTCCAGTAGTTTCGGAGCCTATTCATTTCAAACAAACAAACAAACAAACAAATCTTTCCTCTTTATAATATTAGTGTAGATGTTCAAGATGTTCACCGTAAGGACCAAGAAGGTCACCAAGAGGAGCTCGTGGCTAAATTATAACAGCCGCACGGACCAATCTTCAAGGTTAAGCAACGCTTGCCGAGGTTGGTATGTGGATGGGTGACCATATTAACATACCGAGACTCCTCCGTGCCTCGGAAAGCACGTTAAGCCGTTGGTCCCGGCTGTCATTTGTATATCTTTGGCAGTCGTTACGGATTGTCAGAAGCCAGAAAATCTGACACCAGTCTTGCCAAGAAGTACCGTGTTACCCAGTTTTAAGGGTTGTGGAGGTCTGGTAGGCAGCCGCTCCACGTAAAATACTGGTATTCAGCTGAATCCGGTTTGACTGGGAGCTGAGCTCAATATAGTTGGGAAAAGGCTAGGCAGATGATGTTCAAGATGGTCACCAGTAGCCTAACCTTGTTCATCAACACGTGCGGCTGTTATTATTTTGCCACGTGCTCCTCCTGTCCTGTTATCGTAATGTTTGGATAAAGTTATAACAAGATCAGTATTGTTTGGTTTTGGTTATCAAAATAAGTTTTTGATAACCAAAACCAAACAATAAGAGCAACAAGAGGCCTCGAAACCGCGTTGACCTCATTGATGTTTATATTGTACTGATGTTTTTCCCAGTGTATCTATTTATACCCTACCGAAATATCGTTTATTTACTTACCTAAAGTTTGAAATTAAATAATTCAACAAAACAACGCAGACGTGATCTAAAGAGAATGAAACAAAAAAAAAATTAAACTTTTAATTTCAAGAAACTGCAATACCAAAATGAAAACCGGAAAAAACATGCTTTATAACGAAAAAAAATCGGAGACATGAATGCCCACCCACACTTACTTGTAGGAGGCCTGTATCTGCAGTAGGAACACTTTAGGCTTCATCATCTTTCTTATTTCATCAACTTGAAAACTTTGTATCTTATTCGCTGATAATTTTTTTTTTTCTTTCGTTAATGTTAACTGACCTTATAGCATTTTAATTTAGAACATAAAAATATATGCATCGTTCATATTGATTATGTGTTTGGCTATTTGTGTATGTGAGTTTATGTGTTTGTAAACGCACCCACGATACAGGAGAAACTCCAAGTATGAGCAACGTTTTATTAAAAAAATTGTAAATGGCGTTTTTTGAGTCGCGTAAATTACGCTGCATTCTTTTTCATACCATAAGTCCTATTTATGCTACACAGGGCCGTGACTCAACAAACACAAGTCTCTCACTTAAAAAAATACGCGCGTTTAGCCTTTTACTCATTCTCATTGTTCGTTTTATCTGAGTATCGGCACGTTTATAATGTTCATTGTTTTCAATTATTAGGTTGTTTTCAGTTCTAGTAACTGTTAAGTAGTTGTTATTTAAAGGTAATTTAAAGGTACTTATATACTTCTTTAGGCTTTAGTCTATGGTTTGTACAACATAAATAGCTGTAGGTATATATTTGAGGACTTTACAGGTAGATTTTTATGACTGTAATTTTCCATTCAAATCGTTACAGAGATTTCTCCTTTTGAGTGATTTCTGAAAATGAAAAGAAACTTAAAACCTTAACCTTAAAAGTATCCAAAGAATTTGCTCCAGACTTTTTCATTTTATGGACCTATTTTGTTTTTTTTTTTATTGATGGGAAATCATCAAATGACTCCTGCCACTCTGTGTGGGGCGGGAGGGAGTGTCCAATTCTTACTGACTAAAACCAGAGCCCCGTTTACTCTTTCGAACAAAATCCGCAACCCTGGCAGGATCTGGCCCTAATGGGCCCCGTTTACTATGCTGACATCTCTTTGATGCGCGCGTAGAACACAACGCGCCGTCGACCCGGGCCTGGCTTTGATCAGACGGCCAGTCATCATTATAAGTACCTACGATTATTTTCAACCGAGCCTTCAAGTACCCAAACATATTAGTTGAAATCTACTTCCAGTCTAACCATAGTACTGAATGCTCTCCCGTAGTGTTGGAAACAGGAAGCAAATTGCTACCAAATCAATACTCCTTAATTACGATGTAAAACATTCGCAGTATTCACCTTGAAACACAGAATAGGTAACAAAAGGAGTATTAACTCCAAGGCAAAAGGTGTAAAATGAATCTGAGGGGAGACTTCGTATATTGCCGCGACAATCGTTAACCGGAATACGGCAGTGGTTGACTGAAGTGGCTGGGCTAAGGTTAGAAAACTGTTAAGAGCGTGTACGCCTTATGTCATTTCATACAAACTTTCAAGTCCGTATTCTTCAAAATGAATGAACCGATTTTAACGAAACTTGGATGCATACGCTAGATATCCAGGTCTAAATAGTTATCAGAAAACATTTTTGAAAAAGATTTAAGAGGGAGAGAGAGAGCGATTTTAAGTTTTCTATAGAAAGTGAAAAATCACTAAATCCTTCCCCCTGAACTCTTTTTCGATTTTTTTTTCTGATAACTATTTAGAACTAGATATCTAGCGTATGCGTACCAAGTTTTATTAAAATCGGTTCATTAATTTCGAAAAATAAGGATTTGAAAGTTTGTATGAAAAGCCGTACCGCGTAAACGCTCTTAAGGGCAATTTGTAAGTAACTTTTGCTGTAGGTCTTTTGAAAATGCTTTTTTTCTCGGGGCAATTTTTCCGTCTGGAGCTGACGTGGGTTGAATTTCTTCTTAACGCACGTTTTCCGATAAGATACAGCTCACTCAAAATATTATTAAATGCGTTAGACTATCATCTACCAATGCAGAAAGAAATCGAGGCGAGTAACGAATACACCAGTGATTGGACAAACCTCATCAATACCACGACCGCTCTGTTAAGAGTGAAACGAAGAAGTAAAATTATTGAAATTGCTGTAATGTGCATTTCATGATACACTTTCGACAAGACCTCATAAAGTTACCGATTAGCTAAACTTTATGCGAAAAGAGCGAAAAATTACTTCTTGTTCTTGTGTATTTTTTGTATCAAACTTATCAGTCATCACCCAAAACTTCTCTCATACGTTCTCCAAATACCGACTATTCCGTATCCCTTAACTCCCTCATCTCGAGGACTGCCAAATATTCGTATTACTAGGCGCGTTGTTTCGGCAAGCGTGTTAATTCCCGACTCGAAGTAATCAAGTTAGCGAAACTTCGCGACTTATTCCCGGCTGGCTAATGAACGAAGTCACTGCAAGTGCACAAGAGTCTTCGGACGTGTCTCAAATTACATATTCAAGTCGTTGATGAGAAGGATCTGTGAGTATTGTTTTGTTATCTTAAGTCAATGTTCTTTTGAAGTTTTGTGCTTTAAGAGGCTTTAGAGTTATGGTAGGCGCCAGATAAACTTGCAATAAGGTACATTAACCTCTTCCTAATATCCCTTCGTAGATACCCGAACAATAAATTATGAACCATTTTTCATTACTAGACAACAAGTCGATTCAGGACAGCTTTATGTCTTTATTTCTCTTTTTGATAATTATTAAGAAAGTCAATAAATGTATGTGAGTCAATGACCGTCAATGCACATTAATCTGGTGCATACCATAGTGACACTGCGATAAGGATTAGTCAAAATTCATAGGATTTGCGGTAATTATTGAAATGTCACGTTACAAATCCCTTTTTTTATATTTTAACAATCGCTATCACGGAATGCCACTTTTCCTAGAGCCTAAAACAGAAATATATAAAGGAGCCGCATATGAACCAACCGACTTAGCTCAAAGAATAACCTAATGTGGCAATGGCCTGTCCATTGCCACATAGGGTGGTTTATCGACTGTCTATATTTTGTCAAGAGGACAATTAAATATTGTTCTAAAATTCTGTTTGTACTATGCCATGTTTGAAGTTTTCTTGCGTTAACAAAATACAAGTATATTTCAGATCTGCAGAAGAACCGACCGACTTTAACCAAATAAAATAGTCAGTCGCTTAGTTGACACTTCGCGTGACCTAAGGGCTGGCTTTTACTTCGGACAGAGGATAAGCATTGCCATACAACGTGGTAATGCCGGCAGTCTTTTGGGCTCACTTCCAGTCGACAGCGATGCGGACGAATTTTTTGACGCCATATTTTAGCAAGCAGTTTTCATTTATTGTTTTAAGTGTCAGTCATCAGTTAAATTAGTATAATATTAAATTTAATAAAAAAAAACAAGCTTGTACCGTTTTCTACACGTGTAAAATGTAAAAATAAATAAATAAATGTCAGTTCCACCCATTGTTATAAACATAATAAAAAGGAAGTACATGGTTGGTCCGCGCTACAGGTTTTTTCATGTTATTACGAGTATTACTGGTGGTTTCATGTTATAATGTTGTGAAATATAAAAGAGAAAATACAGGTAAAAAATATCGAACACAATATTGAAAATAACACTTCGTTAGGATTCATGAGGTGATAAGCCCTCGCGCTTCAAACCTGGTAAAAATTTAATGAAAGGGAATAACCAAATATTACTGTTAATTATGAGGTTTCCTAGTATTTCGCTCAATGAAAAACACTTTTGTAAAATAACATTGGTTTTCGAGGTTTGAGAGAGATATAAAACATTCGTTTATTCCTACTACCTGAATTTATTTCAGTGGGCTGAAATGTAAATCGATGTTTTATAGAGTAATGGGAGGCTTAACATTCACTTTGTCCTGGTTTTGATGGTGTATTGGTTTTTTATATTTTTTTTATTTGTAAAATAGAATATATTTTGGATTCTTACATACAGGTAACGATACAAAAGCGCCACAACGGTGATTTAACGAAATATAAATGAATTTTTTTTTAAATAAAATTTCATTCTGCGCACTGCTGTTTATTCTGCGCACTATGCTCCGGCGGCATTCACAACTTCCTCTAAATAAAGAAGGCTCAAAAAAACGAAGTGGTGCACTTGTTTGCCCCTCTGTGCAATGTAGAACAGCTTTCGCACAACGACAATACAACGCATTGAGTTCCAGGCTGTACAATCAAATTAACAAAAAGATCTCACTATTCAACCTTAATAAGCACAATTTTAAAGATAAATTAACTAATTGGTTAAAGTTATGATGAGACAGAGAAGCTTATTGAAATAATAAAACAAAAACATCCCTTTTTGTTTTTTATCAAGTAATAATTTAACAAGAAACATACACTTAATCATGTAAAGTTGCTAAATATGTCAAATTGTTTATGCGTAATACAAAATAAGACGGTGACATGTATACGTCATCTCATCACACCATCACACCCACCCACACACATTCACACACCATCACCACACGACTCACACTTTTGTACACACTCACTACAAAACGCCATGTATCCCCATATAATTTTTGTTTTTGTTTAAGTTTCCCTTTGTTATCTACATACGTTTTTACGCTGTTTTTTTTTTTTAACCACAATGAGAGACTGGCCTCCACGACACAGGGAATCCTAGTGTGGAGACCAGTGATCTATCTGATTTAATTATGTATATTAGGTATGAGCATTAAAGATTATTATTATTATCTAAAACGGTCGACCGCCGACTACCCAAGATACGAGCATGTCTCAGTTTGGGAGTCGTTGTCTCAAAATAAAATGCTTCTGTACATTCACTTCACAAACTGGATAGAATTTTTTGTTTCTGTTAAAGCTTTTGTACTATTTGGAGAATAAAAATTATTATTATTATATTATTATTATTATTCGCTGCTCTGCAAAATGATTTGTTTTCGGCTTTTTTAATCACCTTGGGTCCTTTGTGTTGCATAAAGTTTTAACAAAAAAATTAAAATAATAATAGTTTTTGGTCAAACGACAGACGATGCATCTCCTGATGATCTTTTGTGTTCATGCATGGAAAAAGCGGTCTTTGGCCTCCCTAAGTTTATTTAATTGATGTTGTTAACTTATAAAACGGAAATATAGACAAAGCGACAGCTGAGACAACGACAATCGTGATCCTCAAACTTAACGTGACGTGACTTGTTACTAGCGAAACAGAAAATACACACAGACGAATACAGAACCACCTCCTGACGTCGGTTAGAAACGAAACTTGCACAGTTCATTTTACAATGTCATACAAAGACACAATACTATACGTACCCACGTAACATAATGGGAATAATGTAGAATTAACATTTAAATAAATTAGAATAAAATATAATGTTTATGCAAACACTCAAATTAAAACAAGCAGACACTACTAATGTATAATTTACTGTTACCAACTCAGTGTAGTACCTGTACCTAAATAAAAGTTACTTGTTTTTCTTATCAAACAGCGCTATCTTCTGCAACACATTGTGGCACTGCGTAGGGAACAACATCGCTCTGGCCATCGATTCTGGGAAGGGTTCGTGTTTCCTGTGCGTCACGCCCATGCCGTGCAGGGTTGCGTGCGCCACCTCGGCTGGCAGCGAGCATACTGGCGTTATTAGTACCATCTGGAATAAAAGAATCACCAATGTATGTTATATCTTCGCTACCCTTGGCTGGCTGGTAGAACAATGCTTGAGGCATTTAGTCCACCTTTGTACCTTTATACATTTTTATGCATTAAGTTTTAATTACTAAATAACAAGTCTACTCCGTCTGAATACTCCGCTAGGCATCTTTGCCTAAATGTCTTTGTCTTCTTGTACAAAAAAGGCACGTGCATTAACAATCTTGCTGGCTTAGGTTGTGTCACTGTGAACAAACAGCTTTATTCTCGTTCTATATTTACATTACGATGTCTCTCTCTTCAAGTCAAAAAACAATTCCTCGTTACCATCTCACAATATTATTGAAAGGTTTTTTTTAATATATATTTTTATAACACAAACAATTATCTACACATATTTGTAAATTTGTTTACTTTTTTATTTTATGTAAATTAGTAACAGTACAGTTACTTTAAGTGTATATATTTAAACTGCTGAAAGAAATTTCGTATCAAAATTATCGGAATCTGCTATTTTTGTTTATTTCTCCTTTTAATGATTAGTGTGTACATAAATAAAAAAAACCGTGTTCACAGCCAGTTACAAAGTATATCGTTGATCAGAAAAAAATGGGTTTTAAATATTTTTAATTTGTTAGTTATAAAAATACTCTAGATGAAAATTAATAATTATGAAGATCCAAAAACAAATTATACACATACGCGACGTCCATAATTGTTGTTAAAAAAGCGCAAGCAGCAACTCTCAAGAACCCCAGAGAAGTTATAGTAAAGGAATGTAAAGTTCGTCTTTTTCGCAACCTTTCTCGGGTCATATTCTTTGAACTTCAAACAAGACCGATGCTCTAAGTAACTGTGGCCTTTTTTCACAATGCTTATTAAACGTTTCAAGCCTGAAAAATTACGAATAAAAATTAAATATGACAAGTAGTATAGCGATGTGGAAGTCAAAAATTATCTTAGGGGTACATACTCCTAGGATAAACGTATCATTCTTATCCTACTACCTGCCACCCACGGCTCCGCCCGCGTGATTGTCTAAAATTATCCCAAGGAAACATACTCCCGGATAAAAAGTATTTTAAGTGTTACTCCAGACTGAATCTACCTCTGTGCCAAATATCATCAAGATCCGTTCAGCCGTTCTGACATGATTGAGTAACAAACATACAAACATCCAAACTTTCGCATTTATAATATTACTAGCTGCCGCCCACGGTTCCACCCGCGTGAATTTCGATAATTATCCCAAGGGAACATACTACCGGGGTAAAAAGTATCCTGTGTTATTTCAGACTATAATCTACCTCTGTGCCAAATTTCATCAAGATCCATTCAGTAGTTTTTGTGTGAAAGAGTAACAAACATAGGTACATCCATCCATCCTCAAAAACTTTCGTATTTATAATATTATTAGTAGGATTGACTTCTGCCAGCGGCTTCAGCAGCGTGAAAGTTGAAAATTATCCCAACCATGTGGGAGCTCAATGCACCTCGGAGGTGGACCGCAGCGGTCTTTGTTTCCGCTGCGGTCAGCCCGGTCACAGGGCCGGCTCTTGCGTCGCCGCGCCGCACTGCGTAGTCTGTGCGGCAGCTGGCAAGCCGGCCGACCACTGGGCTGGGGGTAGGGCCTGCGCCCCACCCGCCAAAGCTGGAAATCGGAGAAAGCCCTCCGCCACCGCCGTCTCTGCCGCGACCGCCGCCACCGCCGCCGCTTCCTCCGCCGCCACCGCCGCCGCTTCCTCCGCCGCCAAAGCCGGTTCCACTGCGGCTGCCGCTACTGCGGCAGCCGCAGTAGAGCCCCTACAACGGGCTCCGGAGGGGGCTGAAATGGAGTGCCAGTAATGGCCCCATTTCACCCCCCTCCTGTTGAACGTCAGCCACTGCGCCGCCCAGGAACTGATGCTCCTGGGCATGGCGCAGTGACTGATGCCTGTGGACGGCGAGCAATGGGTAGCTCGCCGTCCGATCAGAACAGGCCCGGGTTGACGGCGCGCTGTGTTCTACGCGCGCCAAACCAGCAGTCGTCAGCATGGGTCGGGGCCCGTTAGGGCCAGAGCCTACCAGGGTTGCGGATTTGTTCGAAAGAGTTACCGCGGCCCTGGGAAGAAAGGCACTAGGAGGACTAAAGGGTGGGTTTTAGTCAGTAAAAGTCTGACACTCCCTGCCGCTCCACCCAGAGCGGGAGGGGTCATTTGATGATTTCCCATCCTAGAAAAAAAAAAAAAAAAAAAAAAGGGAATAAAGTACCGGTATAGAAGCTAGCTTCCACCTCCTATGTCCTATTTACGGACAAGATCTTGTCACAAATCCGTTTAGTAGCCATTAACACGTGAAGACGTTACAAACAGACAGACAGAGTTATCAGCCCAAAGCTGACTGCCACTGCTGAACATAGGCCTCCCCCAAGTGTGGCCACAACAACCGGTCCTGTGCGTTTCGGATCCATCGGCTATCCGCGACCCTCACCAAGGTCATCGGTCCACCTTGTGGGAGGCCTTCCAACGCTGCGGCTTCTAGTACGCGGTCGCCTGTTCAAAACTGGAATTTATAGGTACCGAAAGAAAAGAGACACAATAGAATAATATCAGATTACCTTTAAACCGTCTAAACATTAACAAAGGAGATCTCACTCTGTGTGAATACTACAGTATTCCCAGAAGCTGGTTGAAATATTCATGTAGGTTCAGGTGGAACGAATCAAACAATCGAGTAATTGTTACACCTAACCTCACCATTTCTAGTTTACTGGATGTAGGTCTTACCGCAAATCTACGGGGAATACACTCTGTTTGTATGTAAAATACTTGTAGCGTAGGTACTGTTTGTGGAGCTAAAGGAAATATAAAAGTAACAAAAGCGTGGTTTTGTGTCAGTGTCCGTGAGTGAGGTATAAAAAGCGTTGTAGGTTCTAAGGTACCTAGGTATGTATAAAAGAGTCATGAATGTAAATTTTGATGGATTGAGAGGTAGCGGAAAAAAAACACTTACTACTACTTACTTATAAGTATAAATATTTAAAAATTCGTTCAGGCGTGATTGATCAAAAAACATCAATTCATCCAATCATACAGATTTTCTCATTTATAATTATTATTATTTTATTTGTACCTATATTCACATTTTTTTTAAGGATGGGAAATAATCAAATGACCCCTTCCGCTCTGGGTGGAGCGGGAGGGAGTGTCAGACTCTTACTGACTAAAACCCATCCATGCTCCTCCTAGTGCCTTTTGCATTCCAGGGCCGCGGTAACTCTTTCGAACAAAAACCCGCAGCCCTGGATCGTATACTCACCTATAGAATAAAAATTGAAGACAAACGGTATTTCCCCGGACCTCCATTCACACGGCCAGTTCTCAGGAAAATCAGCCAAAGTTCCTTAAAAAAAAAATCCAAATGAAAAAATATGTTCCCAAGAATTGGAGATAAAATGTTTGGAAATTGTTTTCGAACGAACCGTTGTTTGAATGGCAAGATTGTGAAATAATTATGTTTAAATTACAAAGTAAAACAGAAAGATTTATTATCCAATTTCCGTTATGGCGTCGCGTTATGTTTACACGGGCCATGCTACGAATTCTACAATGAAAACTTATCGATCTCATTATTTTTCTACTATAAAATATGGTGCCGTATATCAACCCTGGTCGATGAATCATGGCAGCACCATGAATTTTGGTAATACATTGCGCGCGTGTTCAGGGTTTTTGATAACGTGTTTGGGAAGCTTTGTAGATAAATAAATGATATAGCTGAATAGATTAAGATTTGATGTAGGTTTTTCATGTGAAAACTGTGGGGTCATAATCAAAAAAAACTTTTTCACAAAAAAAAACCGACTTCTGAAAAAACACTACAATGTACAAAATAGCTTTAATTTCGGTAGTCGCTGTTTGGTTGCTTCTTAGTTAATTGCCACCGACTTCCGAAATTAAAGTTATTTTGTACTTTGTAGTGTTTTTTTAGAAGTCGGTTTTTTTTTGTGAAACAGTTTTTTATTTTTCACTTTTTAGTGGTACCCTACACCTAACAACACCACTGGAAAGTCACAGAAAAACAAAAATACGCAATTTTGTATACATGGATGATTTTTCCACATATTTTTCCAGCTATTTGGATTTAAAACCAAATTGCTTAACCAATTTTGATAAAATTTAAATGGGACCAATCGAGAAGCATTTTTCAAATCGGTTCATAAATGACGGAGATATGAGGTAACAAACACACAAAAAAAACAATATTATACGCCAAGCTTCCCGCGGGCAACATTTTCGGCGACCAGCTGAGGACCCAAGACCGTCCCGACGCTTCGCCATTGGCGTGCTGAGCCAGTCGGAGCTGCGCCACCGCGTCATCTGCCAGCCTCATCACCGTGCACAGCACAGAATTCGGCCATCTTCCATCTCCGGCCACGAGCAAGTTTTCGCCAGCAACTGCAGGGGAGTACTTATCCCTGCAGAAGTGACAACAGACGATCGTAACCCACGACCTACAAATCTTTTGTGTGCCTCCGGCTTTACCTGCTTGGCTTCACCGAATAAACATTTCTTTAAAAGGTACACGCCCGTTTTTTAATTCTATCGCCAGACGTTAGGTAGGATACAAACGGGTGGAGGCTACACTGGCTCCTCCTTTTTTGGAAGTCGGTTAAAAAATAAATAGGACAAGTTGCTAGACAGGCAATATAAATAGATATTTAGAATAAAAAAAAAGATGTTTAATTAATTGGTCACGGACAGGCAAAAGATTCAAAAACGTTTAAGTAACTGAAAAACAAGAAAAATTGTGTACCTAAAATGTTATTTTCCAAATTATTTATCATTAATGAAACATTTTTTGTGCAAACCCAGCTTCAACGAGGGTAATTACAAAGAATATGGACGTATCGTAGCCGGCTCGTCTCGTCGCGCGCCGCAAAAGCTAATGAATAATTTCTTGTACCAAAGAGTTTCCTACTTTGGCTCGACAGTGTACAAGGAACGCGATATTTAAACTTCGCGGTCTTTCAACAACGAACCTTGACTACACAGAGTAATGAAAAAAAAAACTGTCTCGAATTCGCTCGCAGAAATGCAATTAGTGGCATCGGTCAAGTTCGAATTGGATTTTTACCAACTTTGCATTAAATGAAATCTGAAGAAAATTGTGTTCTCGTTTTTAAAGAGCTTCTTTCCTATTTTAGTTCAAAACTATACTTGGTAGTCTAGTAAGTCTGGTACTGTTTTAATGGATTTCGTTACCGCACTGCTGTAAACCACATTTTAGTCATGAATAGGTTAAATAAAATAGTGAGAATACATTTAGAGAATTTACAATGATATATTACCTAATGGAACTGCATTTTAGTGTCACAGGCCGTTATGTGAATATGCATTGCTCTGTGTAATATTTTATATTTACTACATACTCGCACTCAGAATCAGTGCTCTGTTATTATGAACGTAAGTTTTGAATTATATGTGATGTGGCGCCGTCCTCAAACAGATAGGTTGCATATTTACTTTAGATTTTAATTTAAGTACCTCTTTTAGTTATTAATTAAATAAATAACAGTTAATCCGTTTAGTCAATACCGAATGTCCGTAAACCAGTCTTAGTCCATGGGGTAACGTATTAAGCTGGCAGAAGGCAATGGCTCGGCGCGACTCGGGTCGATCCGATCCGCTAAATGTCGGTAACTTCAAAGGCACGGGCGCACGTCATCCACCAGCGCCTATTTTCTTCTTCATCTTATGCGCCCTGCGCCAGTGAAAAAGGGTGGCGCGGGCATGCCATGTGGCATGTGCTCTCTCGACAAACCTGCTCGCGTGGTGCGATTCGTTATTTCACGCGCCGTGAATAGTCAGCTTTACTCAGTAACTGGGTTATGGAGGTCAAATAGCCAGTCACTTTATGTAGAATACTAAGTATTCAACAGCTTCCAGTTAGACTACTTAGCTGGAAAAAGTGTAAAACAAATCATGATATTTTAAACAATAGGAAAGCATTAGATTTTGTTTCAGAGACAACGTTGAAAAACTACAACACACCAGTTTTACAAGTACAAAGAAGTTTCTCGAAATTCGATTAAAGGGTACCGCAAGCCTTTCCCCAAGTTGGAAAAGTGCGGTAGGTAGCTCTTATTATATAGAGTAGTTCGTGCGAACTGTTATACGGCAGCTTTGGAAAGTGGAATTTGATTATACATCTGCAGCTCTAATGTATGTCCCGTTATAACAATAAGATTTTCTTAGTAAATATTGGCTGGATAACATATTTTACAGTACGCCAGGTGTAGATTCTATAATTTCTACTCATATAAAAATATTCTTATTACCTACTAGGTTAATTAATCCCGCAGCTGGACGAAAGCCTCACTTCATGTGGTCATGGTACCATGCACTTATCATGCTAATTCTTTAGGTCTGCGGACGGTGAGCAACAGTGCGATTCTGCAGTGCGATTCTGTAAGCATGTCGAAGTGAACACTTGGGCGGGGCGCACGACGGGAGAGTTGTCAAAACATACAAATAAGATGGAATGACAGCTCAATTGTCGTTCACTCCGCCTAGGTGATGTCGACAGAATCGACCGGCTGTAAACATGTCGAAGTGAACACTTGGGCGGGGTGCACGACGCGACGGTTGAGTTGTCAAACCATACAAATAATATGGAATGAGCTCAATGTCGTTCACTTCGCCTAGGTGTACACCGTGAGATGACGACAGAATCGACCGGCAGGTCTGCGGACGGCGAGCGTTGGGTGGCTCGCCGTCCGATCAAAGCCAGCCTCGGGTCGACAGCGCGTTGTGTTCCACGCGCGCCTCAAAGAGATGTCAGCATAGTAGAGGGGGCCTGTTAGGGCCAGAGCCTGCCAGGGTTACGGGTTTTGTTCGAAAGAGTTACCGCGGCCCTGGAAAGCAAAGGGCACCAGGAGGAGCACGGATGAGTTTTATTCAGTAAGAGTCTGACACTCCCTTCTGCTTCGCCTAGAGCGGGAGGAGTCATTTGATGATTTCCCATCTATATAAAAAAAGAGGGTAATTCTTTTTAATTCTTAGTTTTCCTTGGCTTTGAGGTTATCCCGATATCCCCTTCTTGCTGTAGCACCCGTGTTGTCCTTTCAGAGCACCAATCTTGTGTTTTAAGTGTCTGCAGCTCGTTAAAGCGAGCATGGACTAGTGGCTTTTCTAGGAATCATTCGTCACAAGAATAATATGCGAGTAGATTAAACCTTGCTACAATGACGTGATGATGATGATGACTATGTCCTGCACATTTATTCTGTTCTGCGAGAGAGAGAGACGGAGCTATACATAACGAATAGCATCCCTTTTCCACAACGGAACCACGAAGACATTGACTCGTCATAATTGGGAGGCTGATTGTAAAAGATTTTTGATACTATAGTTTTTTATGTTTTAACCAGACTTGTACTTTTGCTATGCTGCCAACACTCTAACCTCGTTTGTTATGTTTACGTAAATGCATCAAAGGGAAACAGTGAGTTGTTTCAGTGCTAAGGTTTTTTAGCGCGGTGTTTGTAAGGTACAATATAAGAAACACAGACGGGCATCGTGCGAAAAGCGTAGGACTGTGGTTTAGTTATGAAGTGAAATATAAAATGTATTTAGCTAGTATAATTGTGCATGTTCAAAGAACACTCTTAAAAATCACAATATACATAGTCGTACGCATCGCGTCGATACCTCCTCTAATCTCTGCATGTCTGTCTATAGGTATCAAAAGTGCCTGAAATACTGGGGGGGGAGTTACCAACGGCAATGCTTATACTCTGGCCAAGGTAAAAATCTGCTAACTTTTTAGGTAAGTAGTAAGTTTATATTTTTACAGCACGTGGCTAAAAAGGATATTTCTCAAAACCTGGGACAAGGTCCAGTAATTTTTGTTTTTACAAAATCTACAAACATTGTGAGTTGTAAGCGTTTATAAATCTATGATGAACAAAGACAGCACTAATTGCGTGTGACGTCACTCGCAAGTGACGTGACAGTGTAAGCGACGTTTTGTGTGACAAGAATAGAAAAATAACTTCAAAAGCGTGTTACCTACTACTTCTATTTTTTCACTGGTTTTATTTGTTTTCTCTTATTATTTTAATAGTATCATTCAAATAAGTGTTCATTTATGTAGATTTTTGTCAAATACTCTATTGTACTACATGTTTCATGATCATTTAATAAAATACCAACACACGAATGCCAACATTCTCCGTGCCTACACGCTATCCACCATAATCATCTATGTAAATAGCTACGGTGGTTACAATTCCCACTATATTAATGCTGGTGTAAATTTACTTTATGCATCAACATCTCCGGCCGAAAGTGTCCATTAAATGGATCTACCCGATAAACCACTCCAAGAAATGAATTTGGGGGACTCCTCAATTACCAGCCTTGACAGCCAGATTGACGATTAGGGTAGGATGTTATCTGTTTTCACGGAAATGGTCCATCAAAACGATTTATAATATTTGAGGTTCATGATATTTTGTCTCCCGACGATTTTCTTCATCTAAGCGTATCGATGAAAATGAAATGAATGACAAAGTAATATACAAAAGTATAAGGATATACAACGTGTAACAGAATAAACGCAATACTTTTTCTATGGGACCAACCCTGAATTCGCGAAAAAAAAAATCAGCTGTTCAGTACAATTTGTCGACTTACGCGCACAGAAATGTATGGAGCAAAATCGATTTTTTTTTCGCGATTTCAGTATTGGTCCAATAGTGAAAGTTGTTCATAATGATGAGTACATCGCCCCCTTAAAAGATATTGCGTTTATTCTGTTACACGTTGTATACGTACTAACGTGACTGTAAAAGACGGCAAATCCTCCTATCACATATTATGACTCGTAGCCATACCTATGTGATAAATAGGATTGCAGTCAAACCAGCTAAAAGTAGCTAGATACCTGTATAATTGTCAACAACTTACGAATACTTTTTTGGGACTGCCTGTCGTACCTCCGCTAGCCAGTTACTGGATATCACGGAAGAGAGAGTACACATGTGTTTGCATACGCTTGTTATCAAAAATATCTCCCGCGTCAACCCGGCTAGTCTTCGCTGAGATTAGCCTCCATCACCAAAATCGGTCTGTAGGTCTATTATTTCCATCCTAATACCACAAAACACATCAAGTAAGCGGAACTGCTCATGAACTGTTTCCCAACATTATTACACTTTTGTGTTACTTGTACAAATAGGTACTTCAGCGTATTGTATTCAGGAGTTGTTACCAACAATTCAACGTATTTTAAGGACTTGACCAATCAACGTTATGAGTTGCTTCTGAGAAGAGCATTTTGTTATTAAGTATACACGAACGAGAACCGCATCAGCTTCCTTGTTTTTATATAGCAATGCGAGGTTTTACAGTGTCAAGACAAATAACTGGGCCAGTTTTCGCAGTAATAGTTTAGAAATTAACGTGATATTTGGAGCGTAAAACCTGTCAAAATTAAAAAAAAGTCGTCCCGTTCGAATATCATTGTCAGCCACGGTGGCTAAAGTTAACGGAAATCACCTAGATAGGTAATATTATAAGTCCAGGTTTCCTTACGATGTTTTCCTTCACCGATGCCAATGAGTACAATGTGTAATCCGTTCCCATTACAAACAATCAACAAATGCACATAGCTTGCCAGAGCGAATTGCCTTTTGTAATTCAATTCCCCTATTACAAGTTCCAATTCAAAGTTGCTGTGGTCCACGAATGCATAATCGTACATCAGGTATATTACATTAGTGTCGGGAACAATATTAAGATGATTAGAAGTGCAACAGCGGCCGTGGTTGGGCACAATGCCAGGCCTACTACTTTATTATTTGCGTTCACAAATTCGCGCCATCCTCCGCCATTGTGACAATTTTCGAACAACTGTCTCATATACATATTTTACACAGCCGGACATATTAAGTGAAACGCTTATGGCAATTCGTTGGTAAATGTTTTATTTTCTTTATCTGACTGATTTATTTGTTTGAGTGAGGGCAGTTGCTTTTTTAATTCAATATGTTTCATGTGTTTTGTTATACATATTAGGTGTTTTAAGATGAAAGTTCAATTAACGAAAAACTCACTAAGAAAGCTTTCATAAAGCTAAAATCTCAAAAGTCACTACTAGTTTAGGCTACTGGGAGCCTCTAGACAAAGTCCCATTTTCTCAACTACAACGCCTGTCGAATAATCATGAATGTGAAATTGGCATACGTTATCGAAATGACATAATAATATGGTCACTACTGTACATTTTAAACATTTATCGCTGATTTTTAAGTGCCTTTCTGGTTCATAGGTTAATAAAAACACATTTTAAGAGATAAATGTTATAAAATTATGTTGCAGGGGAACAAGTACATGTAAAAATTTCTGCATTAAAAATAAACCTGCTCTCAGTGCATCCCTAATAATGTCCGCAGGTGTACACTAACTCGCGTGGGTATTCTGTAGTCTATTGTCTGGAAAATTCAAGACCTTAATCTTCTGAGCATTTCACGTAGGTAAGTTTATGATGTCTACACTCGCGAGCAGTGTAAGCTGATCTAACGCCGTACAAAGACTGGATGAGCGCCTTGTAAGCTCCATATTATACGATTTAGGTGAAATAGAACATGTCATATTTTTTTAAATAAGACACTTCTCTGTAAAAAGGAAACTTGCAGCCTAAAGTATTTTGAACGAATTGTGATTTTGGAATAAAATAGCAAGTAATGTCTGTCTTAGAATCTACTAAAAATGTGTTTCATTAATAATCAAGTTGCATCGTCATAAGTTTTTCTTTCAAAAGTAGTCATCATCTAGCCTAGCCTTTTCCCTACTATATTGGGGTCGGCTTCCAGTCAAACCGGACCGTGTGGAGCGGCTGCCTACCAGACCTCCACAATCCATTAAGTGGGTAACACGGTATTTCTCGGCAAGACTGGAGTCAGATTTTCTGGCTTCGGGCAATCCGTAATTACTGCCAAAAAACTACAAATTACAGTCGGGACCAACGGCTTAACGTGCTTTTCGAGGCACGGAGGAGTCTCGACGACAATATGAGCTGTTGAGTGATGCTACCACGGTTTTCACGTCCAAAGTCTAACGGACCAAAAACAATTTTTCTAGCAATCTAGCAATATATTGCTAGAACAATTGATCCGTCGCCAATATTATTCGCGGCCACTTTTATAACCACAATAAGCACGGCACTAGCGGCTACTGAAGTATAAGTAAGATATAACTGAATGCTATAATGTGTGTTGTTTTCGTAACATTTAAAAGTTGTTCGTGTTGAAACTGTTTTAAAAATATAACTGGCAAAATCACTTTATAACACGAAATGTGTGTTTGAATTAGGTACGTAATTTAAAAGTGTTTAATCCGGTAGCATGGCGAATCCCTAATAAAAACGAGGGTACCAATAAGGATCGGATCAGAACCTCGCCACCTAGTGATAGAACGTTATAGAATGATGAAAAACGGTCAACCCAGCCATCCCTTTTTATTTATTCCGGCTAAGGGCACGTTATTTTTGTTAGGTATGGGTTAGGACTTTCAAACTGTGTGTGCCCTTCTTTTTTAGGTAACGGTATTTGGGTTCACTCTGCGTTGATATTAGGGTTGGTACATCACTAAGTGGGTTGATAGCACTTCAATTCTGCGGTAGGCTTTTAAAAAAGGTTTTTCACTGTTTAAATTTGGAATAAATAATTTTGGGTGTGTTTGTGAAGAAAGTGCCGTGCTCGAAAGAGTTGATACGATACAAGATATTTAAAAAAAATAAGTCAAGAAAATTCGCTAGAATAGAATACACTTATATGTGTGACTTATGTACACCATATATTAGTGTGTGCACCTTAAGACGGCTTTTGGCACAGTTGTTTTTCAAGGATAATTAACTTATCTAGTACTCACTTAATTCATTATATTAACTTGTATGTACTTTCTTTTAATCGACTTTTTTTTAACTATTTGTGGAGGCTTGTAATTAGCTACTTGTTAATATTACATTCTTAAAATCATTTGTGTCTTCGTCTGTAAGCCTTCTGTAAAATAAAATAAATAAATAATAAATAAATAAATATAAGTTATAGAAAATATTACATAATATAGTGACACAACGGGCGGCTTTATCGCAGAGCTGTCTCTAGCAGTGGAGTTTCCTAAAAGTATTAGTTGAGAGATCAGAGTGCCAATTCTACTCATTTTCAAGAAACTATCGCATTCGCATCTCAATCGTAAACTGTAAAAAATGAATGAAAATTAAGGCTTTTTTGACAGTTCGCGATTGACATGCAAATGCGAACGATGTTTAAAAATTTGTAGAATTGGACCTTCGAATAGTGTTGAAAATATTTAAAGTAATGTGCGAAGTTTATGACAAGAGTGCAACCACCTAGGTTATCTCCAATTTTATTAGTTTTGTCGGTCCTTTGTTCACTGTTTGATTCATTCCTGAGCCTAAAGTACTTCATAGCCAGTCTCAATTCCAGATAACTTCAGCCTATAACTCACGCAAGCTTTTTGTAACGATCTCTACAAACGCCCTCGTTGTCCGCTTATTTCAATTCAAATGATATTCAAACACGAAGGCCATACGACTTAATTTAATTACCATTTTTTCCTTCTACCCCCAAAATAAATATATTTTCGGCCAGCATGATTCGTTATGGCAATTTCATTTTTTATGAAGTTTCAATGCAATTTCCTGCTTATTCATTAAAGATGTTGACAGTTATGGCTGATAACTGTCAACGTTTTATTGTTGTTCTTTATCTAAATTGTTTTTATTCTGTTTTCAAAACATAATATCAAAACTTTTTTATGGAAACTTTGTGCGTAATCAGTACCCATAATTGCTTGAGTGATATTGCAGATAGGTCCTTTGGTCTAGATTTTCTCCGTACTGCCTCAGATAAATAAAGCATACAGTTTCTCGTCTCGGGCTATTGGGCTCTTCTAGGTATAAATGATAAAATAGATTGTATCTCTTGCCCGTCGAGGTGCGATTGTTGTCAATAAAGGAAACTCCTGCCACTAGCCGAAGGGAATAGTTGAAGATATAAATACCTAGTAATACAAAACAATAGGCACACTTGCGTTTAAATTTGAGATAATATTGGTAAGTTCGCGTTTATTTCATCTCTTAATTAAGATGGTTAGAAATAATATGGTTGATAATTCGACTGTGTTTCGAAGACTCGATGGTTGTCTTTCGACATCTTATGATGACAACACAAAAAATACCACTGACATTGAGGTAATTTGAAATTATAAGTTTAGAATTTTAATTTACTTTTCATTAATAACGTTTGCTCGCTAATTATTGTCATAAAATTAATACTAATTTACAAAAATCATAGTTATCTGGACCCATGTTTATCGTGCTTTGAACTCTGAGGCATCGACCGCGCTGAATAGCTGCTCCTTTAAACCACGAGCCCCTTCTTTATATTAAGTACATAATAAAGTTGTAAAATTGATTATTTCCTCAGTCTTAAAAGTTTATCTCTGGAAGTACTTACTATTACGAAATACTTTCGGTAGACAACATACAGAATACATTATTGCTGAGTGTATAAAGGCGTAGGCTATGCTACGTTTTATTCCGAAAAAATGCATGGTTCATGTATGTTAGGCCGCGGAAGATTATCTACATTTAGGAATCCCCCTCATACAAATCCTTAAATTGTAACATTGTCATTTTAATAAAACCATTATGCAAGTATTGTAGGAACTTCAAAACAATATTCTAACTATGATTAGTTTGCGGCGAGTCTATCGAGAAGTTAGATTGAGATGATCATCGTTAATACCAAGTGTCTACTATTTTGAGTTGACATAAGGACTAGTTCTAAACTTATGGATTCCGAATTTAGGATTACAGGATTGAATGTCAGCTATTTAAGTCTCAGACGGCGTTGTTTTAGTCTATTAGTCTGGTTGTCAAGTGTGAGGAACAATCAATCTATACTTCTGTACTAATATTGTAAAGAGGTAAAGTTTGTGAGTTATGTGAGGTTGTAGGGGATAATCTACTGAACCGATTTTGAAAATTCTTTAGGAATATGATAGATAGCCACATTCATGAGGAAGGTTATAGGCTATACGATAACGGGAAACAACGGGATATACGCCTAGTCTATACTAATATTATAAAGAGGAAATATTTGTATTTTTGTGTGTGTGTATGTTTGTAATGAATAAACTCAAAAACTACTGAGCCGATTTCAAAAATTCTTTCACCAATGGAAAGCCACATTATTAGGAAGTAACATAGGCTATATTTTATCCACATTTTCCCACGGGAACGAGAACTACGCGGGTGAAACTGCGGCGTGCTGCTAATATTATATAAAACTCTTTCGTTACTGAGTGACTGAGTGACTGACAGACAACACACATAGCCGAAACTACGCACGGTCATAGATAGCTGAAATTTTGCATGTAGAATCCTTGGGGAGTGTACTAAGAGAGAATTTCCCAAAATTTTTACGGGGACGGGAAAACAGGATATGCGCGTTCGAAGTCGCGGGAAAAAGCTAATATTCTATAAGAAAGGTAATGCTACAAAAAATAATTCAAATTGGCGGCAGTTAATAAGCGATAGGGAATCAAAAAAAGTGTGACGGTAGATAAAAATATCTAACATATTTTATGTACTATAAATCTTCAGTTTTGGGTAGGTACCTACTATCGCGTTTGCAACCTTTTTGGATGCAGGTTACTAGCAGACAAGTAAGTCGATGGAATTTTAGAAGGGTCTGAAATATAAATATGATTCAAATAAGGAATGTCAAAAAATATAGATTGTACATCCGATAAGTCAAAGCTCCCTTTAAAGCCAGAATCTGGAAGGAGAATCTTTAAGGAAGCTTTGACATTTCTGACATCAATGAGAGAATACTCTTATCTTATGGCCTAAATAAGTATTCTCTCGATCAAAGAAATGTGTTTTCATTTGGGTAACTACAGACCTCAGAGGAACATCGAGCGTGGGGTCCCCCGGTGTAACAATATCTAATGGGTATAATTCTTAAAAGTAAACTAATTTTTGTAAATAAATTACTTGAATGAAATATAGGAGTTCCAATTTCTCCACTTGATTTCAAAATTTGACAATAATAACTCGCTATTTATATTCATTTATTAAATGTTTATTTCCGTTACAACAGCGACTGATGAGATAGAAGTGAAAGAAGTTTTCTTCAATAGGATTTAAAATAAATGAACCAAAAATCATGAACATATTAGATACCACACAGACTCCTATTTAATCTGATATGACAACAGCAACATCAACAACATAAAAATGATAAAACGTCGCAGAGTAACAAGCAGAACACTGATGTTCAAGAGTCCACTCGGTTGAAATTCACTAGCCCGTAAAAATCCGGGTTTGTGAAGAATCAAGGGCCCTCGAAACATTGCAGGAGGGTGTCCTAATGGGAAGAGGACTTGAGGGTCGTCCCACTGAAGACTGTCTGTCCACTTCTTGGCATCTTAATCGGCTCTGAGGGCTTAAAATGATTCCGGTTTATGTTTTAAAGGGCAGTTTGAGATCAAAATCTGGTACAAAATATGGGAAATGGTATCAAGTTTTGGAGTTTGAGTATAAAGGTGATAGGTACAATTGGTCAAAACGCAAACCTAAGAGTTTTACGGATGGATCAAAGAACAATGGTCATTTTGGACTAGGAAAAAATGGAAATTGGCACCGAGATAAAAAAGAAGCATATGCATATGTAGTGCATTGTTAATGTAATTACTGGATACCTTCCTTTTTTTTCTTAAAGCTGGGGAAATAAAGATAATCAGTTTTTTTAAAACACTACTTTATTTATTAGAACGCAGTATAAAATACCTAATTTCGAACGCATCCGTAATTTCTTACGTTACTAGAGATGTCCATACTTTTCTAAAGTCTAATGGTTTTATTTCTTAATCGAAATTAAATCCCAGGCAATGTCAACCGCATAAACTCACGTTAATTATTATACTAAGCTTATCCACTAACAGAATGTAATGTTACTTCGTGTTAAATTGTTTTAATAAAGCCATGATTTAAATAATAAAATAAATGATTTTACATAAATAATCGACACTGTCATAAGTGTATCCATTACGCCCCTCCTTATTTTTGACAAGTACCCAAACAAAAGATTGAAGTACCCATAATGTTCAAATTAATAAAGAGGTATGCACCCTAAGTGGCAGACCATGATTATTTCCGATATTAGCCTCGCGCAGACTTATCTGGCGTGCAATCTACCTAACAAGAGTAGAAAACACAAATGCTACAGATTAATAATATGTAAAAATACCCTCAAAAACATATTTCACAGTTTCTTGATTCTTCGACCTTTTAAAAATATATCGAAGGCCATACTCAGTTACATTTATATAGGCGAATGAAACGACATATGTTTCATCAAGTTACGTTTCGTTAGATTTTACTAGTCCAAGCATGTTAGCCGAGTGGCCATTGTTCTTTAATTTTCTTTTACCGCATTGAAAGCAAGCACATTTGCGCTTGTTGCATTGGCATTTTTACTCTCTTCATTGACTACGTACATATTAGATGGAACAATATATTGGAATTCTTGCCGTTAAATAGATACAATCATATTGGGATGCAAAACTTGACATAGACTTTACCTTAATTTTTTTCATTCCGCAACTATGCATACAAAAATAATCTGAGGTTTATCCTTTTCATGAATAAAATCTGAAGGTGGAATATAAAAGTCCTAAATGCCAAGGGTACAAAAAGGGTAAGGTTAAATAAATCCGCAGAACTTTTGATATAATATAAATATCTATTGAAATTCCCTCAGTAACCGGAACATTACCCTGACCACGTCATTCATTCGCTTTCTTTTCATCGTTATCGGCCCGTAAATGGTCACTGATGAATATGTGTCTACACGCTACTAATAAATCTACAGTAATACCTGTTTATACCATTCTTATTACTGAAGAAAAATAGCAAAAAAAAACTGAAAAGTTTGTTTGTTTCGCTAATCTCTGGAACTACCAGTCTGATTTGGAAAACTATTTTAGTACAAGTATATGATAGCCTCATTCATGAGGAAGGCTATAAGGGAATGGAAAAAAATATGCGCGTACGAAGTCGCGGTAAAAAGCTAGTGTATCATATAAGTAAATTAGTATTAGTTAGTTGACACTCACCGTTCTCCATAACCTATCCCACTAACCTTCATTAGAAATTACTAATAAACGCGAGAATTGCGAGGATGGATGAACAGATAGATTTTTTTCTACTCTTTTACGCAATAACATAGGCATCATCTTATTAAGATATTGAGAGAATTGCTAACCACGTTACGTATGGTGTCGGACGTAAAAGAATAGCACCATCCCATCACTTCCCGTGGGTGTCGTAAGAGGCGACTAAGGGACTCATTAGAGAATGGGCAGCAGCATTCTCTGTAGGTACATTGCTAAAGCTACACTGCGATCGCCAACCCGCCTGCCAAGCGTGGCGATTATGGCAAACCCCCCCCCCATTTGGGTGAGGCCTATGTCCAGCAGTGGACGTCTTTCGGCTGATATGTGATGATGCCTAAACCCATGCGGGCAGTCGCGACAGCCATCTGGTTAAACTGATAAATTTTAATGTTGACGATCGACACGTAGTCGTAGCATTGTACAGACGCTGCAACTTTAATGAGGAATGGCTTAATGAATGATGGAATTAAAGCACAGTACCAAATATTATATAGATGGTAATTGAGAACAATAGCCATGCTTCTGTACAAAACCATCCACTTCGTTCGGGTAAAACGAAACGTTATGTGCGGTAAACATAATAAAGGGATTGTTTTCTTTCAGCTGACATCAAATAAACACACAAGTATCCCAAGCAACATATGAAAGGTCGACCACACAAAGTTAACTTTGTTCCGACATGAAAAACACAATAATTAACATACGCGCGCACCATGGCTCGCCGGCCATCGTAAAACAATGACTCCGGCGTAATCACCGGGCAACTTTTGATTAAAGAGGTAAAACACTCGAAAATGAAGGGTGAAAAACAACAGGGGTTGGAAAAAGGTATGATACAAACCAACCAAGGTACCTGTAAACTCTTTGGTAAATAACCACCTTTTTTAAAGTCTGTTAAAAACACAAATGATTTATTTGACGACACGCTTTCAGTATTCGCAAGTACAGTTAGTAACAAAAATGTGAACAGTTGAACACAAAATGGTAAAACTAGGCTTGGCTTGGCTAGTACAGGCATTCAGGGGTGCACGCAGTTATCTTGGAAGAGGTTAGGTAAATGCTCTAGGTAAATTCCAAAAATAAGTGGATTTTTAATCAAACTTTTGACTGATATTTTTAATCACTATTCTGTGTTTCGTACTACAATAGTTTATTTTATGTCTAGGTACTGTAAAGTTAAAGGAGATACAGCTTAAATAGTTAAAATGTTGTTTATTTCCCAAATCTAAGGCCCATATATTCCAAAACGTAAACTCCAACTCAACTCGAACTCCAACTGAGTACGAAAATGTCAATGAAAGCTTGTCTAATTGACGTTGTCGTACTCGAGAGATGAGCAAACTAATGTAATAACTTCAATTTATGACAAGCTCCGATGGAGTTGGAGTTTGAGTTAAGTTGGAGTTAAGTTTTGGAATATGGGCCTATGCTTCCACTTAGTTTAGGACTTTCGAAAGCTAGATGTGTACGTATTTTTGTCCCTGACTGTACCTACATGTAGGTCCGGAAAGATTTTTCCCGTTATTTAATATGCATATTTTTTTGGATAATTTTATAATCAATTCAGTGCCTGGGCATGCCGATTATGACCATCAATTATAAGGATTACAGTAATCGTTTAATCGCGAGCGGACAGCGCAAAGAATGGGATTAAAATAGGCATTAATTTGTATGTTTTTTTTGCGTGGAAAATGTCACACCTGGTTATTCGGTTACATTTTATTTTCTTTTCAGAAGTAAGTTGTTTTTTTTTTGTGATATTGTTTTCTATTCATTATGTAGTAGCTCATGTTTTAATAATAACAGCAACTTTAAGGTTAAGCAATGTTTTCGAGGTCAACAGAAGAAGACGCCCCGGGCGTCGGGTGTCGCAGGAGGATTCCCGGCAACCGTTGGCGCGGGCCTGCGTACGGCGAGCGTTGGGAGGCTCGCTGTCCGATCAGAACCAGGCGCGTTGTGTACCATGCGCGCCTCAAAGAGATGTCAACATAGAAGACGGGGCCAACTAGGCCTGCCAGGGTTGCAGAATTTAGGTTTTAGTCAGTAAGAGTCTGACACTCCCGATTAGCTAGAGCGGAAGAAATCATATGATGATTTCCCATCCATAAAAAAAAACCGGCAACAGAATAAAAAATACAATCAAAATAAGAAATACATCATCTGTGAAAATTATGTTGATTGAATGAAAGGTAAATTGCGGTTTACGATTTATGAAATTATGACGTATTAAAAAAAAAACTACTTACTAGATCTCGTTTAAACAAATTTTCGGTGGAAGTTTACATGGTTATGTACATCATATATTCTTTTAGTTTTATCATTCTCTTAGTTTAGAAGTTACAGGGACACACACACACACATTTTACCACTTTGGAAGTGTCTCTCGCGCAAACTATTCAGTTTAGAAAAAAATAATATTAAAACCTCAATATCATTTTTATATAATATCATTCTCAATTTCACCATCACCTCCAAAATGTATTGTTTTTTTCTATTTTTGTGTGAAATCTTAATGCGGTTCACAGAATACATATACTTACCAAGTTTCAACAGTATAGTTCTTATAGTTTCGGAAAAAAGTGGCTGTGACATAAGGACGGACAGACAGGCAGACAGACATGACGAATCCATAAGGGTTCCGTTTTTTGCCATTTGGCTACGGAACCCTAAAATGGTCCATGGATGCGTGATACGTGAACATATCGCGACTCCTCCATGGCTCGGAAAGCACGTTAATCCATTTGTTCCAGATGACATTTGTAGATCTTTGGGGGTCGTTACGGCTTGCCAGAAGCCAGAAGAAATCCAACTCCAGTCTTGCCAAGAAGTACCGTATTATCCAGTTAATGGGTTGTAAAGGTCTGGTAAGCAGTTGCTCCACGTAAAATACTAGTATTCTAGTTGCAAATATTTTCCAGATTACAAGTGAACAAATTTCAGCCTATAATGAGCATGTACGAGTAAAGGAATGAAAATCAAAGAGAAAATCAACCTCCCGTAATATTTGATCATTGAAAAGCTCTCACGATTTACCTACCTCTTTGAAAAAATAAAAGTGGGTATCGCACAAGTCCATAGCAACTGAGTTTAAATAACAAATATTTACTTTTATGTTCGCAGTCTTTCTTTCCGAAAAAGAATGTTCCAAGAATTTTAACGGAATAAAGAGATACAAGTTCTCAAAGGTACTGTTTGAAATAAACACAACGTTACTTTCATTCATTAAAACGAGAGTAAATGCAAAGTAATTCGGAGGAATCAGGGCTTTATAAACACCGAACTGGAGGAATTTCGTTCCGGTGTCCGTGTTTACTGTTAGATTTAAAAACCGGCCAAGTGCGAGTTGGACTCTCACACGATGGATTTCGTACAATAAAATGAAAAAAAAAAAATACGTTTCTTGTATGAGCGCACCCTTTAATCTTTATAAGTTGTTGTTATAGCGGTAATAGAAAAATATACACTGTGAAAACTTCAACTGTCTAGCTTTTACGGTTCTTGAGATACAGCCCGCTGACAGACAGACCAACGGACGCACGTTACCCTTCGGGTACGGAACTCTAATAATTAAGTCAACAGTGAATAGGTTACTTCTAGGCAAGCGTACCCTATCGTTGATCATTGCTTACGCCACTTTCAAAAGTGAGTCAATCAACAAATAACTTAAAAAGAAACTCTCGTGTTTTTTGTTCGGTCATGATTTAGCACAAAGGCTTTTTGCTCGATCGAATACACTTTGGACTAATAAAGGATTGCACAATGTCTTCAGAAAAATACTTATTTGCATTTCGTTTCTGAGTGGAGAGTCTTTGACGTTCTTTTCTTAGTTATAGAACAACCCTAATGGGCCAGTGCGGTGCGCTTGAGCAAAAACTTTAGCAATTTTTGGTTTCACTCAACTACTGTTTGAGAGTAAATGTGTCAAGTTGCGGGTTTTCTTGCAAGTTCAGCTGAAATTTTGACATTTTGCTTATGAATTGTTTTCATTTAGGAACGAAGAAAATACAAGAATTTTTATATAGCTCCCGGGCCAATAATATCCTAAAATCAAGACTGTGATAGTGAGTTTTAGGGTGATTGCGAAGCAGCACAACATGAAGTACTATTCCTTCATTTCTTTTTTTTTTGTATAAATGATAAAATCGTTTTCCTCAAACCACAACAATACAAAACAGCAGCAGCAGAGACGTTCCATATTCAAAACAAGTTTATTCAAAAAACGAACAAACAAAAAAATACATAGTTCCAAGACGTTCTGTACCGCTCTAGGTAATACAAAGATCATTAAGGAGTTGGGATATAAATACCAGCTTGCGCACCGTATCCGCAAAGTAAACCGCTTAAGACTAACGTGAAATTAACCCGAAACTGCTGCCACAACACGGATACCTCAGGAAAGTTCGACTGCCGAAGAAATAAATATCGCATTTGTGAATAATAAGGTATTTTCTTGGGGTACCTAATTACTTTGGTGCTCCGTTGTAGAAACTGGTAGAACAGTTGTATTGGAAAGTTAATCTTCAGTTTGATCATAGTTACCTACCGATCTGTTTTGGTACTCAAATTCAAAAGGTAATTTTAATTCATGTCGTTTGGACATTTCTTAGGACCCTAGGGTGCCGGAGCTGTGGGAGGCGTACGAGGGGCCGATTCCAACTCGCTGAGGCCTCGCTAGTCGCTTTCAATGTTACGTAACATTCAGAATCGACGATAATCCCTGTTTGTACTGCAATTCAATTTCTTGTAAATTATTAAAATATTTCCCATCGAGCAGTGGGCCTACAAAACACAAAATTGGCGCCCTGAAATTGCGAGACGGGGCCGCGGCAGACCACGAAATAGATAGCGGGATGACTTGGATGTCTTCCTTGGGAATTGGCAAGAAGAGGCACACAACCGGGAACGGTGGAAAGAATGGAGGGAGGCTTTTGCCCAGCAGTGGGACAGTTCGGGCTAGATTTAATAATAATATTTTTTTAACAGACGTATGTAATTAATAAAAAAATATTAATATTATAATAAGTATTTAATTAGCTTTACTTCTGTAAAATATATTTTTAGATCCAAGAATAAGACCCCGTAACCATTTAGCTACACATTAATGTGGAAAAATCATTCAGCTACAAGTTACACTCTTAAATTAAAACATCCAGATTAAAATTAGTTCTGATATTTTATTTTGAGTCTCTATGTGAAGCGTCGTCTGCTTATATTAAATTCTCGTGAAAAATCGTCATGTAAGCACGCAGTCGACATGATTGTAGCAACATATTAAATCGCGGGCCAAATTAAAATGTAAAACTGGGCCGAGTCATGCCCTTGTGTAAAGTGAATAAGATAAATGAACGCGGGCCCAGTGAAACGTTCGTTTCACGTATCACACAAATAAATTAACCACACGAAACTCGGGTTTCATTTAAAACGAAATCGATAAAGTATAGGGTTTTTTTGGCACGACGAAACGATTGCGGCGTGCGAAGAATTTGATTGGAGAGGACCACAATTGGGGTTTTAAAGCGATTTTCAATGAATAGTTTAATTATCATTTTTGGACCTGTTATCATCAACCTTATATAAAGTACACTCATGGTTTAAGGAAAATTTTATTAGTTCTTTAAAAGCGATAGATATATCGCTTCCATCCTTATACACACAGATAGTACGGTTGGACGCGTTCAGCCGAAAAAAGTTTCAATTTCACTAAGCTAAAGTGACGTAACAGCGACGAAATTTCACTCACCCGAATCCGTTTAGTCGCGTCCATCAAGACCTCACCTTAACACGCGTGGGTCGCGACAAATTCTGTGTTGCTGCGAAAAACGCTGTGATTTGTTAGAATTTCCATACTAACTCACGACCCTCGGGGTGCTACCTGACCTGTGGTGAGGGGCGACGTCGTAACCATAAAACATCCATATAAATTTAAATTTCTCGTTTCACCTACGTGTTTCTAAACTCCGACTTATGACTGCGTATTTATAAAATCACGTCCAGAAATGGACTCTCTAGGTAATTAAATGGTTAGTGGATCAATGTAATGGAGCTAAGTTTGATAAAGATCTCTATTCAATTCCGAATTCCATTGAATATTCGGGGAATTTCGCTCATATTGTCAACGGTATTTCCTTTGTGTTACTAATTTTGAATTATTACTCCATTTTCGTTTATTAAGTATTTTTCCTTTTAATTTGATTTGAAGCACTATTAACCTACATTTCTATTTGTAGTTACGTCCAAATTTGGCTTTCATTTTTCCTGGTAAATAAAATGTATTTTTCCGTAGACAAAATATGAAGACGAAAAAATATGAGACGTCTATTTCTATAGCTTGGTAACAATCTAAGATTTCATTAAACGAAGCGAGATCTATTGTCGATGGAAAAAAACCTAAGAAAATAAATTCTTTTAAATAGTAATGAAAGTAGCTTGTCAAGAAATGACTTAAAAATAAACCTATTTTTATCTGGATATTATTAGTTTTCTTCCTCTTGACACCGCAGTTCCCACTGACAAGGACTATCAAACAACAGAAAGATAATGGCTTGTCACCATGTAAGCGAACGTGTAAATGACGGTAGAATCAGTTCTTCAGCATCGATGGAAGTCAATAGCGGCTATTGACTTAGGTACTAAAAGGAAACTGAAAATGTGACCCAGTTAAAGAAATTCATCAATGTAAAAGGTGTCATGTCCGTTTTTAAATTACACCTCAACGAAGGTTTAGGATGAAACTTCGCGACTCAAGTAGATTTTGTCCTAGATTAGGATAGTATACTTTCTGACTTTCAAGCGGGCAAATCAACTAGCAAAACCTATTTGTAAATAAAATTTCTTACTCCCGGTTTTTTAAAATAATAAGACGCGTTACAAATTAATCACAAGTTAGTTAGTAGTGATTGGTTGTTGATAATATTCGTTCGATTTTTTTTTTAATGATGGTAAATCATCAAATGACTCCTTCCACTCTAGGCAGAGCTGAAGGGAGTGTCAGACTCTTACTGACTAAAACCCATCCATGTTCCTCCTAATGCCCTTTGCGTTTCAGGGCCGTGGTCTCGAACAAATTCCGCAACCCAGAATTTTCGATCCTGGAACCAGGCCTTACATTTATCTAAAACTGGGAAGGTACAGGAGTAACTTTTTCTTTTATTATTCAGCAAAACGCAAATAAAATAGGGACCCTTAACACAAAATCCTAAAAAGGGTTCTTAGACTCGCGACTCTCATAAGCGGAGTCAAAGTAACATAATAGAAGTAAGCGTATTGAAGTGACACCCGAGCAAATCTTGAGAGGTCGCTCGTTTATCACATGCATCTGTGACAGGGAAAAACTTTCCTACTGCGGCGACTAAATGATATTGCGATTTTTCTCACATTCGTGTCACATCGCTTTTTGCTTTTCTATCTCTTTGGGTCTATCATTCCTTTGGATATTAATGCGGTGAAGTTTTTTTACTTTATTTTAGAAGGGTTACTTAACATGTTTTTGTAGTAAGCTGCTTGAGCGTTGTGAATATTAAAATATCATCTAAAAGGGTTAAAAATGTGGGACGAATGTTTTTCATTTTGGTTCAAAAAGTCTAATCGGACTGATTAAGTAGATGTCAAACTTTTAGTACAACTTAAAACAACTAAATAAAATAGTAAAACTTTTACCCGACCACGGCAAAGCAAAAAGGAGGGTTCAGATTATATATTACTAAGAAAACCAAGGTTTCTTTGTTTTTCGACACCGACTTCTAAAATTGAAGTTATTTTGTACTTGGTAGTGATTTTTGTATGGAAGGCGGTTGTATTTTGTTTTTTTTTTTTTAATTTAACTTTTTAGTGCTATCCCTCAAAAATTCCAGCTAGTCAACATAATTATAATTTATGTTGACAATATCCGAAGTTCTTCATCAGATCTTTATGAAATTTTAATAGGACCATTTCGGAATAAACCTTTTTCGAATATAAAAATAATTTTGCAAATCCGTCTATACCTATATGACGGAGTTATAGATAAAAAAATATCTATACATCCGAATTGACAACCTCCTCCTTTTTGAAGTCGTTTAAAAACTTAACTAACAGTCTGATTTTAGTAGTGTTTTAAAACAAATATGCTATACGCATTTTCCATGAGTCATATCCATACACATTAAACAAAATGAGGTAGGCATTTAACATTGACTTCGTACCATAATTATCTATTATGTTAACTAAGCAGGTTCGTACGTAAGCACTAAACGTGCGTCAGTGCGTGGTTAAATGATGATTATCTTGAGTGATATTATATATACATCGCATATATATGCATCGCATTTACGCGCGATATATCCCTACATACATAAGCATGAATTAAATATTCTCGTAGCAAATATATAATTATGCCTAACTGACATCTATTTAATAATTCATAGTTGGCTTTTAGCAACTTGTGATCAATAAAGGTATATATGTCACTGGGTTAGCAAACTCCGTAAGTTTGTATTAAGCCGCATAAGATCGTAAACTCTTTCATCTCAATAAGCAATAAATACTGTTGAAAGATGGACCGATGACCCGATGAGGGTTGCTGGTAGTTGATGCTGATGGATTCGAGACGTACAGGACCGGTTGTTAGGCCTCTGCCTCGAATCTCGCGGGCAGCGGGGCGGCGGCGGCGCACTATGGGACCAATCGGTGTTTTCCATCTCAAAAATCGATAACTCTGTTGTTTTGTGATTTTTCTCCTTGAATTTTTTTTTGCGTATTTCTGAATATCTAGGCAATAAAAGAAATTAAACATCAACATTTTAAAAATTATATATTTTTAGTAAAAAAATTACAAAGTTACAGTTATACGAAATTTCATGCAAAAAATTATACAGTAACAATAAAATAGCAGTAAAAGTTACACTTTTGCTTAAAATAAGTTTAAAACTTAATTATTATTATTAAACAAACATTACATGATAAAAAAATTAAAAATTTTAGCGCTTATACTATTCATCACCTTTTATTTCTAACAATTCTTTAACTTCGTCAAACAATTCTTTGGATATTAGAAAACTTGGTTTATTCAAGCTAGATATATAAGGATCAGATGTATATAATAAAATATGCAGAACGTCTTCGTTTGTTGCTGATCTGGAACACTTCCTAGCGTGATGTAACCTATATTTCTTGTAATCTTTATTTCGGGCTTCCTGGGCATCTTCGGACAATTGTCCTATAGGCAAAACTGCATAATGCTCTATTATTTTAGCACCATGTATAAGTACTTTATGGACCGAAGATGGCATGTAGTACCAGTTATATTTGCTTACATATAATTGCGCGGTAATCAATGTATACTGGCCGAATTTTTCTGCGTTTATAGGGTATCCCGATGACATAGTTTGAAGAATTACATATAATCTCTTAATCAATTCTTCATCAATTCCGGTTATCTCTGCAGAACATTGGTAATTTTGGAAAAATCTCCTTGCCGTATTTCCGTCATTGCTGTTACCGGAACCTTGACGTGGTTTATCAATGTGCAAACCAAGCACTTCTCGGAAACGTTTTTGGACATATTTTTTCTTGTCTTCTTTAAGTTGCTTGTTTTCTGGAGTTGTTGCAGACCATTTCTCAAAACCTAAATTGTAAGAAATATGGAGGATCATTTCCATAAATCTTATCCATGCGTGTAGTGTCGACAATCCGTATTTAAACGCATTTTCATTCTCAACTCTCGTTGTAACTTTTAAAAGATCATTCATTTGTCTGGGAGCATCAAAATATAACAATTAAATATAATATTTCATAATAAAAAAGAAGAACGTAATTTTCGGAGATTTTTTTATTTTCCCCTGATTGACATTATTGCTTCTAAATCACCCTTGCGCAAAAAACGCGCAAGTTTTTATTCAATCCTCATATTACTGAATAGGTAAGGTATCTACTAGAGTGATTAACTTGACACCGGCAGCTTTCGGCAACAATGAAAACTCCAATTGAAATAAACAAAAACGAAATTTTATTTACTTCACTAAAAAAAATAAAATAAAATAAAACGAAAATATTTTTGTACAAAAACCGAACGTGGTTGGAAAGTGTACATTCTAAGCTTTCTTATGATGTATAACACTAACATACTTCCTTGGAAAACTTCCGAATAATTTTGTGTTGAACTTCCTTAACGCTAATTTAATTGGCACGAAAATATTTATACCCAATGTTTGAGGTTCAGTTTATAAACGTAAAACTAAGTTTTTTTTTTTTTTTGAGATTTATTCATAAGTTCCATCCTTTAAGAGTATTAAACCCTAAAAAAATCTATGAATATACGACTTTCGCCAAAACCATTTTCGAGATGGAAAATACGGTTTGGTCCCATAGTGGCGGCGGCGGTGCGGGAGCGGCAGGATCTTACGCGTATAATCAAATGGACCGGCCCTCGAATACAGCGGTGCAAGAGCGGTGCGGGGGCGGGCAACGAGCGGTGCACTCCAGTCAAGTGGTGACCGCCCGCGTTGCGCATCTGCATTGTAGGTATAGTGTTGTACACAGAACAAAGAATATACATAGAAGTGCCCCTACACTGGCTAAGCACGGGAACCAGTGTCGCCAAACTCACACATTTGCATGTAAAATTGTCCATAACACACATAAAAAACAGTGTTATGATTGGCTACAAATTACAAACGCAACTTTTACAGATAATCTTCTTATTGCTTTCAAAAATTAAGTCTTATTACAACGAGTGAAGTTGTTATTATTTGACATGACACAAACAATAAAGACGTTTTTTTTCCACAATAAATCGAGCGTTAGGAATAAATTTGAATCAAAAAGATGTCACCGTTTTTCAGACATTTCGTTCGCGAATAAAAACAAATATCTCGACAACACAACCACGAACACAACACTACACCGCTATAGTGCCGCGCGATCTGCCCGCTAGTTTGGAGAACAGGTATGCGTTGCCCGCCCCGCTGCCGCGCCGCGCGCCGCCGCCGCCGCCGCCCCGCTCTGCCCGCAAAATTCGAGGCAGAGGCCTTATTAGACGTCTTTCGACTGATATGATGATGACGATGATGACTGTAGAAATAACAAAATGAAAGAATTTGCAATTAATCGCACGTATTTGTGTATAATGCAATTAGACTGTGGGAGAAACCAAATATAGTAAAAACTAAAATCCATACCCAAATAATTAATTATTGAGTATGGATAATTAATAAATAATTAAATAAATAATTACAAGGAAAATAATTTCATGCGACGTTAATCTGCATTTTCTCAAATTGGCCCAAAATATATAATTCCTCGGAGAACAGTAAGTACAGATTTCTGTCAACCAAATAAAAATCTTTTCGACAAATACACAGTGATCGAATTGTTTTTGACACTCAGCATAAATTTATCTCCAGTCCATTCTTTATCTTACTTTTTTGCTCCGTAAAAATCTCAATGAATTAACTTTTTTGTCTTTTCCGAGATCTGAGTTTCCTAGGAAATTGATAGCAGCACTTAATGAAAAAGAAACACGGCGTCTCCGGTTTCCAAACATTATTAATTCCCAAAAGTATTTTCACTGTTTTTGTGTAGACAAGAAATCTTTTTAATTAAATTTTTCATCGTTACTTATTCAAGACCCAGAAACGATGGTTGGGGCGATATTGTTAACGATGTTTTTTTTAGTATCGAGCATTAAAATAACAGACAATCCAGCTACAGGTACTTACATTATTTTTTTAAGTTTTCTACTTATATCTTGTTGATCTTTTCTTTCGATTAATTTTAAAGTTTCATTTCTTTTCATTATCTGATCGCATTCTAAAACAACTTCTTTTTGCTCGACGTTCGTTCATCGTCCATCAGAACTATAGACTTTAATAAAAAGTTAATGGAGCGAAGAAATGTTAAGAAAATTGCTTTGCATTTTGTTTTAAAATGGTAATATAAGTATTTAATTTAAACTTGTCTCGCGTTGTGAAGGCATTAAATCCACTTTAGTTACTGAATAAACGTTTGAGTCTAGACCACAGTGAAATAGGTATTATAAAATGTTTTCAACAGCTTTATATGTAGGAAGCATTAAATTAAAACGAATATTTAAATTTGTTCGTCGTCAATTAAATTATCAAAAGGAACGTTCCTCGCAAAACAGTCAATTTCTTTCTCTTTAAGACAGAGAAATAATCTTCACATAATATTTTGAAAGATTCCAAAATGGCTTCTAGAATACAATTTATTTTAAAAACAGTGCGTTTTATGCACGTAATTATCAAGCAGTACCTACGTAATAATATGTGCTCTCTTTTTAAAAGTTTAATGTGTGTACTTAGGTAAATAAATAAATTATTTGACGTTTATTGCACTATTATTTGAGCTTTTTAACGGACCACTAAAAAATGAAAAATAAAAATCTTTTTCACAAAAAAACTGACTTCCAAAAAACACAACACAGTGCAAAATAACTCTAATTTCAGAAGTCGGTGTTTTTAGTTGTTTCTTCTTAATTTAACATCGAATTCCGAAATTAGAGTAATTTTGTACTTTTCAGTGGTTTTTTTGGGTCATTTTTTTTTTAATTATTCGTAGGTTGAAACCTGTCAAGTGCAAACTATCTTTTGGACAGAATATTCTATCCTTTATAGGTACTTCAGATATTTCAATCTCAACAAAATGCTACACACCGGGCTACGAAAGGCCTATTGAAAATAGGTTTTCCGAAAACATACTAACAAAACTACGTTTATTTATTTATTTGGAAACTCAACAGCTTATTATTAATTTACATGAGTTATGAATATTCACCTCACCATCAATGAACAGCAAATGCAGTTGCGTCAAAGTTACTAGCATCTTACGAGTCTGCACACACTGAGCAGTGATAGCGAGATGATGACAATTATGTCTTAAACCAATGACAGAGTTAATTCAAATTTACATTTACAAGTAAGTACCCATGTAAATAATATGGTTAAATGAATTAAAGAAAGGAAAAAACCAAATACTGTGAAATCTAACATTGAGAATATGTTTTAGTCGTTGTAATACAAAACTCCGTTGATTGGATGCCCTGGATGGAAATTTTAATACCACCAGACCCCACCAAAATGACAGCTTGGCCCTGTGAGTGACGTTAACTTTTTATTTAATTTCTTGAATTTCAATTTTGTGATGCGAAACTGAAAAAAGATTAATGGCGGCGAAGTTTGTATATTCGTTAATAATTTAATACGGTTTTCTTACGAATTGTTAGGTATGGAAACTGAACAATGGAAAGTGAATAATTCACATAGACGAAGAACAGGAAAAAAAGAGAAAATACTCTTCAAGATAAACCGAATAGTTCTTTTGAACTCTAGATTGAATTGTAAATATACTAGAAAAAATATAATAGAAAGAAAAGAAACATAATCCGCCATCTCTATGTCTACAACTGTACTTTCACAAGACCAATACTACAAAAAACACAAAGGAGAAAACATCTTCAAACACCAGAAGTCAATGAACCTTCTATAACTTAACTAGGAAAATGCAAAGACAGCTTAAATCTATCAGTCGGAGAATTTGCGCTGTCAAGACCAAGAACGTCTCTTCCAGTTAAAGGCAAACTTTAGAACCTAGTAGTCGAGTGGTTTATAAAAACTATTAAGTACTCACTTTAAAAGGAATGTCTTTTCTAATAAAGCTGGAGGTAAATCTCTCAAGGCTGGTTTCCAACGCGGTTCGGTTTAGTCATAGAGCAAGGAATGCCGTACCGGCAGCCTTTGTAGACGCCATTGCTGATAAATATTCTTTTTACTGCGTTTTTTATTACAGGTTTTACAACTAAAACATTGCTCAATCTAAAAAAAAAAGAAATATATGCGTTTCTAAAAAATCTTTAATTAACAGATACAGCGATAATTGCGAGCAAGGTAAGCCAAAATGAATTTGCACCTTCCAGTGCAAATGATGTTTTGCGTGACAAAGATAGAAGAATAAAATCATTAAAGCACGTGACTACTATTTATTATTTTTTTTTTATTTTTTTTTTTTTTATTTTTTTTTTTTTTTATCACATTTTATAAAAAATGTTACACGATAGGTATAACGGACAGTCCTCTGAGCAGAGCGTGCATGGAGGAGGAGGAAACGGTATCGCACGTGTTCCTTGAGTACACAGGCGATGCCGAAATACGGAAGCAAACAATAGGGACACCAAATTCACTTACAGATAATATATCCTGAACACATTGGGAGGACTGATCTGCTCCTGGTTGATCCACCCAACCTCCCATGGTTGGAATGACGGCCGTCATGGCTCACGCACAATTTACTTTAATTAATTAATTTAAAACTTCATGCACACAATTAAGGCATTAAGTCCGCCTCTGTAGGTACATTTGTACCTACAGAGGCGGACTTAATGCCTTAGGCATTTTCTACCAGTCAACCTTTGGGTGATGCAGAGACAAATAGTGGTAGGTGCAATGTGGAAAATAAAAATACAGAAACGCGATTTATATATAATTACTTACTGCAAAGATATATTATATGTAATTATATAAACTATACATACCATACAATACTTTACTATAATATCATACTACTATAATACATATATTATTTTACATATTTTTTATACATATACTATAATATACAAAATCTTCTAACATGAAGACTAAATGCGGAAACCATACCCGAATAGATAGATACCTAGTAGTATTTATTCACGTAGATTTTTTTATTGCAGTCAACTAACCTATTGCGTCGAAAACAAGTTTTAGCTGTCATGTCTATAATATCGCCGGTGTCACTTACACTTCCTTCTCAATCAATGGCCGCCGAGGACTTTCGTTGCTCTATGGTTTTACTTATGTGCGTTTTGTGCACTCCAGACACTTGTAAATTGCGATGTTCACAGGCAATTTGGTTTATATTAAAAGCTTATCTAGCTTTATTGTTAGTCGTAATATTTAACGAGTAGGAATATATTTCATTTAAATTAATCCGTGTACTTGTAACAGTGTTACATTTTGTGAGTTGTTTCGTTCTCTTGTTTTATTCTTTGTGAGAACTAGATCTGTATTCAATGCAGGGATTTTATTTATTTAAACTTTATGTACAATATAGTGGTACATGGGCGGACTTAATGCAACAAGGCGTTTTCCTGGCAGTGTAGAGTTAACCTGTTTGTACTCATAGTATTTTTTTTAATATTTTGCTACGAAAGCCACAAAGCTATGAATAATTTCATGTGTTGTTGAATTATATTAGGTATCAATATTTCAAATTTATTACACTGAAAGTTTTAACGATGAGCTTCTTCATATTTCTACATCTCTTGAACTAAAAGTTGAGTATCTTATAACGGCAATATTATATTTATACTTATACTAGCTTTTCACAGCTTTTTAGTTTCGCTTGTGTGGCCTATTATCATAAAGGAACTGAACATTTCTTCGGTATAAAACTACATAAGTACTTTAACCTACGAGCTTCTGCTTCCATTGAAAAAAAGGGTAATTTGTTCAGAACGGAACAGAAGTTCTAACACCAACATAACATTTTATTTTATATGATTTTAATGTTTATGATGTTTAATTACTGCTCTGTATGAAACAGAATTCATTGGGAAAATATTTAGTGAAGTCACACACACACTATGACAATCTTATCATAACAATAATAATTGTTTCCGACCATATTTTCCTTGTATCGTAGTGTCATACACCTACCTTAACACGGAACTGTGGCATCCTCATTAGCACCATTTTGCCTTTCTTCGGGTTTTCCCTTCCCTTCATAATGCACGAAACAATGTACGGGTTCAGAAACTATTGTAATTTTGTTTTTCTTTTCTTATCTTTTGTAGAACTGAAATCTTTGAGTAATCTTTTTTTAGGAACATTGATTTTATCTTTTTCTGTGGTTTGTATTAAAGTTTTTATAAGTTTGAATCTACTTTTAAGCCTTAAATTGCTGTTGCCGATTTTGTTCGAAAGAAATACCGCGGCCCTGGAAATCAAAGGGCATTACGAGGAGCACGGATGGGTTTTTTAGTCAGTAAGAGTCTGACACTCCCTCCCGCTCCACCCAGAGCGGCAGAAGTCATTTGATGATTTTCCATCCATTTTACTTAGTTATTAACATAAATAAGCTTCTATTATCAAGGAGACTAGATTAGAACATGGGATGGGTGTAATTCACACACTACGTCGTTTTTTTTGTCACATCTTGCATCTTGTTTCTTTTTTTGTTTATTGTGTGTACATAAATTGTTAAAAAAATAAATAAATAAACAATTGTGTTAATTTCTAACGTAGAAACTTGTAAGGTAAGGCACCACCTTATGAAAATATTGAAAGGGAGGTTATTTTTATACTTACAAGGTGATACTGTAATTAATTCCGTTATCATCCCACTTCGTGTCTTGACGTAGATATTTGTACAGTAAGATACGACCTCATCAGACTGATTTATTATAGGTATTGACTTTTAAATAATTTTGTAGACCAAGACGATTGTGTCATAATAGTTGGAAATATAATCACAATTGACGTTTACTTCATAATTATTCAAGACCCACTAACCAACCTGTACCATAAAGTACACGCCAAGATTTTTTTTAATTTTATACTTCCTGGCCTATTGTTTTGACTTTTTTTTTTTTTTTTTTTTTTTTTTTTTTTTTTTTTTTTTTTTAAAAAACGTTGCCCCACACTAGGAATTTCTCCTGTATCGTGGGTGCGTTTACAAACATACAAAGTCACATACACATACAGCCAGACCCGGAACAACTATCTGTAGGCCATACAAATATTTGTTCCGTGCGGGAATCGAACCCGCGACACGCAGCGCAGCAGCCGATCGCTCAACCACTGCGCCAACCGTGTCGTCGTTTTATGGAACTCCTTGAAAATTAACCCTAAAAGAACCCAAAACACAATATGAAATATTGTAAACTGATATCGAATTTTGAAGGCTAACATTTGTGATGAGTCTTTTCCAAGACGAAATTATGATGGCAACGTTACGTCATATAGGGAGCCTATTCAGATCAAGAAGTCGTTATCTAGTTCACTTTTACTTTAAATGTGAACAAAAGTGATGAGTCTTTTGATCTGTAGTTCACTGGATTGGGAACTGATCGGACCTGTGCTGTGTATAAATAAGGAAGCTGTCCTGGTGGGAAGTGGAAGAGACAGTTCTTTCAGAGTTAGTCTTCGGATCTACCGAGTTTCTCTACCCTCGCTGAAGGACATGCCTGGGTTTTCTATTGCAACCTAACACGGACACACAGAAAATTGCATTGCGTTACTGAAGATAA